>MU127487.1:0-40143 GCA_014904945.1 Gyrodon lividus
AACATTGAAGCTGGAGCAGCTAAATTACGTTGTAGGTACGTTCCAGACACCGTTGTTGGCGGCGACGACGAAAATGCAGCTAGCCTAGGTATGTGTGGCGTTATTTGTGCTGTAGGGCGCAGAATGATGAAGCTGTTGTAAATTGTGATCGTCGACTTTTCATAACCTCCCTTGCATTCCTCGCTTTACTGGAGGCAAAAGAAGGCAAAAAAAAAGAAACAACACATTCTTATGTCTTTCTTTGGTTTCGAGTCCAGCAACTTAGAACAAGACAAGGGGAACTTCTTGGCAGGTAGTCCACAAGAGTCAGAAGACCTCGCGGTCTACACTTGGGGGGAAGAGAGCTACGACGGCCTTGGCGATGCCCTCCAAGAAGGCGGCGATGAGCTGAATGACGAGACCTTTGGTGTGGCTAGTGCTGTCGGTCAGTCTATAGTCTGTAGTGTTCTTGGGATCTAATGGCATTAACAAGGATCCACCTCTCATTTCCAATGTCCTTCCTCACAGGCAAGGATTTTGATTTCTCGACTCAAACGCTGTCAGATCCCATCGGGACCAGACAAGATCGCCGTGCCACTCCCCAAGAACCTCTCAGGGAACGTACACCTGCTCAAGAGCGTACCCAGACTGCCCTGAGGCCGTCTGAGCGGAGTAAGTAGCCCCCAGTTGTCCACGGCATTCCTGCGCTTATCCATGATGAAATATTTCCCCTACCTCTGGTAGGTATCTCACCGGCGCTTGCGCCAACACTAGTACCCCCCGCCCACCAGTCTCTCGAGTCGATCTGGGATGACAAATCTCTGTTTTCACTACTTCCACGTGCTAATGGAGCATCGCGTGCTACGGACCAACATCGGCCCCCGTCGGCGTCCAGGTCTCCTTTTTACTCGTCGACGCCATCATCTCTTGGCCATGGACAGCATGCGCTCACGGATCACCATTGGGCACTTGATCAGCAGCCGCAGCAGTTGCACCAGCATATCTCGCATGGGAGTAACCCTCCCGGGGCACGGACTGTACAAGAGATCGAAGCTGAGATGAGGCTCGTGGTGCAGCAGGCCAGACAGCGCCAGGAGCTTGAACTCAGGCAGCGGGAGCGGGAGCTGAGGCTTGCGGAGGAGCAGCAGTTGCAACAACAGCTTCGGGAGCAGGATCGTCTCCGTCTCTTGCAGCTCCAGCAGCAGCAGCAACAACAACAACAACTTCTACAGCAAGAACAACAGCTTCGCCCTCATCAGGTTCATCAGCAACAGGCGACGCCGCCTCCGCGTATGGTACATCATACCCAGGTTCAGGCTCAGGCTCAGTTGCCGAGGACGCAGTCCCCCCGGTTCCATCAACAGCATCAGCACCAGCAACAGATCTTGATGTTGCAGCAGGAACAGGAGAGGCAGCAGCAGGAGCGCTTGAAGGAGCTGCAGGAGCGTCTGAAGATGGAGGAGATTGAGAGACAGCTCCGTGCACAACAACTTTCTCAGATCCAGCACCAGCCGTCACTTCAAGCTCGTCGACAATCAAGTTATGCTGATCTGCAGGCGCTGCAGCAACGTCGCACGCATTCCCCTGCTGCTGCTGCGTATGGTGCAGGTATAGGTGGAAGCGGAGAGTCACCTCAGAATAACCAGCACAATTCCCAGTTCTTGCCGCAAAGCATTCAGCTGCAGCAGAGGCTTCTGTCGGAGATGGCGCAAGCGGAGTTCATGCGAGATATGCAAGGGATTAGTCAGGCGGAGCAAGATGCCCTTAGAGCAGAGGCGATGCGAAAGATCATGGAGACCGAACGGATGGAAGAAAAGAGACGAAGAAAGGCTGCGAAGATTGCTCATATGGTGGGTCGACTTGAATCTATCTTTGCTTGTGGTCCAGGCTAACTCTATGACTGCTCATGACACAATAGTCACGCTATAACGACCTCATGACACAATCCGACAAGGACTTTATAACCCGCATTCAGGTATCACAGTTGGTAACGCAAGACCCTTATGCAGAAGACTTCTATGCTCAAGTTTACGGTGCCATCATCCGCTCTCGTATGGGCCTCCAACCCGGCGCAGACTCGGAGCGTGTCCTGAAATTTGGAAGTGGGGGAGGGGTGGGGCTGGGTATGCCGGGACAGAAGGCAGGCGGCAGGAGGCCGAGTGCAATGCAAAAGATGGAGGCACAGGTGGAAAGGATTGTTAGTAATGCCAGGTTGAGGGAAAAGGAGAAGGGGCTGCATTGTGAGTTTCGTTGCTGGATCAAGGTTATAGTTGGGGATGCTTATCTCCTTCATCTCCAGCACTTCATAGTCTCCAAGGAGCCCTCGGCAGAACATCTGGACGGAGCTACAAAGCTGCCCCCCGCCAACTTCTCCAAGTTGACTCTAGCACTGCAACACCTACCCTCTCGGGCGCGCATCCGCACATCTCGAAAGAGGACGGACAGGCGCTAGATGGCGGTAAATATAGCAACGGGGCGGCGCGCGAAGCTGCGAAGTTGGGACGGGAGGCGTTGGGTGATGCTGCTGGCGTGAGTTGTTCTCGACTCCTTTCTCCCGACGTCGTTCACTCATGTTTGACAAATTGTTTTCGTGTGGGGCATGACACTCACAGAAGGACGGCGTGGTCAGGAAGGAGCCGCTTACGCAGCGCCAGGTCCTTGTTGCCCTGGAGTCGCTCTACGATCTCGTGCTTGACATCGAGCAGTTAAGGCGGGACCAGCCCCTCGAAGAGGATGAGGAAGCTGTTGCTACGTGGTATGTGGTTATATGCGTAACGATTGGGATGTCTCTCAGATCCAAAACCGGCCGGGTATGCAGGGAAACACAGTACGAGGACCTCGTTGAGCAAATATGGATCGGGCTGAAAGTTTTGATCCCTCTCGAGACGAGGTAAGCCATGCCCTTCCGCTCCCATTACACCGTAATATTTCTTCGGCATGACCAGCGACCCTCACCCGTTCATCTCCCTCCTCACCTCCGAAAAAGGCAAAAGAATACTCCCAAGGCTCAGTCGACACATCACTCCCGCTCGCATGCTTACTCTCCTGACCCTGCTCGTCGCGTGTTTCTCCCAGCTTGACGTCGTCAAACACGCTCACCAGCTTGATTTACCTGAGGATCCTCATCTCCACGCACGAAACAGGCCTTACTCTCCCTCTGCCAGCAATACCGCAGACGGACAAGCAACAGCTGACAGAGAAGAGGTTGAGAGACAGACACAGGCATTCCTTGGGAGTGTGTTGCAGAGCATTCTGCCGGTTGTGGCCAAGGCTGAATTGAGGCTTATTGCTGGTCTTTTGGGGCTGCTCTTAGATAGGAGCGATGTGGTGATGATTGCTCAGACCAGAGTAAATGGCCTCGTTTCTTTCACCTCTTTGAGACACGGTCACTAAAAGAATGGACTATAGCCCGGCATTGCAGTATTGACGCTTTTCATGAGTCGGATCGAGATTATCAAGCAGGGCATGAGTGGTGTACCTGAGCCGATGAAACTCCCCGCGCCTGAGGATGCTCAGCAATGGTATGAGCATCAATAATTCCTTGCCGACGTAACTGACTCGAGTCCTTCAAAATCAGGCAACTCATGTTCGATCACCTTTTCCAACTCCTCACACCACACTTTCTCCTACTATTCCCCTCCACGCGCCGCGCCCTCCAACTTGCCGCCACGCCCACGCAACATAACATCCACGGCCAAGCCCCGCCACAACTACCCAACGCCGAGATGCTCGATCAGCCCGTGTGGCAATTCCTCGCCGCGCTTGCCCTGCACGCATCACCCGAGCAACAATCCACGCTCGTCTCAGGTCTACGCGAAAAGGTACTCGAAAACGTGGCAAGTGCGCAGAAGGGGTGGGGTGTTGTGGATGAGGAGGAGCGAGCGGCCAAGTTGACAAATGTGAATCTGTTTTTGCATGCGCTGGGTTTGGATAGTTCGCAGATAACAGTGTAGATGTGCGGATCCGGCGCTGGTTGGTGGTTTGGTTGGTTGGTTGATCTGTATCTCACTTCCCGTTAGAGGCTTGAGGTCAGCTTTCGTATCGCTCCGCTTTAGTTAGAAGAACAAAAGTATCTTGTGTTTTATGCATTGTAAGAATTGAATGGCTTGGTTTTTATGCTCTTGCAAGAAGCTATTTCCTGATAGTCGCTCTCTGTGCATCGCTGTAAGTTCAAATTTTTTCCAGCGTTCAGTGTCGGTTCAGTGCTCAGTGCCAACACTTCTGACATGCTCGAAAAAGTGCGTGATCTCCGCCAAATCCAATATTATACAACAAGAGCTAGAGAGGGATATGGCAGAAAAGGTCACGTATGCTGGATGGAAGGGATGCAACACCGGAACACTCGCTAAGCACCGCACGTCGTTCGCCGCCTCGCTGTTGGATCGCCTCCATCGACGAAACTGATCCCATGAGGTCCAGTACAGGAAGATCTCGCCAGTTTGGAAGCGTCCCTTTTGGAAAGTCCAGTAAACTCGGACCACGAGCGTCATCCGACGAAGCGTCAGACAGAGGCATCAATGGCAACAGAAACGACTGTTTCTTCCTTTCGTATTCATCTCCTGGTTCATGTTTGACGTGCGACCCCACCTCGAGATGGTTCGTCGAAAACGACACGAAGTCTTCGTAGTTTGGGTATAGCATGACGTATCCACGGAGGTATACTAGCTCAATGAAATACTTCTTCCATGATTTTGTCCATTTGTTCGAGCGTACGCCGGGAACGACGATGGCACTGATGGGTAGAGTGTGTTGGGAAAGGCGGAGGGAGAGGTAGTCATGAAATTCGCGCCAGTGAGAGGGGAAGAAAAGTGCGCCCCAGCTGCACGGGATTTGGGAAAGGTAGGGGGTAGTGGGGTGGGCGAGGAAGGAAGAATGGAAGAGTGTGCGAGCGTTGAAAGGACGCCGGCCTTCGGGGCGAAGCTCTATGATTTTCTGCTGGTATAGGCTAATGCCGAAGAGGTTTGACGAGGGACTTTCACCACCGTATCTATGATGAGGCGTCAGGGCGGCGCAAGACATGACGCATAGATATAGACCTATAACGCAGAAGAGCCATTTTGACCCATGCATAGGACAGGGGCGATAATTCGACGTCGTCCTCGAGTAACAAGCCATACGAGTTATTGCAGTGAGGGTACCATGACTCCACGACAGCGGGGAGTAAGCCCCCATGAATGACGCGATGGTGAATGAATACATCCCCGTGATCCCACTCAAAATCTTGGACGAGGTGCATGGTCTCAGAGTCGCAGGTTTGCTCCATGTTGATGCGTAAAGTGATTTTGTCGCCGTAAAATAGGGTACTTTGAACTGATGTGAGCAAACGCTGGAGCGAGTGCAATCGATCATTAGTGATCACGCTTATAGTGATTTCTGGTACATTCCAATCTGTGCTTCAAGAGAGTTATAGGTAAGGTGATTTCACGAGGACAAGTGGAACGAACGTCGTAGCTCCCGGAGAGTCAACGTGCCCATCCACTCAGTGTGTGGTAACTCTGAACGCGGGAGTCGTATCAATGTGATGTTGAGGTAAGGGGGTCGCTCTAAGGTCAATGAGAATGTCGCCGAGACGAAGTCTTGGTGGTCCAGACCAATTACGATGTCCGGTACGGACGTAAGAGAGTCGAGCCAGTCAGAAAAATTTAGGATTTCATTGGAGCGCTGGAAGTAAGGAATAGTGCAACCTCTCCCCTTCAGGGCACTGGGGAAATCAATATCTGCGTCTGTGGTGTCGTATAGAAAGGCTGACAATGTGTATCCTCGACGATGGAGATTGCATGCAACCGGGGCGAATTTCCTGAGGTCTTCCTTGCGAGGAAAAGCCAAAGCAAAGAAACCTTCCTCGTATGCGGGCACAGAAACGGAATTGACTTGGATGTCGTCGTCGCGACGGTCCTCGTTTTCGTCTATTCCATCGTCGGAAAAAGTAATTTCAGTTTCCACCTTCATATCGCAGGACGTTTGGTCGAAAGTGTCGGGGCCAATGACAAGACCTCCAGTCATGTCGGGCCTTGAATGCGCAATATGTTCACCAACTGCAGCCCAGACAGATGCGGAAGGTGACGGTAAAGGCACTCCGACCAGAAGACTCGATTGCGCAACAAAAGGCGGTATCAGATAGGCTGCTGCTTGTAAACGACCGGGAGGTAACAACTGGGACGAGTTGCAAGACGAGCCCGCGAGCCCGCGAGGTCCAGCGGGGAGCTGTAAAGCGCGTGGATTGACGAGGTAATCTCTATCGCACCCGGTAACTTCCTGAAAGGCAAATTCGTCGAGGAGAAGGACCCAATCAGTCTTGGAGCCCGAAACAGCAGCGAGAGAGGCTTGATGGTGGTTCATGAGGCCAGTCCATGGATACAGAGATACCTTCGGGTGTTCGTGAGGGGCTTTGGATAAAATAAACCGAAGTCTCCGACGAGTTTCGGAGACCAGAGTATCGGGACAGATGACCGAAACTTCATAAACAGTATTCGTTGAAACCAGAAATGGCGCCAAATTTACGTCCAGTGATGAAAGAGTGCTCGAAATGACAGGCAATATGACAGTCAGCGAATGCTCCCCGACGGGAGGAGCGGATAGCACGACAGCGCCGTCGAGTGATGGTCCAATGTGGGGCGGTTCCGAGATATCGTGTCTGAATTCTTCGAGTGGTTTGGCTGGATAAACTTCTGTACTGAGAGGTCGGATCATATTCTTGCCTTTGGCGGTGAGCCAAAGGAGATATACTATGATACTCAAGAGTGCGAGACATCTCATGCGGACGGAACGCGAACGCCATCGTGACTGCACCGATGATTTTCGAAGGCCTAGCTTAGGACTGTTCATAACTTGTCGACGTGATGTCGATGAGACATTCTTCGTGCGTTGCGGCATAGTCTATGAGCTCGACGACGTTCAACGTTCAACGTTTAACTTTTCCCAAGTTGACCCGTTGACCCCGATTGTTCCAAAAATGGCTAAAAAATAACGTTAGTCAGCCACAACGTGTTGGTGTCTGTTTGGTTGCCTCCATAATCATGTCTCAACCACACATCTTCTTCGTAAACGACTACGATGGCCTCGACGTCCGACGCAGCACTCAAAGCTGAAATTGCACGTCTTACAGGTATTGCATTGGCTCTAATCTCTACAGAATCCTTCTGAACCTCTCCAAGGTGCAATTAACCAACACAAAACCGCTCAGCAACAATATGGAGCATTCCCGGGTCCCCCAAGTTATCGCAGGAGCACTTCAACTCGTGATATTGTTATCGATGGAATCGCATTCAAATCCTCTTCTCGTTCTCTCGTACGCAAGGACTGTAAGTCTCTATCATCAGATCCCCATAACGAAGGTGGATACGACCCGCGCAATCACCTCTGGTTTTCAGTCAAGCCGCCTCAAGCACCCATCAAAACCTTCCTCCAACCAATTCCCCGACCAACCGATTTCTTGCGAATAGGCGATGGACACCGGATTCCTACAAGTCGGGCCTACAAATCAAAGGTATCTTCTCGCACACAGCCACACCTATCAAGGAACCGCAACATGACACTTAATAACACTCGGGGACCGTCACAGTCTGTTTACCGGTCCAATTTATTCGAGGATTAAAATCTGATTGGCCGTTGCAGCGGCCGCCGAGCCAGCAAGCGTATGAAATACCTTGACAAACCGTGTCCTCGTTTCACCACGACAGGTGCGTCGTCAGTTTTCGCGCCAATGATCAATCCTCAACGCAGACCACTGCTTGCTATTCCACGGCTGTCCAGGTGCCTGCAGCCGTGGTCTGACTTGTTTGTACCAGCATGACCCGAACAAGATTGCGATCTGCTGGAATTTTTTGCACGGCAACTGTTCCAACACTGCCAAAACCTGCAATCTTTCCCATGACCCTATCCCGGAACGCACTCCCCTTTGCGTCCATTTTGCGAACAATGGGCGGTGTACCCGGGAGAACTGCCCATTCCCTCACGTCCGTGTGGGTCAGCGACATGGCGTTTGTCGCGATTTCGCCGTGCTTGGATATTGTTCCAAAGGACTTGATTGTGAGATGCAACATGTCAGGGAGTGTCCAGACTTTGCGGATAAAGGCACTTGTTCGACAAAAGGATGCAAGCTTCCCCATGTCATCCGCGCAAATCGCAACCGCAAAGTCACACCTGCAACTACCCCGGCAAAGACTGGTTTCCCCTTTGATAATGTGTCTGCTGTTAATGATGGGGCTGCCACAGCTACTGTTACCTCTGGTTCTACTGGCTCTGACAATCCTCCAACCGCACAGCACGTCACAGTCCAGGATGCTCAGCTTGGTGATGAGTACATTTCTCTCATGTTCAATGAGAGCGAAGAGAGTGATGATGATGACGATGATGATGATGATGATGATGATGATGATGTTGGGAACGAGGAAGAAACTGACGAGGAAGAGGGCGATGGCCCCACTGCTGAAGATGATGGACCCGAGGCTGGTCCTTTGTACTGATCTGCTGTATGTCGCACGGATATTGTATGTCTCTTTACTTTCAATATATGTACGTTTGAGTTCGAAACTGGTGATCTCCAAGGCACCCGAAAGTTGTGTTGGGTCACCTCTCGCCTCTTCAGAACGATCTTACCATCCTTGGTACATTCGGTTGTCATTTCAATAAGCATAGATTGGATTTTTGTCATGAGGCATGGTCATTTGGGTGGAGATATGTATAACAACGTGATGAAAGCATGCAAATAAAACCCATGATTTTATGCCTCTGTCAACTCGCGCAGACGACGAACGGTGCTATAGCCAATTCAGGACTGACAGCCAAATCACTCATGCACACGTCGCTCACCTCCGTACTGTAGCAGCCGCAGTCGTCGAAACGGTCCACGCACCACCAGCAATGGTCTTTTTGCACGCACGGCAATTCCAGATGCCGACTGCTTGACGCTTGACGGAGTCCTGTTGTATTCAACGGTCAGCACCTTCCAGGTTGATAGCACGTGAGAGTATAATGCTTGCCTTGCCGCAGAACGTGCAAGTGTAACGAGCGTGTTGCGTAATTTCCATCTGTACGGAATATCAACCAGGTTGCTGAAACCGCGCGAAACAAAAACGCACCTTTTTGACCTGCTTTCGCAGGGAGGCACCATAACGCTATATATCCCCCCGCATCGTATTTCAGCGAAACTATTGGATGGATACCGCATGGGATTGATGGAGTGTACGCACAGTACCATACTTTCCGGTGACACCGACTTTGCGAGTACGTTTGGTCTGCGGGCGAATAAAAAATCAAAAGGTATTCATAGGATGAAAGGACCAACCATCTTGAAGAGCTGTAGTCTTGACGAGTCGAGTGTTGCTGCCGTTCACCGTTCACCAATGTCCGGTATGCCTTGCGTGGACGGAAATCTCCGATGTACTGTACAGGAAGAAGTCAGCCACAAGGATGAGTCAGTAAAAGTGTTTATGTCATTTTCGGAGTATCCCGATGGCAATATTCAGCCCCTGTTTTGTGAACATTACACAGTCACAGCCACGTGACCAACAGCAAAAGTAAAAGCAAAAGCAAAAAGCGCCAACTCTGAGCTCCCTTAATAGTTCAACTTCACGACTTCCACTAAGTTCCATGTGTCTGGTTTTGTCGTATATAAGGCCACAAAAATTCAGATCGTCAACGACGCAACGGATAGGCTCCTTACGAACGATCTCTGACTTTCCAAGTCATTTTGAAGAGAATAAATGCGTCTCATGCTGTGATAAGGTAACAGGGGCTCTGGTTTTATTTCGGATGCAAGTGAACAAGTTCGACATGATAGGAAACACATGGATGATTGACAAACAACAGTGACACTAAATGAAAGAAGCCGAGACAAAAAATTCAGAGAAGAGGGATGAACATGTTGACTTTCTGCGTGGACCGGATTTCAGAAATGCTCTGACAGAGGATATGGATACGCCGAGAATGACGAAGTATCTGAGTAGCCGGTTTGGGTTCCATGAGGGTAAGCGTGCTTGGGTTCCGTGTTCCATCGGCCCGACCTGAGGATCCACGAGGCTTGACGACGTCTCTTGATACCAGTCCGGCGCACGTAGTATCGAACAGCGAAGAAAACCACCTAGTGTCAATAAGCGGTCAAGAGCAAGTCACGTGGTAGAGTGAATGAAATGCCAGACCGAAAGGACAATGCAGAGTCCCGCCGCACCAAGGATGAATGCAATTATGATGGTCGTCGACTTATGATCATCAGAAGGGGTGACTTCTTCTTTGTTGGAATTTAGAGCTGGGATCAATGAATCGACGATAGGGGTACCCTTCAGGTGCGAGGTAGAGTCCGGCGGGCTTCCAGCCATCCGATATCAGGTACTGAATGGACTAAGGTATATGCGCGTACTTTGTGTCACCCACGTCCGATGCTGCGTACAGAAACGCCGTCGAAGTAGCTAAGGTGTCCATGCCAGGTCCCACGGTTCGAGCCACAGCTGCAAGATTCGTATCTCCTTCCGTGACAGCGTCCCCGAGAGCGACAATCACCAAAAGGAGGATGAGAAAGAACGCCAAAAGAAGGGACATTCTGAGATGATCTGGTCCACTGGGCGGGAAGAAAACGGACGCAAGAATTGCGTTCAGGCTATGAACACGCGCCGAATCACGTGATCCGTAATTTTTGTACAGCAGGGCAATCTATGGAAGGAGTTCCTCAGGAAAGCACCGTGACCAAGTTCCAATGGAAGGATTTGTGCATAAACAATCGCCATGAGTTACAACCCATTAATTCAGTTGTTAGTGATGCTAGATGGAAAGTACATCAACATGATGAATTACTGGAACTTTTTCCCTGCTGTTGTTGCTGCACCGGCATGTACAAGCTTTACTACTCGCAGTGCCATATCCACAGTCATCAACAGGGGTAACAGAAAGAACGGGACATAACTGGAGAGCAGCAATAGGCGCTGGAATGACGTGACGGATGGGATACCTGCAGCAATGGTTTGCGCGCTTGTTATCGGTGTAGCCAATAAGACAGCCAAGCAAGGCAGAGTGGTCGTTGCTGTTGAGGCTGCGTAGACGAGAATCAAAACATAGATAGAGCGGGAGTCTGGAAAAGACATCAGAATGCGACTCGAAGGCAGTGAAGCTTGGTTTCTACCTTTCCAAAGCCCTCGCATCCCAAGCACAAAGACCGGGACTTGGAAGAATCTAGAGTGTGATCATTTTGTGAGCTGCTACAGCAAAATTGAAAGGTATGATGCTCACGCCTCCAAAGTAAGGAAGGATTTGAACCAAATGAAGTGGCTACTTTCACCCGCATAGCCCATGGCGCCGTTGATAAGTGGATCCGCAGCAAATTGGGTATACATCTTAGGGAGTCCGCTGATAAAGCTAGGGACGAGCCATGGCGGGTATAGCGCTTGACAGTCGAGCAAGAGAGATGCAGGTAGATGAATCTACGGAGAGGGGTGTTCACTATAGTTCTACGACCAGTCAGGCAGGCAAGAGGAGAGACGTACTAGAAAAAACGTGAAATATATCAGGTCTAATGGACGCGAGCTCAGTGAGACTCTTGCGGTCATGATTGTTTAGGATAACGTTGTTTCGTGTAGCTCGAAAACCCAGCGGAAACTTCAAGTCGCAGTAGATGATTGCTTCCGAATAGGGCATGTTTTTACACGTAACAATGGACGCTCGGCAAGATTTCGTTCATCCATGCCTCGATATCCTCACACCAGACTTTTCAGCGATCCCCATCGCTTAGTGGTTCTGTCCGGGCCTCACATACAGGTACTGAATACAGAGTACGTATAAATGTGCATGATTCGGTGACATAGAGATTAACGAAGCAGCAAGAACTGGCCATGTACTTCATACCACAGCAAATCTTACTGGACAGGACAAAGATGCACTTATCAAAAGTGGACCTATTCGTTGTTCTGGAATAAGTTGCGAGGGAAGGCACCTTGCTATTGCTGGAGATGACAAACGACTGAAAATATGGGACCTCGAGTCCCTGGCTCTTTTGAGTGCACGGTATGTGCTGGTTGAATGGGCCGAGGATATATCGTGACACGGACAGTTCAGAGAACTTCCAAAAAAACCTACGTCCATCCAATTCACCAAGAGTAACGACATTCTTGTTTCCGATAAATTCGGTGATGTTTTCAGGTGGGTTTCACCACTCAATCCTTGGATCATGCAGGTTGACCGATGTCCCTCAAAGATATATGCTCCACCCAAGCGCGGAGTCTATCGTAGAGAATAAAGCAAACGATCTGCTAGCTTCTCATGAGAACCCATCCGGCGCAGAGCTCGTCTTGGGACATGCGTCTTTGTTGACCAGTTGCTTGCTTACGCCCGATGAGCGATTCATTATAACCGGGGATCGAGACGAGCACATCCGAGTGAGTTGGTATCCTCAAGGATACACCATTGAGAGTTACTGCTTGGGTCATGAGAAGTAGGGTCTATCTCCTTATCTCTTATTTTGTTGCGTTAATGTCTGTATGTGCCAGGTACGTATCGGCCATCCATCTTCCAATATTTGCGCTTGCAAGCCTAATCTCTGGGGGAGGTGATTTCGATTTAAAAATATGGGATTGGATGACAGGACGACTGCAGCGGAACGTCAGCGTATTTTCTACTGTGGAACCTTTCATCAAGGTGAAAGCGCAGAAAAGCAAACATAGATCACAGGACGACGGGAACAAAGGCGAAGATGCTACCAAAGGGAAAGGCAGGAGAAAAAATAAAGGGAAAGGAAAGCGACACACAGCTCCCAGTCAGGAGCCAGAGGATTCGACTCAAACCTCCGGTGTAACAGAGACCGTTTTTGTTGTCCGCAGGATAAGCTCGTTTGTCTCCAAAAGCGAAAACCACATTGTGTTCAGCGCAGTCGGGTAAGCATCGACCATTACGACGAAGGATTTGTTGATTGTCCAGCCTATGTTTACAGAGCAACAGCCATTTTCGAGTTCATCTTGGCAGAAAATGACGGTCAACCGGAGATACGCCATTTTGACTTTCGAAAGCCTGTGATTGACTTTACTGTTTTTGGGGATGGGACTATCTGGGCCTTGCTCGATGCTGATTATCCCGAAGAGGCCGGAGCCGGCACCGACAACGAGCACAAACTAGTTCGGGAGATTCGGTGGTCGACTGATCGGGTATATGTAGCGCTGCGAGATCGTCGAGACATACACTGATGCCATTTCTATAAGTTTGTCGAAGCTAACAGCTCAGCCGTGCTTGACTGTCTCAACAGTACATGTTCACTTTCTGGTTCGTGGTCTCCTCAGTTTGAGTACCTACTTCGATTGATTCATTCCAAACAGCGACGGCTGACGATCTCAAGGTGTTGGACCTATATTCTGACCTATCATCCCTTCCAAAAAACGTCGAAGCCGAAGCCGAAAGCCAAGCACGCGAGCCTTCAGAGACACTTCCTGAACGTGCAGAGGACAGCGGAGCCGGGGATATTGTATCAACTGCCGGAAACGACAAGGGCTTGACGAAACGAGCCTTCGGACGCATGAAGCACAAACGAGCCTTGGAGCGATTGCAACAAGACCAATCGGACAACCCAGTGTCGCCTGGACCTGACAACAAGAGAGTAAGAGCTAACACACTCGATGATGAAGATGTAGGCAACATGGACTTGCCATGACATTGGCGGTTCGGTAACCGTAAAAGTAATGAATGAAAGCGACTAGTGAAGATGTGTAGACAATGCGAAAGTACCTGTGATCGCGGTGAAAATCACTCAGTTTGGGAGACTAAGACTATGGGCGAGTTCCAAGATCGGAGTCAAGCGATAGCCTGCGACAATTTCAACGCTTTTGCTGGACTAGAGAGGACACCCTCACTCTGACGCACTCTGACGACCGACAAAGGCGATGGAATGTATTTCCGAGACCGTCCCTCGATAGTGCTTAATCATTCTGATGTTTCCCATATCAGCCATCTTGTAGGGTTCAGATAGGCTCGCTGGAAAAGTTCGTGCTCATTTCGAGTCGTACCGCCAGTCATGGTCTGGGATCGCGGCAAAGAACAGAACAGGGAAAACTAGTGAGCGGCGTTCTGGATTTCCGTAATGCGGTTTGCCAAACAAATACTTCCATCTTGCCAGTGAGGATAGTGATTACGCCGAGAGATGACGCAAGTCGCGATAACTACCTTGTAGATTTCGTAGTTTGTGATCGGAGCCCTTCGTATGTGGGGTGTGCGCCCTCCAGGAATGTCTGAAAAAAGTGTATCCAGGTGAAGGCAGTACAGTCTCTAGAAAGTCCTTTCCTAACTCGAACGCTTCACTGAACTTGGAAGATAAGATCATTGTATATCATGGTATGTCTCGACTCAGAAGGAGATAGAGTCCAAATGATAATCAATACCCATGGAAAGCAAAGAGAATCGCGAACCAGCCTACATCTTACGGTGGTATTCCGTACTGCCCTTTCTCCCACTTTGTCCACTCAAAGATCGGAAGCGGATGCGCTTCCGTATTGAACACCCATCTGTCTAGGGGTATCAACTCTTCGTCGACGAAGAGCAGGTATAAGTATTTCAATCTCAAGCGGCCTGTAAGTATCAGTTGGACGTCGGGGAACATAAATGTGCTCACGTTTCAGCAAGGAAGTAACTGAAGTGGATTAGAATTCAGTACAGGCGATCTGACTGTAAGGAGAACGTATACTTACCTCGGCATCTCATCCTTCTTTATAGTCGGCACGGTATTAACATCTCTGATGCTCGCAAAGCCATAAGTAGTTCGAGTGTGATTATTAATCGCCTGAAATACTTCCCAACCGCGATCCCTCCACCGTTCATCGCCTGTCGTCCGCCAGAGTAAATAAAAGCTCTCCACGGTCTGAGAGCACTATTGGGCTACCTCGTCATTACTTACAGCCAACATGAAGCTCACCTCGGGCCTGAGCAAGTAGACTGCGCTCGTGATGCGGTAATCTCGATGACCGGTCTTGGTAGGAACGGGCTCATGAAGTCCAGGTGGCACGCCCCCCTGTCGGCCATTCTGTATCCAGGCATGTACTTGATCGATCCAGCGCCCTGCGAACCTCCCCGATGCGGGCCAAGCATCCATAACCACCTCCTCTGGACCGAGACCGGAGGCTGACTCAGCGTAGGATATGTAACAAGTGTAAGCGAGACCTCGAGCGGCCCATTCGTGCAGTTCGTGGTCGGCAGGTGGCAGCGCAAGTGTCTGTGCGCCTAGTGCAAGTAACCCAGGGAGGAAGCAAGAGAGGTGCTCTAGCTTCCGGGATGGTGAACCTTGGTCGGTGTCAGTGACATAAAGAAGGTTTCTGGTAGGGGAGAGGTAGAATAGGTTTTCGATGATCCCTTTCGCGGCATTAAGGTCTGAGGGTACTGTCGGAATGTCGTTGCTTGCCAGGAAAAGGAAAAGGAACACATACACATCCCCAACGCCTTCGGCTCGGACTGAGAGGTAAGCAAGTACTGCTTCAATAAGTACTCGTAGGCACTGTCAGCATAAGCACCGACGGAGTACCTTTCTGAACCGCGAGGTTCAGTGATCTTAAACCTCCAAGACATCAAATAAAAGACGCACTATTAGCAGGTTTGGCGTCATCCATCTTCCAAATTGTGGGGAAAAGACCGTTCGAGACGCTGGCTCGATGCATTATGTCCGTCACGCGCTCCACCTGTTGAAGAGTGAGGCGACACAAGTCTTATAGGATGCACGTTACAAACCCGGTGATAGTAGTCCACCCGACCGGTGAGATGAGCAAGGTACTTGTATTCCACTTGGCAGCTCATGGTCTCAGACCAGAGAACCTGGGAGCCGATCCACCCGTTTCTGGTTTCTCCCCTGCACAGTCACGGCACCGCGATGAGGACAACGAACGCCTAATGAGTAGGCAGTCGGGATACTTACGTTGCAGTATTAACGGAGTACATTGGTAGCCCTGAATGTGTCTTAAAGACGGGAAGTAGTGCTTTTCCAAGGTCATCAGCACGCGTCAACAGAACTGGTTCCCCGGAAAGTGCGTAAGCTGATAACAGTCCGCCCAGTACACGAATAACCGTCTCAAAGAATGGAGCGTATTTGTGCTACATGATGGTTCAGTCAGCAACCACCAGCCACACAGAACTGGTTCACCTGAGTCAAGAACGATATTCGGGCGATGGTTGGCATAGCATCATAGAATTGATCATGGAGTCCCATAATCCAGAGGGTATCTAGTGCGTCTATGAGGGTGACTGCCCATCCGTTGAAGCTAGATATTATCCCTTAGTTCAAGCTGGGGGAAACCCGGGTAGAACACCATACTTGTTGACTTTCTCGCCTGAGATTGGTTGTAGTTCGTCATATGATCCAGCATACTTCGTGTATCCATTGTAGGCATGGAGAAAGGCTGCCCTGACCGCTTCGGCTCTCGGAGATGTCAGATTCGAAACCAAATGCGGTGGTAGTATTTCGCTGGGGTGTGGTGGACGAATGTAGGCAGGCTGAAATATGGGTTCCACTAGGTGAGGTAACCCGAAGTATTTCTCATGCCTTATCTCACCCCCAAGCAGCAAGGGAGATGCAACTAACCACAACGTGGAAACGACGACGAGACCGAGTACGAGCCAGCGAATGGATGGTCGGCCCACCATGTATTTGACCTGTGTTAGTACCGATGAAGGCGATGAAGCTCGTCGGGGGTGGGGCTGCCGAGCAATTGGCAGCATGGTATGCACTCGCCGAATCCCGTCAACTGGTGCTAGGAGGGTAACTTTGTCAAGGACCACTTTGCTGAGGTTCGTGGAAGAAGGGATCAGACAAATATTCTCGGGGTGCACCGGGAAGTTTCAGCACGACCCAAGCCCACCGAGAAGCCTGCCTGCTTGGCTGGAGCTCGGAGAATGGGAGTGGCAATGCAGGACCCGGGACAATCCCTACAAAATTGCCCTTTTTGGGGGGTTACATGTCCGCGCAATTCAAGGGGGGGTGGTTTGTGAGCATGCGTCCTTGGAGATAGGTGTCCGACACTCTTGGGCCAATCCGTCAGCACTTTGGATATATGTTCGAAACACGAGCTCCTTGTCAGCATGGTTGAATATGTGATTCGGAAGATACGCAATACGTCCGCATGATCATGGAACTTATCCCAGTCGCCGGCCAAAAAACGCCAGACTCGCTCGCTTTCATCAATATGAGACCATCCTAACCCAGGGGAAGACGTTGTCCGGAAGGAAGGAGACGCCTTATTGACACCAATGTCGAGGTAAGGCATTGTATTCTCGCTCAGGCGACTGTAAACACGCGTTGCTGTGTTCACTGCATCTGATCGTTATATCTCACAATACATGTGGATGTTGCCCTTATCCTAATGACTGAAGCAAAACACACCGCAGGTCGATCCGTTGCAAAATGATGATAGTATGTCAGGTACCAAACCAAACTACTGCTGAATCCCAGAGCATATGCCCACAAAGCTGCATCCACGTATTGAAGGATGAGGATTGCAGTCCCCAACTCGACTACAACGCTGGTTTAATCATTGCATCAGGAAACAGGGAGTAAAACTTGCCACACAACACTGAGTCTCGAAAAACAAAAAACCGAGGTCAAAAACCTAGATTATTGACTTCGAACAGTGCGGAAAATGTTCTCCTGGACCGTCTGGATTGATCGGTGTCGTTTCCATCGAATTCCGAGTAGGTGTAGAATAGGAAGAGATGTACTTAACGTTGCGAAAACGGAGATACCAGTGGAAAGCAAGAAGCGGTCGAACTGACGTCTGCAGGACGCGGAAATCCCTAGAAAGAGTATAAAAAACACCCTCAAATGTAGGAAAGAAAGAAGTGAGTGAAGTGTTCTGTGTTACAGTCCGCTGATGAAGGATTCTACGGTATGTTGTAAATCTAGGAATTTTGGTCGTTTAGAAGCGCAAACGGGGAATGGCCAAAACTCACAGCAACTTAATCACAACTTCCATCCGGAGGGCCATCTCTCCACCTCTCGTCCGTCTTAGCACAATCAAATCTTTCCTTCCCCAGTCTTTCATTGACTTCATTATGCCTTTCACACAACCACCGACTCAACCCGACGCGTCCACTCACGTCCGGAGGATTACGTATCGTCCCCTCCCCTAAATGCGAGGCACAGTGCGAGCAAGGGTATAACACTGGTAACGAGTGCAGCAAGTTCAACATGTTAGCGCGTTGGAAAGGCGTGGGACGTTCAGGGTAATAAGCTGCCGTCGTGTGCAAGAATGTCCACGTCGCCCTCCCAAGCTGCTCGACGTCTGGAGGACAGTTTGGGGGACGGGCATCAGGTTGTGGTTCGGTTTGGAGACCCTTCCCGGACGCGAGAGCGGCCATCATAGCTGCTGTTGTTTTCTTGCCGATGTTCGGTGATGAGCTAGAATTGGAGGAGCCTGATCGCTGGGGCTTCCAGTTCCTCCACGCGGTGCAAATTTTGCATGGTTTCCCGTCTGGGCCAATGATCATGCCTGGCGGTAACGACGCTTTGGGAGGATTCGTAGTCGTGTTAGAGCCAGATGGATCGCTCATGTCGGCGCCGGGGAGGTGTAGAGATGGCGTTTATCCAAGGTGGTTCATTGAATATGACAAACCACCATGATCGGCGATTCCTCGGGTTTAGTAACCCCAACCAAGCAAGTATTAGTACTCGGTGGATCTGCGCCCAACAAAATCATTGCTGTGTCTCTATAATATATGCAGATCTACAGAACTCCAACCAGATATATAACGTCGCGGTAGTCTTCCATTTTTCTACCGTAGCGACGGAAGTCATCTGTTGACCTGACCAACACCTCGAAGAACCGCGGGGTTGAGCTTCGGCCATGAGAATGTGCTATGATTGCATCGAACGAGGATTCAAGATCAAGAACGGCAAACTACGAGCGAGAACACACCGACCTATTGTTAGCAATTGGAGACGTGAAAAGTGGCTTTTGCATCACCGCTTGCCAGTTTCTGCGCCAGCCACGATCATACAAACGTGTATCAGACCGCAGTCGAAACACGCAGCCGTCCGGAATGTTATTGGGGTCCGAACTTCGAGCCTCCAACAGGACATCTCGAGGCACGAACAGAAAAATGTCCCGACGCGATCGTGACTTGAGTGTCTCTACAGTCGTCTGACCTCGTAGGATGTTGCGAGTGGTCACAATGGCCAGACCCTGAATATTCAGGTGAACGGATCGTACCACGACGGCAGCGAAAGGGTAATTGTTTACCAAACAGAAGACGCTCATCAAGAGCGCTATGCCAGCCATTATGGCTATGCCGAGGTGAGGTCGCTCAATGACCTGGCCAGGTAACCCAGAAGGCTCTTGAGTTATTTGGAGGACGGGATAGCCGAGCAGTATTCCAAAGATAGGACGACCCAGGGGACCACCGAATAAAAACCAAGAGCCAAACCAGTCCCACCAGATTTCCTTTACCCAATGATCTGATCTCGAGGTATAATAGGCCGACACAGCGTGACAGATGAGTGTCTGAATGACTGGAGCGACACCAACGAGAAATGTAACGGGGACAAGATACAGTAGAAATAAGAACTCTTTCATACAGTCCAGTGTGATACAGTTGCCGAGCTGTAGTTCGTTCATTCGTTGCGGGAGAACGATAGTGGGAGAGCACATACCCAAGGACAATGATGGTCATAATTTAGTCGGCATACACCACACATTGAGCAATGGTGCACCCTTGGAGGTTTCCAAGATTGCTGACACTGGTCCCTGGAGCAGTCCGCCAGAGCACCTTGCAGATCGGCGCACTCATGTGGTTCAGTCACTGTGTCGTGGCCGAGGGTAGACCAGGATCGGGAAGACGAAGACGCCTTGCATAGGTACAGATAGAGCACCACCACGAACGCTATCAACGTAGTGGTGATTGTCAAATAGACCACTGCACGATGTTCATGGCCATCAATAATCTCTTCTGGTAGACCAACTTAGAATGACTACCACCAGTGAATATCTGTCCTTTGAGTAGGATGAGCCAACTAACTTGCAAACCGACATTTTAATCCCGAAAATTTGCGGATAATAGATACAAAGGGGCTTACTTCCGACTTCAGCAACACATAGATACCCATTAAGACTGGGTCGGATATCTATCATGAACACACTGCAAAGGAAACAATGCCGTTGGCGTATCCGCACCTCAGATAACCAACAATTAATACTCGTAGCAAGCACTCCAAAAGATGTCTGGTCTGTCGCTGGCAGTGTTGGTGTAAAAGCATGATGTTATATTCTGTACGATGTCAAGGCTCAACGAGAGAAATCGTGGAATCGTGGATTAGTATATATTTCAAAGGTCACGTGATAATACACATTGAAGCAACCGCGTCGACGGAATCAGCTATTGTCCATCCCTCATTCACTGACATTTCTAGACGTTATTGACTGCACGACGCACCGGTAGACATAAAAATGAGTCTGAGGAAAAGGTGCGCAAGAATCCGTGTTTCAGTCGAGTTGCTCAAACATTCTCGGCAGTAAACTTGATCTCCTGGTTCGAGTACGGTATTCGAATCCGCTGCCTCCCCCACCATGTCCACCAAAACTTCTCGACATTCCTACCAACTCCATGCGCTATGCTCGCCCAGAGTTTCTGAATGTTATCGCAAATGATACGCCGCTGCCTATGATTGTAGACGCAGAATGTGGTATGCCGCTTGACCTTGGACGGTGGGAGTGCTTATGGGATGAAGATGCTGATGATTCGGGTCCGTGAATCACCTAACCACCTGCCCGTGCACTCACGTCTCCCTGCAGCGCTAAACCCTGACCCCGACAATCTTCCTCCATTGGACCCAAAAGACCGATTTCTCCTCGGCGACCCATCAGCGAGCTCAACCCCTTATACAAATGGAGTAGCCCCACCATCAGCATCAGGTTCGTCGACGCCTTTACCGGCTCACGTCTCATGGCTGCGAAAGACCGAGTATCTGAGCAGGGAGGGTGTACAACGTTCGTCATCCATTCAAGAAATGTGTGTGCTCTCGCGTTCCTGTGTTCTCGATAGAGTTTCTAACCCATTCTGAGATAGGAAACCCCTCCCTCAACATATCGATGTTTCTCGTCCCGCCCAGCTTCGTGACATTGAGGCCTCTTTCGCTGCTTGCAATAATCCCTCGCAATTCGATCTTTCAACGCTCCGTCACCCGAACAAGCCAAGCGTCACAGCTGTCGAGTCATACGAAATATATCCGGACGCGGATATTTGGGCCAACGCGTATGATTTATTCAGGTTCAGTGAGAGACCAGGGGAGAAACCTATTGATGTCAGTGGTGGTCATCTCCTTCCATTTGCAATGGGTTGATCACTCTTGATATAGGTGGAAGATCCTCGGTTGGATTGTGCTATTCTACGACCTATGGAGTCCGACGGTGATCACTTTTTGGCGTACTACCTCACCAAAGACGACGAATCTGCACTAGAATTCAAAACAAGACGCCAGGACGGTGCGCCGCCAGAATCAGACGAAGAACCTAAAGTCTGTATACCCCTTTATACAAACCATGGCCAGATTTAATTTATTTCACCTGGATAAAACAGACGACCGTATTCCACTTCGTACGCGACTACGAGACTGTCAAGATCGAGCAAGAAGTGCCGAACGAATTCCTCCTGGTGATTGATGAAGGAGACACGCAGTCGAACCTCTCCAGTGGAGGGGAGGAACGGGTCAAGGGCGCGTATTACAAGAACATCGAGCGGAAGATGACTCTGAAGAAGAAACGGACGAATGCGAGTAGTTCCCATTATCTCTCGTTAGTGAAGCTCATCGCGTCCCCCACAGACTCAGGAAGCCTACGTCGACAAATGGCAGGTGGTGCACATATCACATGTTCCAATGAGCAAAGAGGAGCTGGACGAGCGGGAAGAGCTTCTTGCAGAAGTCACCGACCCTGCATTCTTGCTCAATAGAGAGGATGCAGATGCAGACGGCGAAATTGACGTCGACGCTGTAGGGCGTGAGGTTCCTATAGGAGCCGATGGCGATGGGGGAGGTGTCATGGCCGATATATTTTGAGATCTGACTTTTTGAGATCATTCTGACCACATTGTACTCCTGGTGCCCATCCTAAGCCGTTTTTGTCAGAATGACACTTCTGATTAAGAATGAAAAAGATAATGCGATACATGCGCTCATTATGCCTGAAACAACATCACCGAGACAAACAGGTGTGTATGACGGTAAGTTACAGCAGTTAAGAATAAAGAAGTGAATGGTGAATCAGTACAAACCGTGCTATCGTCGACAGCTTGGAGGTGTTCGTCAAGAAGTCCCTTTTTCTAATGCAAAGTCCAAATCCGGACCCATTGAAATGATAATGAAACAAGAGCAGTGCCCACATCATCACAACATCATGAGAGTTATTAGCAAGGCGCTTCCCAAGGGGAGTGCACGACTAAGTGCAGAATTTATGAGAGACGCGGAGCTCGCTCTGTTTGCTGGCGCTACAAGAGTAGCAGTTGCAACGTACGCATCCCAAGCCTCGACAGTGGCTGTCGGGAAGAAGTACGTGGACGCGGTCGTACCAGAGCCATAGTAGATGCCTGCTTGGCCAGTCATGATCTCATTTCCAAGCGAAGAGAATTCACCTCCGATGACAGTAACTGCCCCGGAGCTGGTGTTGGTGACTAGTCCAGTTTGGTTGTTGCCGAAGAAGAATTCTCGGGCAAGCGTGAGAGCCTATGTATGTAAATAGGTTAGTGAGGTACTGGATAAGAACGGGTGATATTGATACTTACAGAGACAGGGTTGGTATGACCAACAAGATGTCCTGCATGTGCAACAAGCACGTAGGTCCAGCCACGTTCTTGATGAATGATACCTGCAAATTCACCGGCATCGTTGTACCACGGTGTCTCCGGCTTACGAGTGAAGCCCTGGATACCACCGAATGTCGTATTCTAGCGTTCAGTGGAGTCAGTCACATCAGGAACCTAGGCTAAGTGGTGAAGTCGTACCTGGATGGTGACTGTGGACACTCGTTAGCAAAACGCGACACCAAGCACGACCGATCTAACCTACTTTGAGAACCGAGGTGCGGGATGAGGGAGTCGTCGTTGCCGGAGAAGATGACTATCGTCATGTTATGCGCCGTCGCGTTCGTCGCAAGGTCAGTTAAGAATGCCATAGGCCTGATCTTTCATGAGTATCCATTCATACTGTCTATGCGGGGTGCTCACTCGATGCCTAGAGAGGAATTGTAAGGGATTTTTCGATAAATTGCAAAGGAATAAACAAAGCTCACTCGGGTCTCCGTTCGCATAATCTACGAATGGACGCATTAATTCACTTAACAAGCGCGAGAGACGTGTTCTTACTATTTCCGAACGGGTAGTAGATACTTTCTTCCCAGTCTTTACTGGTAGGAGCATGAATTGCGGCACGAGTTTGTGGGGCTGAAACAACGCGAGTCAGTATGCGTCCCTTGCGGTTGGGGCTCGATACCGACCATTAAGGAAGACAGATGCGTCCATGGGTGCTTCGGGATTCAGAGCATCAGGGATGTTGTAAATATCGAACATGCCACCAGAGCTCTGACTCAAAGCTAGATCACGAAGTCAGCTATCAGCAACCACGGAAGAATTGGAGAAGGAAGTAAGACTCACACCAAGGGAAGGTGAAGTTGATAGCATAGTCAAGCATCTCGCTGTACAAGTCACACCCATACCAGGAATCGATCGTTCCATCAGCGCGACCGGCGAGGTCACGCTTCCATGCCTCGCGTGCACGAATCCTCTCGCGCTTCGAAAGGGCACCGTCGCGCTTGGTGAGTTTAGTAGCGAATCGCTCTTGTGCCTCAAGCAAGAAAGCTTGCTTAGTGAACTTTGCTTTGTACTTCCCAGAGGATTCATCGGAAGAGGAGGGGTCATCGCCGGCGGTGAATGTCAGAGTTGGGAAATGTCCCGGTTGAGGGTATTGGAGTGTGAGGTTGTAGCCGCAGAGCGCAGTTCTAGATAGGCAGTAAGCAGTTGCGAAGCACTATACGGATTTCGACGTACTGTTCTCTGAAGTATTCAAGAACGTCGGTATCGTATCCGATGATTTGTGGGTAGGTCTCTAGAACGCTAACCACGGGCAAAAGCTCGAATGTCTCTCCGGACGCGATGGACCCATCTCCTATGGCAATTCTCGCCAGGTTGACAGGAGGCTCCTCCATTTCGAAGTAGGCTTTGGTAATATAGGGCTGAAATTGATGTGTCACATGGACCTGCTTTGGCTGTCTGGTGGAGCTAGATGCTCACTATGTACATTCCAGCGTAGCTCTCACCGGTGAGATGCAGAGGTCGTCTGGCGAGGCTAGGGAACACTTTTACTAAGTTCTCCAAAAAACCCATCTACTGAGGGATAAGCATGATGGTATCGTCGGGAATACACGACTAAATCTCACAAAATCAGCAGCCATTTGATCTTCATCATATACTGTGCAAAAGGAACATCAATGCAAGATCGTGGAGATGCTGGAACGTTTAATGCACTCACTATAGCCATTAGAGTCAGCGGTACTAAATCCAACTCCGCTGATACAAATGCATTAAAATGTGATTAGGATGATGGAAGGATGACGACGTACACTGGTTGATCAATCCATATATAATCTGCGACAGTACTCCAGGCATAGTGATTTTCAAAAAGTGAATAGTCGTTTGAGATATGGATAGGACCATTCTGATACCCATTAGACGGTGAGTGTCTACCCGAAAGACCAGCAAGACCTGGAACATAAGACAGACCTCGAATAGGAGCCCAACAAGACTGGAAGAGCCAGGACTGTGGAGCGAGCATTTCCATTTCTTCAGCAACACGTCGTCTGCAAGTCCATGAACTCACCCTCCGTTGAGCCAGATTCCCCACGGCTCGTCACTTTGCGCAGTCAATGAGCCATTGGAAGCCTCGAACGCCCAAAAGAACAGAGTATCATTTGGATGACCCTCTCTCTGGACAGGAATGTTGCCAGCCCAGTTGCGGGCAAGCGGCCAAGTAACATTGGGGAGATTCTCAGTCACTTGGAAGTCTGCGAGTATATCGCGTCAATCAATCAAGTTGCAAAGTGTGTCAATACGTACAGGCCTGCCACTCCGGACTGTAATCGTCATTCGGCATCCCAGGGTAAACCTGAGGCCAGCTGCTAGGCGGAGTACCAGACTGGGCATTTACTAACAAAGTGAGAGCAAGGGCTGGGAAGAGAAGGGTCGCGCATGAGTTAAAGACCATGGCGGAAGGAAATGCAGCGAATGCTGATAAGTTACGGAAGGGACTGGCGGAGACTGGTATTGCCTTGGGCCCCAGTCCTTATAAGCCGCACAATGCGGCACGCGTGGAACTGTTGTATCTGAATGACCAATGACCATGGAAGTACCTGGTGATAGCGTTCCCAAGCAGTATATCCCACACTATTGTGTCGTGTTCCTGCTGGCTACTACTTACTTATTGTTGCGTGCATATGGAAGCAATCTCGAGATGATATCAGCTATGACCGGTCTGACCGGTTGACCTGCTCTATTATCATAGAGGACTGCTACATTCAAAATTCGACATGCCACAGCCCAGTGACATATCCATCACGGCACACACTCCTAATATCACAATTACCCTCCTGCTCTGACCCACAGACGGCGATCTGATTCGAAGCCGTCTCATCGACCATGCGTTTACGATTGGCAACTGGTTGATGTATGAGCACACGCAGGGGTTCTCTTGATTGCAATTCAGAGTTGCCTGGAAACTATCAACATATGAACTCGACGAAGTTGGGAGAGCCGATCGAACTTCCCCCAGATCGCCCAAGTTAATTGGACCCACCTGTCGTCGATTGCAACGAGCAATAGGTCGATTCAGCGAACCGTCCAGGTTCCTTCGTTCCTATGACAGAGGGATCAACAACGAAAAGAGAAAAGGTGGTTTTGTTACGATGAACCTCGCCCATCACAGAAGCGCAAAGCGCGTGCCAAGGCAGGCATAACTCTGATGGAAGGATCTGCCAGTTGTTGAACGTTGAACTAACCTCTAACCCACCCAAGCTAGCGGTCAATACAGCAGGCTACATGATGCATGATGGGTGTTTACATGGCGTTGAACTTGGAGTTCGGTCTGAATCGGAGCAACTGCGTATGTTCGGACAAGTCGGACAGAGCAGTGCCAGCTGTCGAGTGATGTACGACTCTGTTCAGACACAAATGATCAAATAACATAGCACCTTGCTCTATTACTTTGGCTTCCAAGTTGATAAAAACTGACGTTCTCCGATGGTGTCTATCTCCGAAAGCTCTACAGAAGCCATTGCCCGAACTGCCAAGGCAGCCTTCGAGGCTTCACAATTACTCCCCTCCAGTGTTCGCGAAACTGCTTTGAGAATCATCGCCGACCAGCTTGAGAAGAACAGAGATGCTATACTACAGGCCAATAGGGAAGACATCGAGGTGCTGCATATCATAGAACCTTCCTGCTTTCAGCGATCTAACCAGGTCACAATAATCTATCTGTTTACGACAACGATCAAAAGGATGCTCAGAAAGAAGTGGATGCTGGCCGCATGTCGAAACCCATGCTTAATCGCTTGGATCTTGGCAAAGTCGGCAAGTGGGAGCAAATGGTGCAAGGCATCACAGATGTTACCAACCTTCCCGATCCTACCGGTATTGTTTCCTATGCTTCAGAACTGGATGATGGCCTCGAGCTTTATCGCGTCTCCTGTCCAATTGGCGTGCTTCTGGTTATCTTTGAAGCTCGCCCAGAAGTTGTCGTGAATATAGCAGCCTTGGCGATTAAATCTGGTGAGTCGCTGCCTCGAATTCTCCGACCGAATGGATCAAAGATGAATGTTTCACCCAGGTAATGCCGCCATCCTCAAAGGAGGCAAGGAGTCCAACCGAACGACAGCTGAGCTAGCCAAGGCCATATCGGAGGCCCTGAAGCAGACATCACTGCCACCGACCTACATCCAGGCCATCCAAACCAGAGCAGAGGTCTCTGTACTGCTTGCGCTGGACCAATTCGTCGACTTGGTCATTCCAAGAGGTAGTAATGCACTGGTTAGAAACATACAAAATAACACGCGAATTCCTGTTATGGGACACGCAGATGGCCTGTGTCACGTCTATCTGCACAACGATGCTGATCGGGATAAGGCTGTCCGTGTCGTAGTAGATTCCAAGGTAGGCTTTCTCGACTCTGCTTTCATAGAGGTAACGCCAAGTACAATGTAGGTCGATTATCCTTCTGCGTGCAATGCTGCGGAGACTCTGCTCGTCCACAGAGATTTATTGTACAATGTTTGGGTGGAGGTCGCCAGGGCACTTCTGAGAGAGGGCGTGCAGCTCATTTGTGATAACGACGCACTTTCCGCCATTCCGTCTGAATTGGTTGCACGTCCAAAGGCAGACAGTGTCGTCAACTCAACCGAGCATTCCTATCGCATGGAGCATCTCGACCTCAAGCTCTCTGTCAAAATCGTGGACTCGCTCGATGCTGCAATCCAGCACATCAACACTCATTCCTCACACCATACCGATACGATAGTCACCGAGTCAGAAGAGCAAGGATCCAAGTTCTGTCGTGGCGTTGACTCAGCTGGGACGTTCATCAATGCTAGCACACGTTTCGCAGATGGCTTCAGGTATGGCTTTGGCACGGAAGTGGGCATCAGCACGGGCAGAATTCACGCCAGGGGTCCTGTGGGTCTCGAGGGGTTGGTAATCTATAAGTATATGATGCTGAGCAAAGCAGACAAGGGACATGTTGTGGGAGAGTTCGGAGAGGGAGACGGAAAGAAAAGTTATAAACATGCTCCCATAAAAACATCGGCTGCTCCGTTTTGACGGTCGACATGTACGACTTACAGAGATCACGCTACCGGTACATCCATTGAAAAGTTCCTTGCAAAAAGTTATGACGAAGCATCATCCTTCAACTTGGCTTTCTTCGCTGGAGGACTGGCGTCGTCATTGATCTTGCGCTTCGTGCTACCTTCACTTTCCACGTGTTTCTTCTTCTTTTTTACCATCGAGGTCAAATCGTGGACGGCAGCTGGTTGACCGGGCACTGTTATTGAACGTGCATCAAGTTCTTGGTCAAGTGCTTTTGCAGCCATTGCCGGGGCAGATTCTGGCGGCTCCGTTGGCGTCGTCTTTAGTTCCTCGACCTGAAGGGAATAATCAACCAATGTGCCT
Organism: Gyrodon lividus; assembly: GCA_014904945.1. Lineage (NCBI taxonomy): Eukaryota > Fungi > Basidiomycota > Agaricomycetes > Boletales > Gyrodontaceae > Gyrodon > Gyrodon lividus. Next base: position 28,123 of record MU127487.1, read on the forward strand.
CTCATGGTTTTGACTAGACTAACCTTCAGTGCAAGGTCCTCCTTCAGGCCCTCCAGCTCTTGCATTTCGACCTCCATTTGGCTTTTTGACATGTTTTGGACCAGGTCACCAGCCAACAGCGATGATGGTCCCGCTTTGCGCTTTCCTTTCTTGTCCTCCTTTGGCTCTTGAACAGCAGCTGGTGACTTGCCGCTTAGCCCATCCTTGAGTTCTTTGATGCGTTGCATGACACTCTCCAGTGCTTCCTCGGCATGTACGATGGCGTCTGAGAGACGTCCGGAGGTGAGATCAAGGACCATGCTCAACTTGTAGTGGGCCTCGGCAATTTGTCGAGATGACGTTGGGAGGAGGCCGACTTTGAGCGCGAGGCCCGCAGAGTAATCGGTTATTGCCTGATCGAATTTCTCTAGACGTAGCCATCAGAAAGCTTTGATGATGAGACAGGACTGTGGGGACACACCAGTCTCCAGTGAAACGTCTCCGAGTGCGATGTAAGTATCTGCGAGTTTCAGCTTGATTTCATCATCTTCGTCTTTGCCTTTCTCGTATATGGCGCGAGCGAGTTCGAGGATCTCCCAAGCGGCATTGAAGTCATCCTCGGGCTCACCCTCCTCGCCTTCCTCATCTCCGCCCTCACTTTCTTCCTCAACTTCGTTTGTGGCTTGTCCAAACAAGTCTACAGTTTCACCCTCACCTTCCCCTTCGTCTCCGAATTCCAGGATGGGTCCTTTTCCATCCCGAGCAGTAGCTAAAACTTTGTCAAATGCAGTCTCAGAGCAAAAAACCCTCGTGGACCTACATTTCTCGTCTTCTATTGCACCAGGTTCGGGTTCCTTCCCAAACACGGAAGCCTGTGATATCGCGTTTTCCAAGAGCGCCTTGCCGTATGAAATGTATAAATCGGCCATTTCCGGAGCGTCTTCGTCGTGCGTTTTTGTCCTGCACAGGGGGAATATGCGTGTCGTCAGGTTGAGCAGCAGTATGGGGCACATAGAGCATACTGTAGCTCGAGAGCAGTGGCATAATGTTCTACTGCCTGTTCGTATTTTTTGAGCGCGAACGCGCGTCGGGCATGTTCGAGCACGGTCTCGATGGTCATTTCGGGGGTATTCAACGCGTCCATGCTTGCATCCCTTGTCGACTCACTATGAAGCCGCGCTCAAGTTTTATGCATGCGATACATAGAATGTGGACTTACGATGTCATTAATGCTGTCGTCGGTATTGGAATCACAGGAAGACGTCCAGTAGTGGGTGTTCTGATAGTAGTCAGAGTACAAGAGCGTCGAAGTTGGGCTTACGAACGCGTCACGTCAACGCGAGGACCATACGAGGATGTGGATCGAAACTTTATCGTTCTTTATGCGAAGTGTGCAACGTTGTGTGTACATCAAAAAAGTGATATTGAAGGATATGGACTAGCTACTAGGTTACACGAGAGCGATGTTAAGTTAATTGGGGGAAGGAGAAAGGAGTGCACTAGTGGGTCCCGGGAGATGTCAAAGGCCTACATAAATTTCAATCCGCAAGTACTGTGAGGGAGTCGGAAAATGGAACGAAATGCACGAGTGAATGTGGATATCCAAAAGACTGAGACTTAAAGTCGATTGACAAAAAAAACGAAAGCAGTAAGAGAAAATAAAGGACGAGGGCTACAATGAAGAGGTCGACAACGGCTTAGAGCAAGTAGGGAGGTCATAAGCTGTCATATTAAGCTATATCAAAGATGCACCTGCGTTTTGTTGCTGGAAAGATAGTTTCGAGGCGGCTTGATTGGTAGGGCTGAAACTGGAGGCAAATGCACCACTTTCGAGCCCAGCACCAAGCGAAGACAAACCGCCTGTCCCATTACTTAACCCTCCGAACGGCGGTGTTGAGGCAGAGAAGGGCATAAGCATGTTAGACGTGCCGTTCACAGCCGAGGGACTTGCCGTGGCAGCAAACATTGTCGCCCGGAAGGGGTTTGCAGCTCCGAGAGCTCCGGTAGCTTGGGGCCTGAGACCAACACCGAGAATAGATCCACCGTTCACTTTTTGGAAAGCAGAGGGTCCTGGTGCACCTGTAGGCTGTGGGTTCATGCCTCCAAGCGCACTACTGTCTTGGCCGATACCAGACCCTTTCAGAATAAGATTGGTTGGCAGTGATGGCGTAGACAAGTGGGAAGCTGTTGGGCCACTCGTCGTATCAGGTGTTGTAGCATCAGATCGGGGTATTGGGGGAAGAGACTCTAGCAATGAAGCACCGAAATTTGAGGTTGGCTTGAACGGCTTTATTCCGCTGAAGCCGGTCGTCTGGGGTTTGAGAGGACCCCTGACGGCAGATACGGAGATAGAAGGCACACTTGAGATAACGGTAGCACCTGTTGGTTGAGAGGACAGGGGCGGGGAAGAAAATAAAGAATCCGAGGTGGTTGAACCTGACGTGGCTGTGGAAGTGCTCAAGACAGATGCGCCAGGGCCGTTCAGAAAACCACCGAACGAGGGGAAAGCCTTCTCATCGGGCTTCTTCGCCGATGCGAACGAGGATGCGACACTTGAAATGGTCGATGCGGGTGCCCCAGCGGTAGAGGCTTGTGAATTTATAGCACCAGTCTGCTGCGATTGTTGAAGCGCTGATTGGCTGCCGTCTAGACCAAGGTTGCCAAAACCCATGGAAAGTTCAAAGAGAGTAGGAGGTTTAGGCACTGACGGAGCGGGTGTGACAGGAACACCGAAGGGGTTGCGCGAGCCCGTCTGATGCGATTGGATGGGCGGTGTGATATGAGGGGATAGAGTAGCACCGAAGCTGGTCAGTGGCGTGGACGCTGGCCGCGCGGGTATGTCTGAAGGTGTAAGAGCAGTGGTCTGCCCAAGGGGGGTCCCCGATGATGTTGGCTGTTGGGGTTGTCCGAGTTGTCCGAATGGTTGCCCAAATGACTGGAGTTGCGGGGTGCTCGTTATTTGGAACGGCGAATTTGTTTGCGTTGCAGAGGTCTGTGGCGTTGGCGTAATACCGCCCACGTTGAATGGAGCCATTCCGGTTGTCTGTGGTATAAGCATACTTTGCCTAAAGGGATTCGCACCAGTGACCTGAGGTTGTAAGAAGCCAGCAGCTGGTCCAGACTGCAGACCGGTGGGTTGTGGTGGGAGGAACGTCGAGAATGGTCTGTGTTGAGGAGCTTGTTGCTGTGGTTGGGCGCCGAAGGCCATTGTCTGAGAAAATTGAAATGACTGAGCAGAGTGAGATGATTGTGCGATTTGGAATGGCTGAGAAGCGGGGAACCCGGTGGGTTGCATCTGCACTGGTCCAGGGAAGCCGAAGGAGTGAGAAGTAAAGGCGCCAGTCAGTTGACGCTGAACGAAGGGATTATGTGCTGTCTGCTGTGGGAAGTAATTGTTCGTGGGGCTGATCATTCTGTCAGCGAGTCATACCCCGGATGTTTAACGGATATACTGACCTGCCTGTAGCAGGGTTGGAAATAGTCATTTGCTCCTCTTCGATGCAGTTGAAGAAGTCTGCCATGGTTTGATTGGTATCGATTTTACTGCTGGCCCCAGGTGGAGATGATGACGAAGTATTGGATGATGCCGCGGGGGTTGCTTGGGGCGATGAAGCTTGGGCAGGATTAAGAAGGAAACACAAACAAACTAATAGATTACTGTACCTTTGTTAGGTGGTGGAGCCGATGACGCAGTACCATTGCGACCTTTGGCATTCCTGTCAGCAGCTTCTTTGTTTGCCTTGTATTCAATCCTGTTCTGTTCAAAATTCGGATCGTTGAGGTACTCTTGCAGCGAGCTTGCAAGGGAGACTGGTGCCTGTGGTTAATTAGACCTCACCCAGACCCGAAAAGAGTAATAGCCGGGACGTACGTGCTTCAGGTTAGGTATTGGCACGTTCAAAAGATTCTGCAGTTTCTTGGCGACGCCTAAGTACTCAACAACTCGTTCGGTCTGAGAGCAGAAACGGCGATAGATATCAAGGGCCTCTTCCGCGTCGTATTTCGACATCTCAAAATAATGCTCTGGGGATCAGGTTAGCATGGCGGAGTGGTTCCACAGGTAACTCTCACCAAGAACATTTATCACGCCCTCGTTGCCCGCCTGAAATAAAATGAGGAGATCTTTCACGAGCATCCGCAAAGCAGTAATGGTAAGCTCGTCTTCTAGGTCGTCCAAGTAAAACTGAGGGGGTGTCATCTTTGCGGCATTGAAACGTAGTACCTTGGAAAGCATACCCGACATTCCACCAGTGAGTCTATCATCTTCTGAACGGTCTTTGTCTCCCTCAGCAAACCCTTCTCCACGGTCATCACGCGCAGCTTGCGGCCCATAATCGTTTTGCTTCTCTGAGGACCTTTGGACGTAGTCGACGATGCTTTCGGTGGTGCGGTGGTGTAAGCCATGTCCTCCTCGATGGAATGATTGACGCGCATGTCACGGTTCGTCTCCGCCTGCACTCGTACTGCATCATGTTTAAGTTCACGGTACGCTCGTATACGAGAGTCGAGATAAAGTGCGTAGTGTTGCATGTTTTGAGGTGCATTGTACCCTATATCAATCACAGTGAAATCAAGGAATGGACGTAAGCAAACAGAGCTTACTTACCTTCCCAATTACCGGCAGAAACATTGCGCAAGCGCAGCACCTCCGAAGAGGATAGGTGAGAAAGTACGTTGTCCGTTGCTCCGTTCCGAATCATCGTGTGTAATACAATCAAGGCCTTGAACACCACCTATATACAAGCCACGACGGGGTGTCAAACTACATTTGGATTGAGATGACAGGCATAGTGCGTACTATAGCATTTGGTTCTCGTAGACGAGGTACAAGGGCCTTGCAAACATCGTGAACAGCACCATCTTCAGACCACGTCGCAGCTACGATGGGATCTAGATACTAGCACCCAAACCATTAGCGCCTCATAAGAAATGTCCTTTGCAGTTAACATACTTTAGCCTTTGGCGGGGCAGCCTTCGGCTTGCAGGCCAACTTGACGACTTTGTCGAAGCTAGACATAACTTGGCGCTAACTTGTCACCGTCGACTTGGATGGCCAGATGTCGAATTTCTGTGCAATATTTCTCTCGATTTCAAACTCAGCTTCGTCACCAACCCAACAGCTCTGGGACGGAAACAGAAATTATACGTATGATGCAGATATTCACATACAATGATCCACTTGAACGACATGATCTAGCGTGAGCAGAACTAACAGGACTTTGAATGTCGATTGTTACGAACTGGTTTTTCACAGGTTTCAGCAAGACCCAGAATATCGATATCACGTAGGGCTAGCTCCATGGCAAATACCACAAATTAAGTAATATCATGGGTCTTGTTCAAGACTTTCACACACAAAAGACAGCCAGTTCCGACAAGTCATCAGCAGGACAGTGTTCCGGGCGTCGTGTTACATTTATCATCATGAGATTTGTGGCCTCGTCCCTCACAGCACTGTGCGCAATATCATGATTGAACTGCACCAACCGTTTAGAGGCGCTGTGTAAAAGGACATGTTTGTTTTTGTCACCACACGTGGACCAAAAATGGAAAGAGAAAACGGAAAATTATAAATCCTACTAAAATGTGTTTTTCTAGATAAAATCCATTGTTAGAGCAGCGGAAATTATCCTCATGATATGTACTTATTGGTCTTGTGGACAACGGCCCGCCTGCTACTTGGTCATGTTTCCTATTTTAAATGACGGTAACGGTTCAAATGTTCAGCGCTCAGCCTCTATGTATCAGCCCCTCCCGTCTAAGTACCTCCATCCACTCCTCCATCCCGCGCGAAACACTTGCCTAGCACCCTTGCACCTGTAGCCAAACATCTGTGGTTCCGTTTCAGTTTCATTGCATCTACCCACCGCAACGGTACAGTCTCCACTGTGGGGGCACTGGCTTATCGTAATTGTGATCTTTTACCCTCATATCACCATGGTGCTACTGCATGGCCTCCTCCGGAACAGTGTTGCTATCAAAGTCTCCGCCCCGCCCCGCCGACAGGACATTACTATTCGCCATCTACTGTTCACGCTCGCATCTTCAGTAGCTCTATGGACCATATATTACAACTATTTGCGAAGAAGCGGGTCCCTCTTCCCACAGGAAGGGGTCATTTTCTGGCCTCCCGAGACACCTGAAACCTGGGCCGAGAGGGCAGTTCAAGTGAAGAGTGCGTTTTTGCACGCTTATCACGGCTACGAACGACTTGCATTTCCCCACGATGAATTGCGTCCTGTTTCGAACACAAGCATCAATAAGTGGGTCTTTTCACCATGCTCAGATCGCGAGTCTGACTTGAGTGTTTGACAGCTTCAATGGATGGGGTGTTACTGTAGTTGATTCCCTCGATACAATGCTTCTCATGGGCCTAGAGGAGGAATACAGGCGTGCTGTCCCGCTGATTAAGAGCACAAACTTTTCTTTACCTACAGTACGGTGCTCTTTCTCTCAGCGCTCTGCGGCATGTAACATATTGCCCTAGAACACTGAGGTCCCCTTCTTCGAAACAGTCATTCGCTATCTGGGCGGTTTGCTGTCTGCTTATGCTTTATCCGAGGACCATTTCTTGCGGGACAAAGCTGACGAACTTGCCACTAAATTATCACCTGCATTCAATACGTCAAGTGGATTCCCCTTGTTTTCAGTTAATACTTACAAGTAAAGTCAGATAATCTCTGCTGTTGGGCACTGAGTGCTGATCATTGACTCCTTCTCCAGTGCTTCTGATGCTAAACGACCTTTTGGCGTTCTCGCCGAGATAGCATCCTACCAGATGGAGTACGCTTATCTTGGCAAGATTACAGGCAAGAAAGAACACGTTGATCGTGTCAGTGCTGTTATCGCCCCTATCTGCAGTACAACTTATCCAAGGACCACAGGCCATCTCAACAACCAATCTATTCTACAATGCCGATCTTAGTTTATCCGGAGGAATGTATCCAACTAGATGGGATCTGAATGAAGGGAAACCATCAGATCGTGCGTCATCTATCCTCGCGAACCGTAAGGTCGTTAACACTACTGTCGCAAGTACATTTATCGGTTGGAGCCGCTGCTGATAGTGGTCATGAGTATACACTCAAGCAGTTTTTGATGACTGCGCAAACAGATAGAGCCAATCTTGAAATGTGTCAGGCCCCTTCTTTTGATCTGTTGGACACGGTTTCTGACTGTGTTGACATTTCTTAGACTTGAGATTAACCTTTCACGTTATCAACAATCTCCTCTACTTGTCGCCTCAACGGAAACTGCTTTATGTTACGGATTCGACGACCAATGGAAACAGGACTGCGACCTCGCACTCTTTCGAGCATTTGTCTTGTTTCTTCCCTGGTCTATTGGCATTAGGCGCTCACACCCTTCCCTTGAATCACCTTGAGACTGTTGGGATTAACGTAACGGAACTCGCCGATGACCTCTTTTCGCAACATCAGCAAGGCTACGATGATCTCGCAGAGTTTAACCTCGCAGATCTGCATCTCTGGGCGGCTGAGGGTATCGCGCAGACGTGTTACCTCACATATGCAGATCAGCCCTCTGGGCTTGGGCCGGACGTCGTCGCTATGCGTGTGGGCGGTAAGTTTGGCGAAACGCGCTGGATGGATGCGATGCGGAAATGGAAGAAGAGTGGACAAGTGGGTTCACCACCGGGCGTGGGTGACAAGCACCCGTGGGTCGGAAATCCGACTGCGACAACGGCAAGGGAACGAGAGGTTGACACCATGAAGAGGGACTATGGCGTCAAGAACATGGCGTACTACCTGCGACCTGAGGTAGGATTACATGTTGCATTTTGTCGAGTACAATCTTGCTAAGGTATCATGTCTTACAGGCAGTCGAGTCGTTTTACATTTTGTGGCGGACGACCGGCAACGTTAAATGGCGGCATAGAGGCTGGAATGTTTTTCAGGCTATCCAGCGTGTCGCAAAGACGCCTTCAGGGTACGCTAGTGTGGACAGAGTGCAAACTTTGAATCCTACCCTACAGGATTCCATGCCGAGGTTAGTGAAGCATGTCCATTTATCGTAAAATCCTTTGCTCATTGTCGAGCATCAGCTACTTCTTGGCTGAGACCCTCAAGTATCTCTATCTCCTGTTTTTGGAAGATGAGGTTGTGCCATTGGAGAAATGGGTCTTTAACACGGAGGCCCACCCACTTCCCGTGTTTGAGTGGAGTCAAGGGGAGAAGGAAGCGTACGGGATCATATGAGGACTAGTGCTGTTTGCATTGAATACTCTCACACACAATGTGTAGCCATCATCTCATTCTGTAATGTAGCGCGTCTTGGAAGGCTGTACGAGGTGAGGCCGGTTATGAAAGTGAGGAATATGAGCGGGTGTGACCACCCAGCCCGTCCTCAGGATGTTCACGTCTCGTCAGATTTCCCTCCTAAAGGTGGAATTATTTCACATTTTCGATGTGATGGGGTGGGTCGCGTCGGCGCGTACTACAACAAATGAGATTTTCTTGGTGCACCACATATCTCGGAACATTGAGCCAGTCCTCGACTCGGTCCACTCGTGTTTGAAAATGTGCCCAGGTATGATGAAAAATGATATTGGATTACTGTCCTTTTTAGGCAACTTGTCCACATGACTTTTTACGCCCAAAAACACTTGTCATCTCCCCTCAACTCCATCTGCTCGACGCCTCATTGAAATTTGATGCAAAGGGTACCATTCTACTCCGACGAGTGAAGAGAATCCATCCCGTGTGGACTGGTTGGCAAAGAACAAGTTTTTCCAAGATCGGCATCTTAGCCCTCGGGATTTCATAGTTATCATATTCGAGAATTCATTTTTGGTCATTCGGTCATCGCGGAATTGATTCCTTGACCTTATCAGAGTCTGGCTGTCTAGTTTTCATTGAATTCCGGTGAGTTGTTGAGGAGATATGGTCGAGCGGAGGTGAGATGTTTTTGTGCGTAAAAAGTCATGTGGACAAGGTGCCTGAAAAGGACAGTAATGCACTGTGGATAGTAAATTCAACTTTTTTCAATGGAAAAACCATTGATTTTGCAGATTCACTGATTTTTTCCACTGAAAGGTCAGCCACTGTGCCTGAAGCATGAGGGACATCAGTAGTAATTCTAACTTATTTGGAACTTAAATGAGCCCATAATGTTAAGATACTGTCTCCTCTGGGCTGTCTGGGGTTGTTGGGGGAGCAGAGCAGACTTTGGCTTCAACTTACGTGTTGTGCCCTTGCCCGAGTTCAGTCCAGTATTTAACAGAGTCACATAATGTAGTGCTTTGGTACTGTAGTATATGGACAGCTGAGGTTGACAAATAGCCATGGCTCACTGGCCAGTTGATCGTTGGCCAACCTATGAGTTGCACTCGTAGGGCACAGATGGGCTGTCAAGTCTGGGTTCAATCCCGGAATTCCTGGAGAGTCCAGAGTGTGCGGAAAGGTGAATGGGGTCAGGAATCCCTGAGGGGGGGTTGGAGGGGCAAGGGACTTTGGCTTCAGCTTATGTGCTGTGCCCCTATACGAGTTCTGTCCCTTAATTTCAAGGCAGAAGTTTGGAGGACAATCCTAAGATCAACTTAAGGACTGGGAGAGGTTTTCAGAGTGAAGCAAGACTTTGGAGGATAGAACAGGATTTAGTCGATATTTGAACTAAGGAAATATTACAGAGTGAAGTTAGGTTTATATACTGAGGAGTCCGGAAGATATAAAACTGTTAGAGTGTTTTGGATGAATCAAGGTTTCAGGTTTTCCAGAACAAAGTAAGAGGATGAATCGGAATGGTGTCAGAATGATGGAATAATAACTGAGGACAATGGCACAATAATTGTGAAGCAGGGGGAAAGGGAATTATCAATAGGAACTGTGAATGTCAAGGAATGTCAAAGGAAAGGAACATATGTCAAGAGATAGTCGAGATAGGAATACAAAAGTCTGGGATGGGAAATACAGGATTTGGAATATCAGATGAAAGAGAAATCTTCTAAGGTAAAGTCTGGGGCTCTGTCACATCCTGAAACTTCCCTAACCCATCTAGCTCAATTCTGGCCCCCTATGATCAAATCCCAAATCCTGAGCCTTGGACTTTACCTTAGAAGATTTCTCTTTCATTAGACATTCCGAACCCCGTATTTCCCATCCCGGACTTCCGCATTCCCATCCCAGACTTTCGCATTCCTGTCCCGGACTTTCGTATTCCTATCTCGGCTATCTCTTGACATATGTCACTTTCCTTTGACACTTCTTGACATCTACAGTTCCTATCAATAATTCTCTTCCCCCTTGCTCTGCAATTATTGTGCCATTGCCTTCAGTCATTATTCCACCATTCTGATGCCATTCCGATTCATTCCTTACTTTGTTCCGGAAACCCAAAACATCGATTCATCCAACATACTTTAACATCTTTATATCTTCTGGACTCTTCAGTATATAAACCCACTTGTACTCTCCGATATTTCCTTAGTTCAAATATCAACTAAATCCCGTTCTCTCCTGATCCGCTTCACTCTGAACCCCCTCAGTCCTTAAGTTGACCTTAGGATTGATCTCCGACCCTCTGCCCTGAAATCAAGGAACAGAACTCGTACAGGGGCGCAGCACATAAGCTGAAGCCAAAGTTCCTTACACCTCTGACCCCCCTCAGGGATTCCCACCCAACTCCGCCACTTCCGCGCGCTCCGGACTATCCGGGAATTCTGGGATTGAACCCGGACTTGACAATCAGTACCTCCAGAATATCCCTGTCTGTATCATGTCTCCACCCAGACCCATTCCCATTGTTCTGGTCATCCTCAGACTCTTCAGAGTCATCTACCCTTCCCTTCCTGCCTCGTCCTCTTGATTTCGATATGCCTTCACCTTCAGTTAGTCCCTCTTCAGACCCAGCCTTTCTCTTTCCTTTAGAGGCCTTGGGCTGCTGCCTCTTCATTGGAATCCAACTCCACAGGGTCTTGTAGGATGCCTGCTGAGTCTCTCCATTTTCGGAAGCTTAGGACGTCCACCGCATGTGATCACTGTCTCTCTCTCCAGAAGTCCAAGATAGAAATTACCTCCTTTTTCTGAAGCTTAGATGGCTCCCAAAGCTTCACCCCCTGTGGCAAATACTTGGAGGCCATGTAGTCTGATTGTTGACCCACAATATGTGTCCATGGGACAGGTAGCTCATTAATTCCAGAAGCCTTCCCTATGGGAGCAATCAGGTCTGGTGCTCACTAAGCTGGATCCACTTACCATAGTGAAAGGTGATGAAGCCCTGGATGATCTGTTTCATGATCTCCAGGCTGACATCCTTCATGTCTGCTATCCAAGCCTTTTCTCCATTGCTAACCATGGAGACTGGATCGGCCTTCCCTTTCTTCATGTTCTTCTTCTGTGGCCAAACCTTGGCACCAGATTCATCATTGTCGAGATCGGCTTTGGTCTCACCCCCATCTGACCATCCCAAGTTTCCAAGCTTGGTCTTGGCATACTCCATCCATCTTTGATGAGCTCTACCCCACCCATTGAATCCTGCTCCATTCCCAATCTCATCATTAATGTCATATCTATGGCCTGGTCAGCATTCTGAATACCTTCGGCTTGTGGATTTCAAGTTCGGTCACTTACTGAGTGGTCATGATCCGGCAAGCTTCATCTTTCCAGGCAGCCAGCATGGCTACTCTCATCCCACATCTCTTCCACACCTCCTCTGCAAACTCCCTCACATATTTCTCCCCTTTCTGTAAGGCTGCTCTATAGTAGGATGTTAGCAGTCGGTCTCCATCCAGAGCTTCAACCCTTACCTTGCTTGTACCTCTGGAGGTGGTCTTTCTTTCCTCCATTCTTTGGCTTTGGCTTTGGCCTTCTTTAACTCCTCTTCAGTGAGACTTTCCATCATCTTGTTGACAGCCCATTGATACCAAGCTATCATCCCTCTGTCCCCAGGTTTTGACCCATTGTCTTCCTCTACTATCTTCTGAATTTCCATCCTCTTCTGTACCTTTATCACATCCCTAGCAGTGAAACTCTTTCCATACTTTACCATGGGTTTGGTAGTTCTTTTTCGGCCATGGTTGTAAAGCCA
>MU127488.1:0-21689 GCA_014904945.1 Gyrodon lividus
GACCCCTCTGATGATGGGAACGGTGGCAACAATGACCCCAACCCATCCGATGATGACAACCCAGATAATGCAATCCCACCTAACCCCATCATGGCACTTGCCAATGCAGTTTGCATCCTTGCTGAGTTATCGTGCTGCGACCACAAATCTGAAAACTCCTCATCTCCATGCATGAAGGTTCGGGAACCTGACACCTTCGATGGGACTGACCCCCACAAGCTGCGGGCCTTCCTGGTCCAATGTGAGCTCAGGATGGATGGATGCCTCACCTCCGAGGAATGAAAATGTTGCTTCGACCTCAAGCTGTGCATGTTCTGAGGAGCCGCCGGACATGTGGCTAAGGATTGCCAGAAGTCCACTTCCCATGCGTCCAAGGCCTGCGCAGCCAAAACGTCCCCTGCTCTGGAAGCCACACTGGAGGCCTCTACCCCTGAGGCAAAAAATTAGGGCACAACTTTCTGGACTCCGCACAGGAAGGAGACTGCGTTGAATCCCACCGTGCACCTATGGAGACCCATCTCAATGCATCCACTCTTTATGATCCCAAGGCCCTTATGCTGCTTTTCCTGACTTTTCCAAAATTTCTGCTTTTCCCGCTTTGTTAGATTGTGGTTCTACTAATTGTTTTATTAATACTACTTTCATTAACAAGCATCATTTTCTGACATATTCCGTTCCTCCTATTCCATTGAAACCTTTTGACAGTACTTCCAATTGTACAATTACCAGTGCTGTTGACCTTTCCATTCGTTTCCCTTCCGGCTTTGTCACCTCCGATACATTTTATGTTACTCCATTGGATTCCTCTTGTTCCCTCCTGGCTCACCCACTACAATCCGTCAATTGACTGGGTACTGGGCAGTATTACTTTCCAAACTTCGGCTCAAGACTTGCCAACGACCCCAACGTCACCTTCGGAGATTCTGCACTCCATTCCCCTATCTCACTCCAACACTCCCGACAAGCCACCTCGCAAAGCTCCTCGCATCTCATTTGTCAATGCTGCTGCCTTTGTGCGTGTGCACAAACTCAATGGCTTCAAGCAGTTCAGCATTCACCTCCATCCCCAGGACTCCAAACTCCATTCCATATCCCATGACTCCGACACCTGCACAACTCCCGAAGAAGTCGATCTGTCCTCCGTCCCTCCGGACTATCACAATTTCCCTGATGTCTTCAGTAAGCACAAGGCTGACACCCTGACACCCCACAGGGAATTCGATCTCAAGATTGACTTAGAGGAAGGTGCTTCCCCTCCTCTCGGGACTGTTTACCTGGTTTCCACTACAGAACTCAAGCCCCTCCAGGAATTCATAGACAAACACCTCAACTACAGCTTCATCTACCAGTCTAAATCCGCTCACGGTGCTCCTGTCCTCTTTATCTGCAAGAAGGACGGATCCCTGCACCTCTGTGTCAATGTCCGAGGACTAAACAAAATCATGAAAAAAGACCGCTATCCCCTACCCCTGATCTCTGACCTCCTCAATTCCCCTAGCTGCGCCAAGGTATACACCAAAATTGACCTCCGTCATGCATATCACCTTGTCCATATTGCTCCCGGGGATGAATGAAAAATGGCCTTCCGGATGCGCTACGGCTTGTATGAGTGGCTGGTGATGCCCTTCGGGCTCACCAACACCCCTGCGGCCTTACAGTGCTTTGTCAATAGTGTCTTTGCAGACCTCCTAGACGTCTGCATTGTGGTCTACCTCGACGACATCCTCATTTACTCCAACGACATGGCTTCTCACAAGGAACATGTCCGGGAAGTCCTCCGGCATCTCTGGAAGCATGGACTTTATGCTAAACCAGACAAATGTGAGTGGCACTCGGGCTCCGTTGAATACTGGGGCTACCGTCTCCCCCCCAGGGATTGACTATGTCCCTGGAAAAAGTCCAAGCAGTCCAAGATTGGCCTGAACCCAGGAAAGTCAAGGACATTCAGTCCTTCCTTGGGTTCACCAACTTCTATCATTGATTCATCTTCAACTACTCCGATGTTGTCCCACTCACCTAACTCACTTGGAAAAACACCCCCTGGAACGTCGACAATTCCTGCCGCTCTGCCTTCACCCAACTCAAAGACGCCCTCACCCAAGCCCCTATCCTTACTCACTGCATTCCACACTGTCCTATCATGGTCAAAACCAACACTTCAAACTACGCTATCGTGGGAATCCTCTCCATCCATTGCCCGGACAAGGAATTCCACCCCATCATGTTCTACTCCCACACCCTGACAGCCCCAGAACTCAACTATGCCACCCATGATAAGGAACTCCTTGCTATCCATGAAGCCTTCCGGCATTGGCATCATTACCTTGAAGGTTCTGGCACCCCTATCGACATTGTTACCAACCACAAAAATCTGCAATATTTCTCCACCTCCAAAGTCCTGACCCGCCAGCAAGCCCACTGGTTGGAATTCCTGTCCCAATTCAACCTCATCATCCGCTTCCGCCCTGGACACTTAGGAGCTAGGCCCAATGCCCTCACTAAACGCTGGGACGTCTACCCAAAAGAGAGGGATAAGGACTATGCTCGTGTCAATCCCCACAACCTCTGCCCAGTGTTCACACAGGAGCAGCTCGCCTCGTCCCTACAAGCCACTAGACCACCTTTCCAAGCAATCCATATTCATTCCCACTCACAACACTATCAACTCTCCGAGCCTCGCAAAATTATTCCTCCTCCACATGTTTTCCAAGCATGGAGTTCCCTCCCACATCACTTCCGATTGGGGTTCCAAGTTCATCTCCCATTTCTTCTGTTCCTCTCGGAAAAGAACCTCGGCCCCTATCCCATCATCACCCAAGCCAGACCCCTGTCCTTCACCCTCCGACTTCCGGACTCCATGCACGCCGTCCACCCTGTCTTCCACGTCTCCCAGTTGGAACCCACAACTCCAAACATCATCCCGAATTGGGTCCAACTTCCACCTCCCCCAGTAAAAGTTGATGGAGAACCTGAATATGAAATCTCCAAAATCCTAGACTCCAAAATTGACCAGCAATGCAGGAATTGCCAACTCCTGTACCTGGTAAAATGGGCACGCTATGAAGGGACTGATGAAGAAACTTCCTGGATCCTCGCGACTGAACTTGCTCACACATTGGAACCCATCTCAGACTTCCACTCCACATATCCTGTGAAGTCTGGACCCCTTAATTCTCTCGGATGAGGGCAGAAATGCATTTTTTATGATTCGTCAAAACAGAACTATGCTAATTGTACATGAGGAGACCGAAGGAAAATTCTATACTACTTCCCCATCCCCATCCTCCCCATCTGCTCCCTGATCTCCCTCCCCATCCGCCCTCTCCTTTCCCTTCCACTCCAACGCCCCCCAGCCCACTCCAGACTCCATGCCCCGGGACCCCTGAGCCTCAAGGAAGGCCGCCAGGCTGTCCATGAGCACCTGTTGGATCCCCAACAGTTGTGCCACAACGACCCCTGGTAGGCCTCATTGGCCCGCCTCTGGGCCTCATACAACTCTGCCAGGGCCCCAAGTGCATCCCATCATTCTTCGTCCTCCTCGTCCTCCTTGCCCTCCTCCTCGCTCTCCTCCTCACTCTCCTCCTGGTACTCCAGACTCTTCTGTCTCTGCTGCTTCTGATCCTTCCCTCTGTGTGGGGACGCCACTTCCATGGCCATCCTCTTCCCCACCGCTCCGGCCTCCTGGCATGACGAGTGCGCCTGCGTGCACCTCGCACACGTCCTCGACCATCCAGTCTTTGGGCCCGGACACAGGACCCTTGCCCTCATGCAGGCCGCACAGGGAGTATTGGCTCCAGGAGCCAACCCCTGGACCTTGCTGCACTTCCTTGGGACGGCCCCGCCTTGGGTCCCTTCGATGATGTACTCGCTCCGCGCCTCTGCGACTCCTGTGACTCCTGCTGCATTCTCTCAGTTGCCATCCTTGTGACCTCTGCCTCTGGATAATTCCCTTTCCCCTTGCTTTACAATTATTGCACCATTGCCCTCAGTCATTATTCCACCATTCTGATGCCATTCTGATTCATTCCTTACTTTGTTCCGGAAACCCGAAACTCTGATTTGTCTGACATACTTTAACATCTTTATATCTTCCGGACTCTTCAGTATATAAACCCACTTGTACTCTCTGATATTTCCTTAGTTCAAATATCAACTAAATCCCATTCTCTCCTGCTCTGCTTCACTCTGAAACCCCTTCAATCCTGAAGTTGACCTTAGGATTGTCCTCTGACCCTCTGCTCTGACATCAAGGAACAGAACCCGTACAGGGGCGCAGCACATGGGCTGAAGCCAAAGTTCCTTACCCCTCTGACCCCCCTCAGGGATTCCTGACCAACCCTGCCATTCCGCATGCTCCGGACTATCCAGGAATTCCGGGATTGAACCCGGACTTGACATTCAGGCACTCAAGGGTTCGTGCCTAAGAGGGGGATACTGTCACATCCCGAAACTTTCCTAACCCATCTGGCCCAATTCCAGCCTCCTATGATCAAATCCCAAATCCTGAGCTACGGACTTAACCTTAAAAGATTTCTCCTTCATCGGATATTCCGAACCCCATATTTCCTGTCCCAGACTTTCGCATTCCTGTCCCAGACTTTTGTATTCCTATCTTGGCTATCTCTTGACATATGTCTCTTTCCTTTGACATTCCTTGACATCTACAGTTTCTATCAATAATTCCCTTTCCCCCTGCTTCACAATTATTGCGCCATTGCCCTCAGTTATTATTCCACCATTCTGACACCATTCCAATTCATCCCTTACCTTGTTCTGGAAACCTGAAACCCTGACTCCTCCTAAAGGAATAGAGGAATTATAGGAGAGAGTTCAGGTGGAGTGGGAGAGGATTTCAGCAGCAGAGTGTCAGAAGTTGATTGAAAGTATGCCTAGGAGGGTTAAGGCAGTGATTAAGGTCAAGGGAGGCTATACCAAGTACTGATATTTCCCAAATACCCTAATTTATCATAGAGTACATAAACTGTTGCAATGGTGTTACTGTTTTATAATTGGCATATCTCCACAGCCCCTGAAGTAAATCACATGACCCAGGGACCAATTTGTATCCAGGAGTGACTACTACAATGCGCGTCACCAGAGCTAAGCGAGATTCTCATGCCCTTTTGTGATATGGATATGCTTTGCACATTGCAATGGTTTATGGAGTCACTGTATATGTGAGAATAACTGTACTTGACCTATGAAGTTGTCACCATCTCCCATGATGTCTGTGCTCGTTTTGAGGTTAAAGTGATGTTGCCAACTGATATGCAAATACTAAAAGATGAGCTTGTATGTGTCAGGATCAGTATTGAATAGATTGATATTTTTTGGGAACTTGGACAAGATGAGTCCATCTGTGGTGCAGTTCATGACAACATATGTTGCATATAAATGAATGACTTACCAATTCCAGCAGCATCATGCACTCCTGGATCATGCCTCTCATTTTTCTGAGCCTTGAGGCAATCTTGAAGGAGGCAAAGGGAATCATCATCATCTTGAGTATGGTCTGGCAGAGCTTCAATGTGTAGTATCTAGAGAAGATGTTCAGATGCATCATGATAGGTACAAACCTCATATGACCCACAAATTTGTAGTTGAATGTGATGCTTCATCTTCTTTGCATCAACATGCCCCCGAGTTCTCCACCCTTGTGCTGGTTGTGATTGATCTTGCTAAGCTTGCCATTGTGACATTCATGTGAAAATGCCCAGGTTGTGTAACATGGCCCAAACTCATACATCTGCTCCTCCAGACGGTTAATGAAGTGAAAGTAAGGAGTCAGATGACATCCCATTTGTGCCCAGTTTTGCATTGCTCATGATAATGCTGTGCATCCCTGATGGATATCTTTGGGACTTATTAATAAAGTTGAAAGGATCTGAACTGTGGCTGAAAACTCAACAATGGTACTGTAGTGGTGTCACAAGTTGTGGTCCATGGTAGCTGACTGAGCATGTTCAAGTTCAGCTTCCATTGCATTAGGGTTCTTGTGAATCAAAAGTTTCACAAGATGTGCATGGAGAGTCCTCTGCATTGTAGCTTGGGCAGTATAGTACTTTGTGTTTGAGGCAGAAAGCAGAGCATTGACATCTGGGATTTCACCATCAACCTCCCATGCAACATAAAGTGCGATGAAGAGCACTGCAATTTGATTTCTCCATTGGTCCACCTTTGGAGATCCTTTTCCACTTGCAACCTGTAGATAAAATTATGAGATTATACCACAACATGACAAGCATTAATGCTCACAGAAGGTGGGAGGCAGGTCACCCCAACAGGCCATACAAGTTGTGTGAAGAAGGCCTTGATATGCTCCATAGGCTTGATGCACCTTCCACCATTGAGTAAGCCTGACTTAATGATTATGACATGATTGAAATGCTTGATCAAGCCTATACAGTAAGTGTTACATCACATTGTGGATAATAGTGACTTCTGTGACCTACCAAGGAAGATGGTGTGCATAAATTCAACAACTAAGCTTTGCCCAGGTCACCAACCTGGAAGATAATTCAAAACAGACCAGCAAAGATACCGTCTCCTCTGGGCTGTCAAGAGTTGTCAGGGGAGCAGAGCTGACTTTGGCTTCAACTTATGTGTTGTGCCCTTGCCTGAGTTCAGTCTGGTATTTAGTGGAGTAGTGGTGCAGCGGAGTCATGAAGGAGTTAGAAGGAAAGGTCAGAGGTTGGATGTCAGAGGGTCAGAGGAACAACAAGAAGACTAGTTTCAAGTGGTCAAGTGAGGACTTAGTTAGACAGATTAGAGGAGTGATCAAAGTCAATATTCGAATTGCAGAATACAGAATACAAAAAAGGTTTATATACTATGGGGACAAGTAAACATGGGTGACACCAGAGTACCAGAGTCATGTGGAATGTGAGTCAGAGGTGTCAGAAGATGTCAGGAAGTGTCAAAGGAAGTTGGAACAAGTCAAAGGGAATTATCAATAGGAACTGTAAATGTCAAGGATGTCAAAGGAAAGGAACATATGTCAAAAGATAGCCGAGATAGGAGTACAAAAGTCCAGGATGGGAATACAAAAGTCTAGGACGGGAAATACAGGATTTGGGATATCAAGTGAAGGTGAAAATCTAAGGTAAAGTCTGGGGCTTGGGGTTCGGGGTTTGATTATAAGGGGCTAGAAGTGTGTCATATGGGCAGGGAAAGTTTCAGGATGTGACACATGTCAAACATCTGTCAAAAGTGTAAAGCATGAGGAACATGGCACAGGGGAAAAAGAGTTAAAGATAAGTGGAGAAGCGGAAATACAGGAATGCAGATGCAGAGGTGCAGACTTGTGGAAATGTGGACTTGGTCTGGAGTTGGTCTCTGAAGAAGCAGGGTTGGCTTGCGCAGCACAAGATATGACAGTATGCCCCCTTTTGGCCCAAACCCCTGAGGGCCAACTAAGGTTGAGGGAACAATCGAGTGGAATGCCAGTGGAGATCAAATAGGAGGATGGGTTTCATATAACTGGGGTGGAAAGGATTGTTGTCTACATCTTACCATCCTCCATCATGTCTTCAACCACCAACAACAACTTGTCAAAGTGGAGTGACAAACAGCTCTGTGAGCATGAGGATGATGGCAATGAACTGTTCGAGAAGAAGAGCACAGAGTGGTGGTGGTGCATAAAGGCATGGAGGGCAGAAGAGGAGGTGAGGAGAAAGGCAGAGGAAGAGGCAAGGCACAGAGGAAGGTGGAGGTTGAGGCAAGGGTGCATGTGGAGGAGGTCATGTAGTTGCAGGTGAGTAGTGGTCTTTGTTTTTCTTCTTCATACTGATTTTTGAAGTTGAAGCAGAGTTTGGTCACACGCCCTTCCCAGGGCAAGCAGCTGAGGACCTCAACAAGTGGAGTTGGCATCGCCCCATGTTTTGGCTGCATGGCCATGGGGGCCGCCTGTGAGATGAAGGTGGGTGGAAACAGAAAGGCAAGGTCATGCGAGCAACCAGAGGGGTTGCAGGAGGAGTACAAGGAGGTGGTGGTGGCAGAGGCCACCATAGAGAGGGAGGAGTGGAAGGACCAGAGTGGTGAGGAGGTAATGAAAACTATAAGAGGGCAGTGATTGCCTGGACTACTGGGGATTAGCTAGGAGTAGTAAATAGGTATAAGTAAACTCACCTCAGCCACTGCCAAAGAGGGGCAAATAATGAATGAGGAATCCGAAGTGAAAACTAAGTATATATATGTAGCAGAGTGGGCGGAGAAGCGCTCACTAATAATAATCAGGGAATAGGAACAGGAACAAGAGGATTAAGCGATGTAAGAAAGTGATGGAGTGTCTCTGGAGGCTTGGGAATGATGACAAGCAAAGGATGATGGAATGCAATAAGAGTCCACACAAGTTCCAGATCAATTCTGAGCAGATACTGAGACTCCAAGCAGTTTCACCTGGCAGCAGAGCAGAGGTAGGAACTCCGGCATTTTGGACATGTGGAGGTACAGACTCTGACATTCCGGAAATGTGGAGTTAGTGTTCTGGTTCCGGAGTTCACTGTATTTTGTCAGAAGGTGGAGGTGGAGAAGGAAGTGTAGATGTTTTTTCTTTTTCTTCTTTTTTACCATGTATATGTAGTCTGTTCACTCACCTTCCATGAATACAAAGTACAGCTTCCTTTCCATGATGTCAGAATTGGTGGAATGAGGTCCAGAGTCAAGCAGAGTAGGGCTTGGCTTTAGCAAGATACTTGGAGTGGTAGTGTTCGACCAATTCCGAGGTGTGCCTGAGTTCCATCACTAGTAACCATGAGGTCTCTTCATTGGTACCTTCATAACTGGCTCATCAGACAAGGTAGAGTAATTGACAATGTCTTCTCTGGCAGTCAATCTTTGAGTTGAGGATTTGCGAGATCTCAAATTTGTTGTCAATGATGACTGGAGGTGGCAGAGGTTGGTTCCAGTTGGGGATGATGTGCAGTACTGCAGGTTCTAGCTGTAAGACATGGAAGAAGGGGTGGACAGAGTTCATAGTGTCAGGTAGGTGGAGAGTGAAGGAACTATCAGGAAAAGGTGACTTTACTTTAGAAGCAAATATAGTTCTATAAGAGTCAATTATAGTGTCTATATTTACCATAGCATTTAGAGACATGTCCCCATTTTAAAGTTCTCTAATAGTCTGCTATGGTGACAAAATTAACTATAATTCTATAAAGTAAAAGATCAACTATTAGAGCAACCATAGCAACTATCATCAGCAAACTAGCCCTCAGCCGGACAGGCTGACAGATACCCCCAGCAAGGTACCTAACTGGCTAGCTCTGGACAGTGCTGGACATGTCTGTTCCAGACTGTTGGGGACACCATTGTACACTCACAAAATGGTACAGAAAAAATTTTAATTTTAATTTTGAATCTAATAATATATTATCTATTATACAGGACTGCTGGCTGAATGAGATCAATGTAGCTGAAATGCATGGGGGGACTAGAAACCAGATGAGGTGAAAGACACATGGGTGGGATCAAACACACACAGGGGACTAAAAATGCACAGCAGGGGGGACTAAAAATGCATGGGGGAGGGGCTAAAAACACATCAGCAGGGTCAAAAACAGGCTGGCAGGGTGGGTGGGGCTGAAAATGCATGAGGGGGACTAAAAGCTTCCAGGCGGGACTGAAAACACACTGGTGTGGTTGCAAACAGGCAGAAGAGGTGGATGGAGCTGAAAATGCATGGATGGGACTGAAAACACATGAGGGGGACTAAATATGCATAGATGGGATCAAAAACAGGTAGGTGGGGCAGGCAGCACTCAAAACACACAGGTGGACTAAAGATGTATGGGTGGGGTTGAAAATACATGGGTGGCCCCGAAAACGCATGAGGGGAACTGGTGGGCATGGCCAAAAACAAGTGGGCAGGTCCATGAACGAATGGCTGTTGCTAAAAACGAGTGGATGGGACCATAAACAAGCAGGTGGGACCAAAAACAAGCAGGTGGGGCTAAAAACAAGGGGGTGAGACCACAGATGAGCAGGTAGTGATAAAAACATGTGGGTGTGGCCAAAAACAAGCAGGTGTGGCCTAAACAAGGAGGCAGGGCCATAAACAAGCTGGTGAGGCCAAAAACACATGTCCAGGGTGAGAGCACAAGGGGCCAGTGACAACGGGTGCACTCCAAAACAAGGAGCTTGCAAGGTCAAGCATCCACTGTCATGTTGGATGTGGAAAGTGCAACAGTGAGAGCAAAAAAAAGGGTGGATGGATTTAGAAATCATGTGACACAAAAATAAAACCTTGACAAGTCCCTCATCACTAGGAAATGGAAGTCCTTGGGGGCATGTGACCCATTTTGAGGGTGGGGGCCTCATTCAGGATGTTGGTGCACCACTTGGGGGGTGAGTGGCCTATCTTGTGTCCAGGCAGATCATTTTGGGCACAGGTACCTCATTTTGAGTGTCGGTGTGCTGTTCAGGGTGCAGGTGCCCTGTTTAAAGTGCAGGTGCACCATTTTGTGAGTGGGAGTGGGGGCAAGTGACAAAAACAAAAGGGGGAAGCTTAGTACAGATTTGGAAATCATGTGACACAAACATAAAATTAAATTTTGATGCAAGTCCCTCATCACTAGGAAATGAAAGGCTACATTTTATTAGGCTCAGATTACTAGTATCTAAAACAAACATTTGTACACATTTTTGGTAAATAATCAACTAGTATTTGTATCCCAAGAAGAAGAAGAAAAAGTTGACTACTGGATGATTGTACAAATACAGACTTTCACTACCTATTTACTACACATCTGGGAGTCAAAAATTGTCACATCCCATACCTTTCTCTGTATGTCCAAGTCATTTCTGGCCCTTTGCCATCAAACCCCAAATCATTCCCTATTCCATACCTTGTTCCCCAACAATCCTGCAATCCCACACCAAGTGTAGTAAATACTAGTCAAATGAAAGTACAATGAGTGTCCACATTTTTGACTACCAAATGTGAGGTAAACAGTAGTCAACATAAAGTGTAGTAAATAATAGCCAAACAGTCAATAAACATTGAATAAGCAGTGAAGTAAGTAGTAGTCAGCAATAGAACTTTACCAGAAATCAAAGATCTTTAAGAATCAATCTTAAACTCTGGAGAGCTATATAGCTCTCTAATTACTCTAAATGCTATTATAGTTCTATAGAGATAAGGCTACTTCTATATAGCAAAACACATTTTCCTGATGAATGTGTACCAGGATGCACAATGGTAGGATAGGGGCTGAGGTTTTTCTCCAATAGTTTTTTGGATGGCCAAGTCAAGTGGAAGTACTTGGCCTTGACAAAGACAAGGTCTCCGACTTTAAAGTCCAGAGCTGGAGTTTGTTTGGTGTCAGTGGAACCTTGGTAGTGTTGTTGTACAAGGGCCATTTCCAAGCAGAGGAACTGGTGCAATTCATCAAGGTCAACAGCATATTTGCATGTGCAAGCAGATGTCAGGTTGCATTCTGGATGGATGGGGATGTTGGGGTAATAGCCTTGGTTAGTGAAGAAAGAGGATACTCTGGCAGTCATGCTGGGTGTGTTGTTGTAGGCAAATTCTGCAAGTGGTAGAAGTTTGGACCAGTTGTCTTGCTGGTAGTTGCAGTTGATCTGGAGGTATTGCTTGAGCATCTGATTCATCTGTTCCGTCTGTCTGTTGCCCTCCAGGTGATAACCAGAGGTGAAGTGGAGGTGAGTGTCAAGGGCTTTGCCAAGAGAGCAGAAGAAGTGTGAGATGAACTTGGAACCCCAGTCAGAGGTGACGTGCAAGGGAACTCTGTGCTTGGAAATACGTGGAGTAGGAATGACTTGGCTAGTCCCAGAGATATGATGGTGACATGTGTCAGAATGAATATACACTGTTTAGAGAGGCAGTTGACAACTTGAGGATGGTGGTGAAACTGGAGGACACAGGAAGTCATTCAATGAAGTTCATAGAGATGGAATTCCAAGGCTTCTCTAGGATCAGAAGCTGCTTGAGAAGTCTGTATGGGCAGTGTCTAGGAACTTTTGTGTGGGCACAGGTTGTGCATGAGCTGACATATTCTTTGATGAATGTCTGGAGTCTTGCCCATATGTATTCATGTCAAATGAGCTCTAAAGTCTGGTTTTGACTGAAATGTCTGGATAGGGGGTGGTTGTGTTTGTAGTGGAGTATGTAGAGGCAGAGGTTATTCATGTCTGGGATGTAGATCTGGTTGTCTAGGTGGAGGTAGCCCTCGGAGTCCACAGTCCAGTGTGAGTCAGAGGAGTCAGACATGTGTGTGGAAGCAATTAGGTTTGAGGTGGGCACAGATAGGATGTCCTGATGGAGTTGCTCAACATAGAACATAGAACTGGTGTGGAGGACAGGGTGTATGAGGATGGTGGCTTGGAGGGACAAAGCAAGCTGTTCTTGGGTGAAGACAGGTCTGAGGTTGTGCAGATTAACTTGAGGGTAGTCCTTATCCCCCCCTTTTGGGTAGAAGTCCCATCATCCAGTGAGGGCATCAGGTTTGGCTCCAAGTTTTCTGGGGTGGAAGCGGATCACAGGGTTAAAGTGGGAAAGGAACTCTGACCAGCAGGCTAGTGGCACATCAGGATCTTGGAGGTGGAGAAATATTCAAAGTTCTTGTGGTCTGTGATAATGTCAACCAGAGTTGCAGAGCCCTCTAGGTAGTGGCACCAGGAGTGGAACACTTTATGGATGGCAAGGAGTTCTTTGTTGTGGGTGTCATATTTGAGTTCCGGAGTGGTGAAAGCTCAGGAGTAGAACACAACCAGGCAGCAGATGGACAGGATACCAGCAATGGCATAGTGGGAAGCATCAATCTCAACCATGATATGGTTGTCAGGGACCAAGTGAGTAAGAATGGGGGTGGAGGTGAAGGCATCTTTCAAGCACTGGAAAGCAGAGCAGCAGTCATTAGAGAAGTTTCACGGAGTGTTTTTGTGGGTGAGTTGGGTGAGTGGAACAACAATGTTGAAGTAGTTGAAGATGAAGTGGCAGTTGAAGTTGGAAAAGCCAAGGAAAGATTGTATTTCCTTGACTTTCCAGGGCTCCAGCCAGTCAGAGATAGCTGTGACTTTGTCAGCAGACATTGTCAAGCTGCTAGGGGAAAGGAGGTAGCCTAGGTATTCAATGGAGGTGCTGTGGAATTTGCATTTCTCCAATTTGGCATATAGTTCTTGTTTCTGGAGTCAATGGAGTACCTTGCAGACGTGCTCTTTGTGAGAGGCCATGTCCTGAGAATAGATGAGAATGTTGTCCAGACAGACTACAACACAAATGTTGAGCATATCAGCGAAGATGGTGTTGATGAACTGCTGGAAGGCAGCTGGGGTATTGGTCAGGCTTAATGGCATTATAAGCCACTCATAGGAGCCGTAGCAGGTGCAGAAGGCAGTCTTACATTTGTCTCTGGGTACGATGCGGACGAGATGGTAAGCGTGCCAGAGATTGATTTTGGTATAAACTTTATCATGGCTTGGAGAGTCAAGGAGGTTGGAGATGAGCAGAAGTGGATAATGGTCTTTCTTTGTGATTTTATTGAGTCCCCGGAAGTTGACACACAGGTGGAGTGATCCATCCTTCTTGTGGACAAAGAGGACTGGAGCTGCATGATTGGAGGATGTGGGGCAGATGGAACCATTGGCAAGATGTTTGTCTAGGAAGGTGCAGAGGGAAGTGAGCTCAGTGGCAGAGAGGGAATAGAGAGTTCCAAGTGGAGGGGGAGGCTTCTTCCTCCAGCTCAATCTTTAGGTCATGTTTGTGATGCAGAGCAAGCCAGGAGGCTTTTCTCTTGCTGAACACATCGGTGAAGTCATGGTAGTCTAGCTGGACGGCAGAAAAACCTACTGGGTCAGCTTTGGCAGAGGATGCATGAAGCTTACTTTCATCAGAGTGGAGGTCAGAGCCTTCTAATTGGCATGCAAGCACAAAAGCAGGCATGTTGATGAGAGCAATGTGAGGGGCCTTGCAGTCAGAGAAATGCAGTGTATCAGCAGAGTTGTAGTCAACTGGCAAAGGGAGTTCTGGAGGTTGTGGAGATGACTTCAGAGGCATTGGCACTTGCTGCTGGATTGATTGGAATGTGACACTGCCCAATACCCAGTCAATCAACAGATTGTAGCAGGTGAGCCAGTGGCGTCCTAGAACAAGTGAGCAGGTGGAGTCCAATGGAGTCACATGGAATGTAGCAGAGGTGATATCGCCAGTGGAAAAACGAATGGAAAGATCTATGGCTTCGGTAACATAAGAAGTACCATCAAACAATCAGAGCAGAATGGGTAGAACAGAATAAGTTTTGATTTTGATTTTTGTAACAAAGGTAGTATTGATAAAACAATTGCTTGAACCGGAATCTATAAGAGCAGGAAAATCAGGAATGTCATGAGAAAGGACGGTAACAGGTGGAGTCAAAGCATTAGGATCGGAAAGGTGGACACATTGAGTTTCATCTCCTTTGCAGCATGGTCAGAGTTAATGCAACCCCCATCTGGTTATAAATAGTCATTTTCATGTATCTTATCTAATCTTAGTCATGTAACAGATCACATGACCACATATGCCTAGACCTATGACATCATACTTTTCCATGCAGTTATCTTTGATATCTATTTAGTAGCATAGTTCTCTCACACACAGCTTGGTCTGTGCACAATCATGTATAGTATATATAGTGCAATACAACACCCAGAGAACTCAATCAAGTTTTCTTTGGGTTTCCACTCAAAACTAGTATTCTAGATCAGTATCTTTTGTGGTTGACTCAAACACATTATTTGTGTTAGGGTGTTGCCAACACATCCCATGTGGAGTCTTGGGAGTTGCAGACCACTTTTCCTCCTCAGAAGTGGAGGGGGGTGGGGTAGTGTCAGGCAGAGCAGAGGTGGTAACAGCATGGGCTTTGGCTGCCTTGGAGGTGGACTTACGGCAGTCCTTGGCCATGTGGCTGGAGGCACCACAGAACATGCAGAGCTTTAGGTCAAAGGAGCACTTTCACTCCTTGAAGGTCAGCTTGCCATCTTTGTTGAGCTTCTGTGAGAGGTCAGTCTGGGAGGGATGTGGAGGCAAGGCTTTTGCCTTGGAGTCAGAATTATTGGCAGAGGCAGAG
Source organism: Gyrodon lividus (assembly GCA_014904945.1). Lineage (NCBI taxonomy): Eukaryota > Fungi > Basidiomycota > Agaricomycetes > Boletales > Gyrodontaceae > Gyrodon > Gyrodon lividus. Next base: position 15,066 of record MU127488.1, read on the forward strand.
TTGGCAGGGTTGGGTGCGGACTTGATAGAGGGTGAAGTGTGAATTTTGGCAGGAGGCAGATTGGTGGGTTTTGCTTGATGGTTGATCTCAGACTTGCATTCCCAGTAACATGTGTCAATGCCTTGCAAAAGTGCATGGAGTTCAGTGAGCATGGTGGGTTTGCCCACATGGGAGACTTTGTCTTTAATGTGTTCCAGGAGTCCACTGTAGAAATGATGGTGGAGAGCACCTTCTCTGTACCCACAGACTTGGGATGTGATGTAATTATATTCCACAATGTACTTATTGATGTGTTGTCCATCTTTCATGGAAAGGTTGTCTAGTTGGTGTTCTGCATTGGCAATGGGGTCATGAGGACCAAAGTTGGTCTGGAGTTCAAGTAGGAATTTGTGGTAGTTATCCATCCATAGTGGATGGAGGTCTGGATCTTCCATATGTAGGAGGTTGGGCTCGAACCATTCAAGGGCCATGCCCTTGAGGTAAGATTGAGCAAATGTGACTTTGGCACGGTTAGTCCAGAATGTGCAGGGACAGTCCTGGAAATTGAGCTTGCACTGTATGAAAGTGTGAAGCTTGTGTGTGGGTGTTGGTGCCATTGAATGTGTCCAGCTCCCAAACTTTGGTACGTGGGGATGATTCAGAGGTGAGATTGTGATGGGTGATGTTGGCAAGGCCACAGATGGCACTGGTGAGTGCCATCATGGGATTGGGAGGTAGGGGCACATGTTCATTATCATCATTGCTTCTAGGGTTGTCATCTCCAGATGGGTCACAGTCTGGCAGAGTGGATGTGCTGTTGCACTGAGGCAGAGTTGGTGTGTTGAGATGAGGGAGAGAGCTGGAGGCAGACACCTTGGCACAACAGGAAGAGAAGCTGCAGAACTGGCTAACTGTGTTGGATCCTCTGCAACTACTCATGAAGAAGCTAAGTTGCAGTAATGTGGAAGTGATAGAAGGGTTTTGTCAAAGTGTTTGAGAATGAGTTTGGACTCTATTCATGAAGTGGGAGTTAGTGAACTCAAACAAGTGTGAGTTTGAATACACTGTCAAGATACTGTCTCCTCTGGGCTGTCTGGAGGTGTTGGGGGAGCAGAGCAGACTTTGGCTTCAACTCATGTGTTGCACCCTTGCCCGAGTTCAGTCCAGTATTTAGCAGAGTTGTGAAGGAGTTAGAAGGGAAGGTCAGAGGTTGGAGTGACAACGAGAAGATTAGCTTAAGTGGTCGAGTGAGGACTTAGTCAGACAGATTAGAGGAGTGATCAAAGTTGATATTTGAACTGCAGAATACAAAATAAAAAATGGGTTTATGTACTATGGGGACAAGTAAAGACAGGTGACACCAGAGTACCAGAGTCATGCAGAATGTGAGTCAGAAGTGTCAGGAAGTGTCAAAGACAGTTGGAATGAGTCAAAGGGAATCAGAATGGGAGGTATTGGAAGGTGGAGATATTGGAAGGTGGAGATATTGGAAGGTGGAGATATTGGAAGGTGGAGATATTATGCATGTCAAATGTCTGTCAAAAGTGTGAAGCATGAGGAACAAGGCATAGAGGAAAAAGAGTTAAAGATAAGCAGAGAAGCAGAGAAGTGGAAACAGAGATGCGGAGAAGTGGACTTGCAGAAATGTGGACTTGTTCAAGTCCAGGTTCGATCCCAGAATTCCTGGATAGTCCAGAGCATGCGGAAGGGCAGAGTCAGTTGGGAATCCCTAAGGGGGGTTGGAGGGGTAAGGAACTTTGGCTTCAGCTTATGTGCTGCGCCCCTGTACGAGTTCTATTCCTCAATTTCAAGGCAGAGGGTCAGAAGACAATCATAAGATCAACTCAAGGACTGAAGGAGGTTTCAGGGTGAAGTAGAGACTTTGCAGGATAGAACAGGCTTTAGTTGATATTCGAACTAAGGAAATATTGGAGAGTACAAGCAGGTTTATGTACTGAAGAGTCCGGAACATATAAAACTGTTAAAGTATGTCGGACGAATCAGGTTTTTGGGTTTCCGGAACAAAGTAGGGGGATGAATCAGAATGGCATCAGAATGATGGAATAATAACTGATGGCAATGGTGCAATAATTGTGAAGCAGGGGGAAAGGGAATTATTGATAGGAACTGTGAATGTCAAGGAATGTCAAAGGAAAGAAACATATGTCAAGAGATAGCTGAGATAGGAATATGAGAGTCTGGGACGGGAATGTGAAAGCCTGGGATGGGGAATACTGGATTCGGAATATCAGATGAAGGAGAAATCTTCCAAGGTAAAGTTTGAGGCTCAGGGTTTGGGATTTGATCATAGGGGGCCAGAATTGGGTTGGATGGGTTGGGAAAGTTTTGGGATGTGACAGTATCCCCCTCTTAGGCATGAACCCTTGAGTGCCTGGATAGGAGTCCATAATGGGAAATAGAAGTATGGCAGAGTTTGAAAATCGGGAATCGATCTGAGAGACCTTACAACCATTGACTGCCTGTTGTTTAGTTTCATCATCCATCATGTCTACTCACTTTCAATCCAATGACAAAATCGCCCATCTCCAGCAGGAGGAGGAAGAACATGCGTGGGAGTCTGCCCAGAGAATTCAGGAGGCCAAGGAGAAGAAGGCCCAGCAGGAGGCAGAGAAGCGTGAGGAGGCGGAGCAGAAAATTGAGGAGGAGGCGCAGAAGAGAGCCAAGGAGGATGAGAGGAGGAAGGCAGAGGTGGAGGTCACAAGAATGGCAACTGAGAGGGTGTGACAGGAGTCACAGGAGCCACAAAGGCATGTAGTGAGCAGGTCGTCAAAGGGGCCCGACGCGGGCCGTCCAAAGGAAGTGCAGGGAGGCCCGGGGGTTGGCTCCCTGGGGCTAACATGCCCTGTGTGGCCTGCATGAGGGCAAGGGTCCCGTGTCTAGGCCCGAAGACCAGATGGTCAAGGACATGCTCAAGGCCCTAGCAGTGTCATATGAGGCCCAGAGGCAGGCCAATGAGGCCTACCAGGGGGCCATTGTGGCACAACTGTCGGGGATCCGACAGGTGCTCACAGACGGCCTGGCGGCCTTCCTCAAGACTCAGGGGTCCCGGGGTGCGGAGTCCAGAGTGGGCTGAGGGGCATTGGAGTGGAAGGGAAAGGAGAGGGCAGATAGGGAGGAAGATCAGGGTGAGGATGGGGAGAATGGGGGTGAGGAGGATGAGGGTGAGGAGGGGGGCGATGGGGAATTAGTGTAGAAGCTCCCTTTAGTCTCCTCATGTAAAAATAGCATAGTTTCTTTGTTTCATGAATTGTCTGATGTGTTTCCACCCTCATCTGAGAGAAATAAGGGGCCCAGATTTCGCGGGATATGTGGAGTGGAAGTCCAAGACAAGTTCCGATGCATGAGCAAGTTTGGTCATGAGGATCCAGGATGTTTCTTCATCAGTCCCTTCATAGCCCACCCACTTTACCAGGTACAGAAGTTGGCAATTCCTGCATCACCAGTTGATTTTGGAGTCTAGGGTTTCGGAGATTCCATATTTGGATTCTCCGTCGACTTCGACTGGGGGAGGTGGGGGTTGGACCCGATTCAGGATTATGTTTGGATTTGCAGGTTCCAACTGGGAGACATGGAAGACAGGATGGACGGTGCACATGGAGTCCGGGAGTTGGAGGGTGAAGGACAGGGGTCCAGCTTGGGTGATGATGGGATAGGGGCCAAGGTTCTTTTCCAAGAGTTTCTTGGAAGGGCAAGTGGAGTGGAAGTACTTCACCTTGACAAACACTTGGTCTCTGATCCGGAAGTCTGGTCTGGGGAGCCGTTGGGAATCTGCTGGTCCTTGGTAGCATTGTTGAGCACAGGCCATTTCTGTGTGTAGGAATTCGTGGAGTTCCTGTAAGTCAACTGCATATTCACGAGCGCGGGAGGAGGTCAGGTCCCTTTTGGGGTAGACCAAGATGTTGGGATGGTAGCCTTTGTTAGCAAAGAACAGAGATACTCCTATGGTAGTGCTAGGGGCATTGTTGTATGCAAATTCCATGAGGGGTAGGAGTTTCAACCAATTGTCCTGTTGGTAGTTGCAGTAGATTCTAAGGTACTGCTCGAGGGTCTGGTTCACTCATTCCATTTGCCCATTGCCTTCGGGGTGATATCCTGAAGTGAAGTGAAGTTGGATGTCGAGGGCTTTCCCGAGGGAATGGAAGAAATGGGAGATGAACTTGGAACCCTGGTCAGAAGTGATGTGGGAGGGAACTCCATGCTTGGAAAACACATGGAGGAGGAATAATTTTGTGAGGCTTGGAGAGTCAATAGTGTCGTGAGTGGGAATGAGTATGGATTGCTTGGAAAGGCAGTCAATGACCACGAGGATTGCGGTGTACCCACCGGAAGAGGGGAGTTGTTCAATGAAGTCCATGGAAATGGAGTTCCAGGGTTTTCGGGGATTGGAAGCTGCTTGAGCATTCCGTAGGGGTGGTGTCTAGGAGTGTTAGCTCAGGCACAGGAAGTGCAGGAAGTGACATAGTTTTTGACAAAGGTGTGGAGTCCTGGCCAAGTGTATTCCCAACAGACGAGCTCTAATGTCCTGTTTTGCCTGAAGTGTCTGGACAGGAGGTGGTTGTGATTGTATCGGAGGATGCGAAGACAAAGGTCCTTAGCTTCCAGGACAAAGATGTGATTGTCGAGTGTCAGGAAACCTTTGGGGTTGATGGCCCATCGGGAGTCCAATGAGTCCGAGAGTCAGGGGGAAGCTATGGGGTCGGAGGACAAGGAATCTAGGATGTCCTTGTGAATGCCTTCAATGTCAAGCAGGGATGAGGCCTGGAGGACCGGGGCTAGTAGAATAGTGGCTTGTAGGGATGAGGCAAGCTGCTCCTAAGTGAACACCAGGTGGAGGTTATGGGGATTGACACTGTCAAGTCTGGGTTCAATTCTGGAATTCCCAGATAAGTCCAGAGCGCACGGAACGGCAGAGTCGGTCGGGAATCCCTGAGGGGGTCAGAGGGGCAAGGAACTTTGGCTTCAGCTTATGTGCTGTGCCCCTGTACAAGTTCTGTTTTTTAATTTCAGGGCAGAGGGTCGGAGTACGATCCTAAGGTCAACTTAAGGACTGAAGTGGGTTTCAGAGTGAAGTGGAAACTTTGCAGGAGAGAATGGGCTTTAGTTGGTATTCAAACTAAGGAAATATCAGAGAGTACAAGCGGATTTATATACTGAAGAGTCTGGAACATATAAAGGTGTTAAAGTATGTTGGACGAATCGGAGTTTCGGGTTTCCAGAACAAAGTAAGGGATGAATCAGAATGGTGCAATAATAATTGAGAGCAATGGCACAATAATTGTGAAGCAGGGGGAAAGGGAATTATTGATAGGAACTGTGAATGTCAAGGAATGTCAAAGAAAAGGAACATATGTCAAGAGATAGCTGAGATAGGAATACAAAAGTCCAGGACGGGAATGTGAAAGTCCAGGATGGGAAATACGGGGTTTGGAATGTCCAATGAAGGAGAAATCTTTCAAGGTAAAGTCCGAGGCTCGGGATTTGGGATTTGATCATAGGGGGCTGGAATTGGGCTGGATGGGTTAGGGATGTGACAGTATCCCCCTCTTAGGCACGAACCCTGGAGTGCCTGGATAGGAGTTTGTAATGGGAAATAGAAGTATGGTGGGTTTGGCTGGGGGGCATCGGAGTGGAAGGGAAAGGAGAGGGCGGATGTGGAGGAAGGTCAGGGATCAGATGGGGGGATGGGGGTGATGGGGATGAGGAAGAGGGTGAGGGTGAGGAGGATGGGAGTGGGGGAGTAGTATAGAGCTTCCCTCGGTCTCCTCATGTACCAATAGCATAGTAACTTTGCTTCACAAATTGTACAAAATCTGTCCGCCATCATCCGAGAGAATTAAGGGGTCCAGACTTCACGAAATATGTGGAGTGAAAGTCCGAGATGAGTTCTAATGCATGAGCAAGTTCAGTCGCAAGGATCCAGGAAGTTTCTTCATCAGTCCCTTTGTAGCCTGCCCATTTTACCAGGTACAGGAGTTGGCAATTCCTGCATTGCCGGTCGACCCTGGAGTCTAGGATTTCGGAAATTTCGTATTCAGGTTCTCTGTCAACTTCAACTGGGGGAGGTGGGGGTTGGACCCGATTCGGGATTATGTTCGGAGTTGCGGGTTCCAACTGAGGGACATGGAAGATGGGATGGACAGCGTGCATGGAGTCCAGAAGTCAGAGGGTGAAGGACAGGGGTCCGGCTTGGGTGATGATGGGATAGGGGCCAAGGTTCTTTTCCGAGAGTTTCTTCGAAGGGCATGTGGAGTGGAAGTACTTTGCCTTGACAAATACTTGGTCTCTGATCTGCAAGTTCGGTGCAGGGAGTCGTCGGGAATCCATGGGTCCTTGGTAGCATTGTTGAGTGTGGGCCATTTCCATGCATAGGAATTCGTGGAGTTCCTGTAGGTCAACTACATATTCATGAGCACGGGATGAGGTCAGATCCCTTTTGGGGTAGACCGAGACATTGGGATGATAGCCTTTGTTAGCAAAGAATGGGGATACTCCTGTGGTAGTGCTAGGGGCATTGTTGTACATGAATTCTGTGAGGGGTAGGAGTTCCGACCAATTGTCCTGTTGGTAGTTGCAGTAGATTCAGAGGTACTGCTCGAGGGTTTGGTTTGCTCATTCCGTCTGCCC
>MU127488.1:34684-49806 GCA_014904945.1 Gyrodon lividus
ATGCTCACAGAAGTCCTCATGGCCATTGTTGTGGAAATGTGCAACATGGCCATGGATTGAGGGTGCATGGCAGCAGAGAGCTGTGCACAGATAGAACATATGCTAGGCACTCTGGAGGAAATCTGGTGGTGCCTAGACATGGAGTTTGCTCTGGAGGCAGGGTTGGAGGAGGAGTATGAGGAAGAGGTGATGGTAGAGGCTGCTGTGGAGAGGGAGGGGTGGAATGCCTGGAGCAGAGAGGAAGAGGTGGTGGAGCGGGAAGTTTGAGTAGATTTTTCCCCATGTACTAGTAGTCTGTTGCTCGCCCTCTGTAAATAAAATGTGGACTTCCTTTCATGATTTTGGAGTCAATGGAATAAGGTCCAGAGTTAAGCAGAGTAAGGCCTGGGTTTAGTGGGATACTTGGAGTGAAAGTGTTTGACCAATTCCAAGGTGTGTCCAAGTTCTGTCACTAGTAACCATGAGGTCTCTTCATTGATGCCTTCATAACTGGCCCATCAGACAAGGTAGAGTAGTCGGCAATGTCTTCTCTGGCAGTCTATCTTTGAGTTGAAGATTTCCAAGATCTCAAACTTGGGCTCGTTGTTGACAATGACTGGAGGTGGCAGAGGTTGGTTCCAGTTGGTGATGATATTTGGAACAGTGGGTTCTTGTTCAAGCCAGAAGCTTGGGAGAGTGCTAATGCACTGTTTGGATTGACTCAAGGAGCTGCAATAAGCTTGGGACTGGAGTCCACAGTGAGTAACCAATGTATTGAAGTAGGTAGAAGAGGTATACAGTACCTGGAGTCCACAGTGTGAGTAACCAAAGACTCAGTACAGTGGACTCTGAGGGCTAAGTGCGACCTAATGTAAACAAAGGTAAACACTACAGTAAAGTGTACAAGTCATTGATCTACTTGTGTAGAGCAATGGAATGAAGCTAAGACAACCAAGTGAATTGGTAGCTAGGATAGTTTGAAGCGTAGAATGAAGTGAGATAGGTTAGAAAGTGAATGGAGCGCATGTCAGTGTTGTATAGACAATAGAAACACTAAAATGTGCACAGAGTGCAAAATCACCACAAGTAACAGAAAATGCCACTCCTTATGAGCTGTGGCATGGGTGGAAACCAGATGTGTCTCATCTGAGGGTGTGGGGTTGCACTGCCTATGGGCATGTGCAGAGGGACAAGCATGATTCCCTCACTTCTCATTTTGAAAAGTGCATGTTTATTGGTTATCATCCACCAGAATACAAGGGCTGGAAGTTCCATAACCCCACCACCAAGCACACCATCCTCATAGTTGTTGACCAACTCTCCAAACAATGCATATTCATTCCGACACAGCACACCATCATCTCTCCAGAATCAGCCAAGTTATTCCTACTCCACATATTTTCCAAGCATGGAGTTGCCTTGCACATCACCTCCAACTAGGGTTCTGAGTTTGTCTCACACTTCTTCTGCTCCATCAACATCTGCCTCCACTTCACCTCTGGTTACCACCTGGAGGGCAACAGACAGACAGAATGGATGAATCAGATGCTCAAGCAATACCTCTGGATCTACTGCAACTACCAGAAAGACAACTGGTCCGAACTTCTACCACTTGCAGAAGTTGCCTACAACAACACGCCCAGCATGACTACCAGAGTATCCCCTTTCTTTGCTAACAAAGGCTATCACCCCAACATCTCTGTCCATCTGGAACACAATCTGACCTCTGCTCACACACACAAACACACCATCAACCTCAATGAACTACATCAGTTTCTCTGCTCAGAAATGGCCCTCACACAACAATGCTACCAAGGCCCTGCTGATGCCAAACAAACTCCAGCTCTGGACTTCAAGGTCAGAGATCTTGTCTTTGTCATGGCCAAATACTTCTGCTCAACCCAGCCATCCAAAAAACTATTGGAGAAAAACCTCAGCCCCTATCCTTTCATCACATTTTCCATATCTCACAGCTAGAACCTGCAGTCCCAAACATCATTCCCAACTGGAACCAACCTCCACCACCTCCGGTCATTGTTGATAATGATCCCGAATTCAAGATCTTGGACATCCTCAACTCAAAGATTGACCACCAGAGAAGACACTGTAAACTACTCTACCTTGTCCAATGGGCCAGTTATAAAGGTACTGATGAAGAGACCTCATGGTTACTAGCGACAGAACTCGGACACACCTTGGAATTGGTCCAAAACTTTCCCTCCAAGTATCCTACTAAACCAGGCCTTACTCCACTTAACTCCAGACCTTATTCCACCAAGTCCAATGTCATGAAAAGAAGACCGCATTTTATTTACAGAGGGCAAGCAAGCGGACTACTAGTACATGGTAATAAAAAATAAAAAAGCTAATCAGACTTCTCGCTCCACCTCCTCTTCTCCACTCCAGGCCTTTCACCCCTCCCTCTCCACAGCAGCCTCTGCCACCTCCTCTTTCTAGTAATCCTCCTCCAACCCTGCCTCTGGTTCCTCCAGAGAAAACTCTGGGTCTAGGCACCCCTGTATTTCCTCCAGGGTACCTACCATATGCTCCATCTGTGTATGGCTCTCTGCTGCTGCACATCTCTGATCCATGGCCATGTTGTGCATCTCCACAACAATGGCCATGAGGACTTCCATGAGCATGCCCAGCACATCATGGTCATCCTCCCCCTCCACCCACTCCTTGTCTTTGTCCTCATCATCCTCGTCATTATCCATTGCCAGACTCTGCATCCATGCCTTCTTTTTGCTGGCCTGTGGTGACATGATCTCCTTGCATTTCTCCTCTGGGTCATCTGTGATCCCTCTGGCCGCTCACACCTGTGCTCCAGTCAGTGACAGCGGTCTCACAACCTCACTTCTCTGCTCCCTGTCAAGTCCAGGTTCAATCCCGTAATTGCCGAAAGGTCCTGAGGGTGGGGAAAGGCATAAGGGGTCAGGAATCCATGAGGGAGGTCAGAGGGGTAAGGGACTTTGGCTTCAGCTTATGTGCTGTGCCCCTGTACAAGTCCTGTCCCTTAATTTTGAGACAGAGGTTCAGAAAACAATCCCAAGTTCAACTTAAGGACTGAGAGGGGTTTCAGAGTGAAGCAAAGACTTCAAAGGATAGAACAGAATTTAGTCAATATTCGAACCAAGGAAATATCACAGAGTACAAGCAGGTTTATATACTGAAGAGTCCAGAAGATATAAAATTGTTAAAGTGTCAGACAAGTCGGGGTTTTGGGTTTCCAGAGTATAGTAAGGGGATGAATCAGAATGGCATCAGAATGATGGAATGATAACTAAGGATGATGGCACAATAATTGTGAAGCAGGGGGAAGGGAATTATTGATGGGAACTATAAGTGTCAAGGGATGTCAAAGGAAAGGAACATATGTCAAGAGATAGCTGAGATAGGAGTACAAAAGTCTGGGATGGGAATACAAAAGTCTGGGATGGGGAATACAGGGTGTTGGGGTGTTGGGATATGGGATTGAGGTGAAAATCCTCTAAGGTAAAGTCTGGGGTTTGGGATTTGATCATAAGGGGTCGGAAACGTGTTGTATGGGTAGGGAAAGTTTTGGGATGTGACACTCCTGCCCACCTTCATCTTGCAAGTGACCCCTGTGCTTGCGCAACCAAAATATGGGGTGAGGCCCCCACCAACTCCATGGGCCCTGCTCTGCTCATCAATGCCCTCAGCTGCTTGTCCTTGGAAAGGCCCACAACTGAGCTCTGACAAAATACAGTGAACTCCAGAACCAGAACACTAACTCCACATTTTCCAAAATGTCAGAGTCCATACCTCTGCATGTCCAGAGTGCTGGAGCCCATACCTCCACATATCCGAAATGTTGGAGTTCCCACCTCCACTCTGCTGCCAGTTGAAACTGCTTAGAATTGATCTGGAACTTACATGGTTTCTTATTGCATTCCATAATCCTTTGCTTGTCATCATTCCTGAGCCTCCAGGGATGCTCCGTCACTCTCTTACATTGCTTAATCCCAACTCCTATTGTTTCTGTTCCTATTCCCTGATTATTATTAGCAAGTGCTTCTCCACCCACTCTGTTACATACATATACTTAGTTTTCACTTCGGATTTCTTAGTTGTTCTTTGCCCCTCTTTGGCAGTGGCTGAGGTGAGTTTACTTATACCTATTTACTACTCCTAGCTAATCCTTAGTAGTCTGGGCAATCACTGCCCTCTTATAGTTTTTGTCAAGCTCTGCTTTGACTTCAACAATCTGTATGGAAAAAACAAAAGTATGGATTTATTACCTACTTGTGACCGTGCACACCCTTGCCTTGGCCTTTATCTGTACCTCTTCCTCTGCCTTCCGCCCTCCAGTGCTCTGCTTCTTTCCATGCCTTCATCTGACGCTGCCACTCCACACTCTTTTTGTTGAACAACTTGTCATTGTCGTTCTTGTGCTTGTAGAGCTGTTCATTACTCCAGGTGGATAGGTCATTGGTGTTGAATGAAGACATGATGAAGGATGGTAAGATGCAGACAGAAACCCTTTCTGCCTCTGTTAGACAAAATCCCATTCTCCTATTCAATCTCTGCCGGCATTCAACTCCATTGTTCCCTCAACCCTAGTTGGCCCTCAGGGGTTCAGGCCGAAAGGGGGGATACTGTCATATCCCATGCTGCATAAGTCAACTCCACTTCTCTATGGACCAACTCCAGACCAAGTCTGCCTTCTACCTTATACCAAGTCCACATTTCTGCAAGTCCGCACCTCCACATCTCTGTTCCTGTATCTCCTCTTCTCCGCTTATCTTTAACTCTTTCACCCCTGTGCCTTGTTCCTCATGCTTCACACTTTCAACAGACGTTTGACGTGCATAATATCTTCACCTTTCAATACCTCCTGTTCTGACTCCCTTTGACTTGCTCCGACTTCCTTTGACACTTCCTGACATCTCCTGACACTTCTGACTCACATTCCACATGACTCCAGTACTCCGGTGTCACCTGTGTTTACTTGTTCCCATAGTATATAAACCCATTTTGTATTTTGTACTCTGTAGTTCGGATATCAACTTTGATCACTCCTCTGATCTGTCTGACTGAGTCCCACTTGACCACTTGAAGCTAGTCTTCTTGTTGTCACTCCTACCCTCTGACATCTGGCCTCTGACCCTCCCTCCTACCTTCATCTTGACTCTGCTCCACCGCTACTCCACTCCACCACTGCTCTGCTAAATACTGGACTGAATTTGGGCAAGGGTGCAACACATAAGTTGAAGCCAAAGTCCACTTTGCTTCTCCAACAACTCCGGACAGCCTGGAGGAGACAGCATCTTAACAGAACCCTCCTTCTAGCCAGCTTTCATCATTGGGTTATGCTTGGGCAAGCTACTACCTCTTGCCTGTGAGGGACCATCAACACAAACATTAGCTTGTTCATCTGCATCTTGTTGCCCAGCAGCTTCAAGGTGTGCAGTGATCAACATCACATCCACATGTTGGTGTCATGCGGCAGTCTGAGAGACCTGGAGTTTCTGGCCACTACCATTTGGGTTGTGGGCACAGCCAAAGCTCTTGCAGGAGCAGTATACATACTGTACATGAAGCATCCTGCAAAGACAGTTGAGCTGGACACAGCAATGTCAGATGTGGTATATTTTATTTGTTGTCATAGCAGGATTAACAGACTGTGAATTCATGTTGTAATTGGCAGATTCCAATCCAAATGTTGAAGTCCTTTTCAATGTCATGGGCAAATATAGACTCCTCAAAGCTGGCAGTGAGAATGCAGCAAATTTTCCTTTTTTCACTACTTTCCCCCAGTAACTATTCTACCTCAAAGTCTGGTGTATTATGGAAATTTGCAATAATCACAAAAAATGTTTCTGAGATATTTTCTGAGGTATTTTCTGTGCTACATACAAACATGATCAAACAATGGCTGTGTTTGTTGCACTGAAGTTTATCATGCAACGGACTGCAATAAACACAAATTGCAAATCTCTGTTTCGTTATGTAACACCAACAAAGTTGGTCCAATCATCGGGCTCATTGCAATGACATTGGACGTTGAAGTGGACATTGAACATGAACTGTCATAGAAATGCACTACTGTCCCATGACCCTGGATCACCGTTTGTGACTCTGGTGGTACTGGTCGGCAAGGTAACTGAATTTATAGATCAGTGGCGTGACCATCGAACACTAACCGGTGTTTACCTTTCTCCACGCCAGAGAGCAAGCAGGCCCACAGAGACAGCCATGACGATACTGCGATCCCACTTAGGCTTATCCCAGTTGATGTAGCTGAAGTACCCCACCATCCCGATGATACCAGTGTTGACTAGGAATACGTTGTCAGCGTGAAGATATCATCTCAGATTTCCCGCGGCTTACTTATACCTACAAGGTTTCCTAAGACACCTGGTCGAAGAATTTGTTCGTGAAGGTGCTTGTAAAACAAGATTCCTTCTTCGCGCGTTCGACGTTCCTCCTCTCGACCAAACGAAGTTTTGCGGTACTTCTCCACGCCACAACCCTCTGCTGCTAATAAAATGAGAGCGCCGCCGACGGCGGAACTGATTACGGTCTTTTCTCCACGCAGATGTGGCTTGGTGTACAGAGCATAACCTGCTCCTGACAAAAGACCCACGTTTACTAGACAGTGAAACCTTGGTCAAGGTTCTCCCACACTGCCCACTGCTAGACGACGCACCCAAACCAACAAGACCTCCAGCGACACCTGGACGGAAGAGACATTGTTTCGTGAGTTGCCACAAGTAACTGCCTTCGACTGCTGTTTCTTGGAGTCGTCTGCTACAACCTCCCCTAAAAGCCTTCTCCTCGCCTTTGGTATGTTTGACCTCAGGTTCGACTGGAACGAATATTTCAGGGGCGGTATAAGTGGCTGGTTCGTCACTGAAGTCGCCAGAGACGACGTTGACTTTTGCCGTGTCATCCACCTCGCTTGTAGTAGGTCCCTGATTGGTAATGAAGGATGTTGGGTGCGGCTAGTAGCGAAAGTGAACATCTACTCCTAACAAGGTCTGTCAGTCTTACCTGCCGTGATGGAGAAGGTGCGTTGTGTGCGGCCACTTTGGCGTAGCTGGACATACTTTGTTAATATCCAAATTATGAATACGAGGCAGTCACTGACCGCGCATTTGTACCTGCTGCAGGCGTCGTGGCGTCATGACGTCATTCCCTGCGTCATTCAGTTTGAGTTGCAAATATTGCAAAGTTGAGCGGTTAGCACCGTACTAGAACTTGCCACAAAGTATAGATTCAGAACAGCGAATCATGCGCTAATTACTACCTATATCCATGCAAGACATGCCGAGAGAATATCAATTCTAGCACTATCCTATCGGTGAAGTCATAACAGCTAGAAAACATCCAACGAGTGTGGGCAGTCAGAGGCAACATGTCCATAGCCCTCGCAATCCATACAGTACTGTTCTGAAATGTCAGGTTGCCTTGGTGCAAGCTTGCCTCGAGATAGTGGCGTTGGTGCGTCTTCCTTGAGAAGATCACACGTGAAGATATCATGGCCTGGCCGCTCGCAGATCTCGCATACGCCTTCACGAGGTGTAGAGCGCAAGTCGTCGTCGCTGCTCACCACTGTTGATATTGATGCTCTACGCTGCCCCAGGTCTGCTTCAATGCTATTCTTTGACGATTTCTTGCCCTGGGTTTTCAGTCGTTCGACTTCCTGCTCAAGTTCGTCCTGTGGAATGAAGTCAAGTCACACTCAACCTGTCGCATAGAATTAACGCACTTCGCGATAGATCTACAAAAAATTATATCAGGGTGAGCGAACTACAAGCCTTGACTGCGCCTTACCTTTGACTCAACGAGGGCCTCAAGCTCGCTGATTTCCTTGTTGAGCTGTAAATCCTTCTGGTCAAAGGAGCACCATTCAAGGACTCTGTGCTCACGTCGTAGGTCACTCGAGTTGTCTTCATTTCTGCATCTGCAAGCTGTTTCCTCAACTGCTCAAGTTCACCCTGTGATTCATGAGATAACGTAAAAGTGCAATGATAATCACAACCTACCTCGTACTTAGGCTGGAGATCCGAGGGAGCAGCTGGGGAAGGATTAGCCCCAGCATCTAGGGCAGCTTCTTGTCCTAGGAGACTCTGCTCAGCGTTCTCCTCGAGGATCCTGAGCTCCTGAGAGAAAGTGTTAGAGGGAGGTGGTACTCGGCAGGAGCGTACCTGGCGCAGCTGATCCGTCTCAGATATCAAAAGCCTGTTTTCAGACTCCAAAAGTTTATTGCGTTGAGTTGCTGCCAGAGTCTCCATCTGCAACTCCTGAATAATGTACCTATGAAATACTCATGTCAGGCTATGCAACAGGAGAAACTGGGGTTCCGTACTTGAGGCCCTTGATTTCTTCTGACTCATGTTTGGATGGTGACTTGGACGGTTCCGGCACACCATTTATTGGTATCTCGCGGTTGAGTCTCTTGCGCAGGCTTTCCACTTCTGCAGACCGCTCTCCTAGGGCTCTGCGTAATGATAGTACGTCTTCGTGTTCATGTTCAAACATCGAACGCCAATGTGTACCCTTACAGGGTAAGTGAGTCAAAATCAGTTTCGAGACCGTGTCACCGACCTCGGCGCTCGCTTCTTTCACATCAGGCTGAGAGGCTGACCGTGAGTGGTCGAGTTCCTCCCTTAAGTCTTGGATCTCGTCCATCAGCCGAGCGCGCTCCATGGCCGCTTGACGAGACACGTCTGAAAGTCTTAAGGACATATCGTTGGCACCGTTCATCTCCAGGTCAGCAGCCTTTCCAGGGAGTCAGTGATAACAGAGTGACCAGGACTCTCAACATACCGCAGCGTCCGTGCGGAGGACCTCAATTTCTGCTCTTGCGTTTTCAAGAGCGAGCGAGCTCTCTCGCAGTGCCTCTTCGACTTCCTCGATGCGGCTCTTCGCTAATGCCTCAGCCTTCGCGACTTGTTCAACAGCCTTGCGCCCTTCACTCAGCTCGTTTCTCATGGATTCTTCTTTCTCTTTGAAGCGCCTGATTCTTTCCCTCATGGAAGCCTCCTCCCTTTCTGATGCTGCGCGGACGTCTTCGAGGGTGTCTTCCATGGCGAAAATTTTCCTCTGAAGATGCTGGACTTGTTCGCGGAGAGTTTCGTTGTCGATCTCGAGAGCAGAGGTGGTGTGTTGTGCTGCTAGGTCAGGTGAGAGTGGAACAATGGCTTTTTTTACCTGCTCTTCAAGCGCTCTGATTCTGTCTTCCGTCTCATACCGTCTGACGTCGGCCACGCTGAGGCGTTCCTCGTAGAGAGCAATAGTTTCCTAACAAAATGAAAATGAAGGTCAGAAAGTATGAGTATTGAAAAGCCAAGTACACTCACCTGTCCTGCTTGACGAAGCTCATCGATCTGTGCTCCTAGTTCCTTGCGTTCCATATCAAGCTCAGCGGACACCCTCTGAAGCCGCCCGTCCAAAAGGCCAATTTCTGCGTTTTTGGCTTTCAGCAGCGCATCACTTTCGTGTTCTGCTCCCTCCTTGACCTCGATAGCCTCTTTGAGAGTCTTGACCAACGCCTCGCTAGTGTAGAGCTTTGCGTGTAGGTCATTCAAGCGTACCTCGCTTTCAGCCTTGGAACGCTCAACTTCTGCAGTGGTCTGAGTATTCAAGCGTTCCAGTGATTCCAACTTGAAGTCCTTTTCACTCAGCTTTCGCTCCAGGACACGGAACTCCTTCTCTGTCTCTGCCATGGTGGCAAGGGCACAGTCACGGTCCTTCTCGAGAGCTCGAAGTCGCTCGAGGTCCGAGCGAAGAACTGCGACCATTTCATGCAACGATGTGTTTTCCCGCTGGAGCGATTCTATGCGGGTGTTCGAAGCGGATGCGAATTCATGGGCCTGGATCAAGCCAACGTTAAGAGTAGGGGACAGGTGGGAGGCGCCTGGGACAGGTCGAAGGTCATTAGTTTCGGGGGTGGCTGAACCACCTATGAGTTGGTTTATCTTGTCTTGTAGAGCCTGACTTGATGCGGTGAGATCCAAAGATGAGGGAGGACGGTTGGCCGGAAGAACGTCATTAAGAGAGTAAGTGGAACTGGTGGACGTCGATCGCGCCGGTGATGCAGGCGGAGGCATAGCGATCGCACTGGGTATCCTGGGTCTTGGCGTGCTGAGAGATGATCTGGACTTAATTCCTGGCGTGAGTGTAACATTCTTATAAGTGCCAGCTTTCACTGCACCCGCTTTAGGAGTGGTAGAGGGGGGATCTGAAGATGTTATACGAGAGGGTGAAGATGGTGCCCTGAGGGAGTATTCGCTCGGGTTGGCATCGTCAGTTGCAGAACGAGAATTCAACTGCTTGGCTGTCAACCCCAGATACTTAGAAGCTCGGGAGCCTGAGGTGATCTGAGTCTCCAAGCCGGGTCTTGCCTGCGACTGAGATTTCCCAAGGACTACCGCAGGCTTGGACTTCCGAGCAGCTGGTGTAGCACCCGGAGTGATACGCCCAGACATCCAGGGCGGATTCGTCTTACTATCATGATGAGGTGTCACTCTTCCGTATGAGGTCGAAGGGGTAACACGGCCGCTGCCGAGGGAAAATGAAGCTGAAGGAGTAATCCGTCCAGAAAGCGAGGGTGTCGCGCGACCACTAAGAGACGACGCGGCTGATAGTGGCCGATGAATCACGCCGACTGTAGGGGCAGACAATTTCTTTGCAGCCACAAAAACGCCACAATTTGGAGGACAGGTGAAATATCGTTTCCTGTACGAGCGTGTTAGTAGGGAATGCAAGGCACGATCATGGACAGAGGTGGTGCGACAATGATAATATATGAGATGGTGCTCAAGGGCAGCGGTCTCTTTGAGCGAGCAAGATCTCAAGAGCTCACCCGTTAACGGAACCATCATTTTTGCCTTTCCCAGAAAATCCTCCACTAAGTTCAACACCTGCCCAGAGCCCTGGCTTCCCGTCTATTTCGCCAAAATACCTCAGGATACCCTCATAACCGAGGGACGCGATCCTCACGTTTTCGTCTACCTCAAATGTTCTCCCAGAAGGGCTAACACTCCTAGTAAAAGCGTCAGATTGTCGACTCGGGGGGCGTGCGGTCGGGGTTTTGGCTCGTGTTGGAGCTGGTTTGGAGGAAGATGCAACAGAGAAGGGCCGGCCAGTCACAGAGCGCCTTCCAGACTGCAAAACGGAGAAGCTAGACTCGGGAGATGACGAAGATAAAGGATGATTGCGTACAAAACTTGTGCGATGATGTGCAGGGTCATTAGCCTTGATTGCTTCTGCGAATGCACGAGATGCATATTCGGCGTCAGGGTCAAGGACAGCCTGGACATGGACGTTGGATGCTGAACGAAATCTTCCGGGGGTGGGTATTCCGCTGGTCTTTCCAGGGGTCGGAATACTTGATATTCTCGGTTTTCCTGGAGTGGTCGACATCATAGTATGTCACACATGGTTCTGATGGATAAAGATACTCGTTCGTCACGTGACCTCGGGTGAGGGGAGCTCAGAGTCGCTTTTGCTCTTGCTTTGGCCCTGTGCAGACGAAAATAAATAAATAAAACTCAAGTGGCTGAGGTAAAAATAATCATAAACCCCTATACCTGTTTCCTTTTTCGTTCATTTGTACAACCAGTGATCTCTGGCAAAGTCCCTGATCTTATCTATCTCTATTCCAATCTGACTATGTTTCTTCTCTAGTCCTTCTTTGATGTTGCATAACATTCCACCCAATGGCGCTTCCATCTCTTATCTTTAGTTATCTTTCTTAGATGACTCCTACTTAGTTGCTACACTGATGAGGTTGTGAGAACTTGTCATATCAATATCCTGTGCTGTGCAAGTCAACTCCACTTCTCCAGAGTCCAACTCCAGACCAAGTCTGTGTTTCTGCTTCTCTGCATCTCCATGTTTCCACTTCTCCACTTATATTTAACACTTCCATCCCTGTGCCTTGTGCCTCATCCTTCATACTTTTGACAGATGTTTGACATGCATGATACAGTAATCCCTTGACTCCACTTATGACTATACCTGTCATATCCTGTGCCATGCAAGTCAACTCCAGACCAAGTCTGCTTTCCACCTTATACCAAGTCCACATTTCCACAAGTCTGCACCTCCACATCTCCATTTCTGCTTCTCTTTAACACTTTTTCCCCTGTGCCTTGTTCCTCATGCTTCACACTTTTGACAGACATTTATATACTACAGGGACAAGTAAACACAGGTGACACCAGAGTACTGGAGTTGTGCAGAATGTGAGTCAGAAGTGTCTGAGATGTCAAGAAGTGTCAATGTTAAGATACTGTCTCCTCTGGGCTATCTGGGGTTGTCAGGAAAGCAGAGCAGACTTTGGCTGCAACTTATGTGTTGTGCCCTTGCCCGAGTTCAGTCCGGTATTTAACAGAGTAGCAGTGAAGATAGAAGGGAAGGTCAGACGTCAGATGTCAGAGGCTCAGAGTGACAACAAAAAGACTAGCTTCAAGTGGTCAAGTGGGGACTTAGTTGGACAGATTAGAGGAGTGATCAAAGTCAATATTCAAACTGTGGAGTACAGAATACAAAAAGGGTTTATGTACTATGGGGACAAGTAAACACGGGTGGCACTGGAGTACCAAAGTCATGTGGAATGTGAGTCAGAAATGTTGGAAGATGTCAGGAAGTATCAAAGGGAATCAGAACAGGAGGTATTGGAAGGTGGAGATATTATACACATCAAATGTCTGTTGAAAGTGTGAAGCATGAGGAACAAGGCACAGGGGCAAAAAAGTTAAAAATAAGTGGAGAAACAGAGATGGAGAAGCGGAGGTGCAGAAATGTGGAAATGGACTTGGTCTGGAGTTGGGCTCTGGAGAAGCAGAGTTGACTTGTGTGGCCCAGGATATGACAGTATCCCCCTTTAGGCCTGAACTACTGAGGGTCAACTAGGGTTGAGGGAACAATGGAGTGGAATGCTGGCAGAGATCAAATAGGAGCATGGGTTTTGTACAACTGGGGCAGAAGAGGAGGTGAGGTGGAAGGTGGAGGTCAAGGTGAGGGTGTGCATGGAGGAGGTCATGTGGTTGCAGGTGAGTTCAAGTCTGTTTTTTTTTTCCATACAGATTGTTGAAGTCAACACAGAGCTTGGTTATGGGCCCTTTCAATGAGCAGAGCGGGGCCTCATGCCATGTTTTGGCTACATGGCCACGCAGGTTGTCTGTGAGATGAAGGTGGGCAGGAGAAGGCAGGCAGGGTTGTGTGACTGCTGTCGCCAACTGAAGCACAGGTGTGAGTGGCCAAAGGGGTCACAGCTGACATGTAAGAGAAAATGCAAGGAGGTCAATTCATCATGGGCCGGCAAGAAGAAGGCACAGACACAGAGTCCAGCAGTAGACAGGAAGGACAAAGACAAGGAGTGGGTGGAGGGAGAGGATGACTGTGACATGCTGGGTGCACTCAAAGAAGTCCTCATGGCCATGGTCACAGAGATGCAAAACATGGCTGCAGACTGGAGGCACGCGGCAATGAAGAGCTGTGTGCAGATGGAAAGTGCCTAGACCCAAAGTTTGCTCTGAAGGAGCTGGAGGCAGGGTTGGAGGAGGAAGTGGCAGAGGCCACTGTGGAGAGGGAAGGGTGGAAGGCCCAAAGTGGAGAGGAGGAGGCAGAGAAGGAATCCTAGATCTTTTTTTGTTACTATGTGTTAGTAGTCCATCTGCTTGCCCTGTGAATAAAGCACAGCCTTCCTTTTGTGATGTTGGAGTTGGCAGAATCAGTTCTGGAGTTAAACAGAGTAGGACCCAGGTTTAGTGGGATACTTGGAGTGGCAGTGTTCGACCAATTCCAAGGTGTGCCCAAGTTCTGTTGCTAGTAACCATGAGGTCTCTTCATTGGTGCCTTCATAACCAGCCCAGTGGATAAGGTAGAGTAATTGGCAATGTCTTCTCTGGCGGTCAATCTTTGAATTGAGGATCTCTGAGATCTCAAATTCAGGCTCATTGTTGATAATGACCAAGAGGAGGTGGAGGTTGGTTCTGGGTGGGGATGATGTTCTGGACTGCAGGTTCTAGCTGTGAGACATGGAAGATGGGGTGAACAGAGTTCATAGTGTTGAATAGGTGGAGGGTGAAGGAATGTGTACTGGGATGTGTGATGATAGGATAGGGGCCAAGATTTTTCTCCAATAGTTTTTTGGATGGCCAGGTTGAGCAGAAGTACTTGGCCTTGACAAAGATGAGGTCTCTGATTTTGAAATCTGGAGCCAGAGTTTGTTTAGTGTCAGCAGGGCCTTGGTAGCATTGTTGTGCAAGGGCCATTTCTAAGCAGAGGAACTGGTGCAATTTGTCAAGGTCAACAGCATATTCATGTGTGCAAGTGGAGGTCAAGTCACGTTCCAGATGGACAGAGATGTTGGGGGTCATAGCCTTTGTTAGCAAAGGAAGGGGATACTCCAGCAGTTGCACTGGGTGCATTGTTGTAGGCAAATTCCATGAGTGGTAGGAGTTCAGACCAGTTGTCTTGCTGGTAGTTGCAGTAGATCCAGGGGTATTGCTCAAGCATCTGATTCATCCATTCTGTCTGTCTGTCACCCTCCAGATGATGACCAGAGGTGAAGTGAAGGCGGATGTCAAGGGCTTTGCTAAGGGAGTGGAAGAAGTTGTGGGTAGATATAAGCTCAGTGTACTGTATAGTCAGTCACTGTAGATTCACCTGTGGTTAGATATAAGCTACAGGGGAATCAGTATAAGTAAGAAACAAGTATAGACGAGTGTCACCTCAGTGTACTGTATAGTCAGTCACTGAGGTAGAGCTAAGTACGAACTATGAAAGTAAGTATGTGATTAAGTAAGCTGTAGCATAGCCACACAACATTTGTATTCCAACACTCCCCCTCAAACGGAGCGGAGTCCTAGCTTGAATGCAAAATGTTTAGCTTTAACAGAAGGGAGAGCTTTAGTAAGAGTATCGGCGACCATGTTGTCAGTAGGACAATAAAGAAAATGAATAGAACCATTAGCAACAGTGAAACGAATAAAATGGTAACAAATATCTATGTGCTTGGTGCATGCATGATAGCTCCTGTCCTTAGTCAGCGCGATGGCGGATTGATTGTTGCCATAGAGTACCATTGGACGTTCGAGAGGACGGAATACTGTTACTTGTGGTGATTTCGCACTCTGTGCATATTTTACTATTTCTATTGTCTA
>MU127489.1:0-45669 GCA_014904945.1 Gyrodon lividus
GCTGGGAACCACGGGTCCCCTGCTAATCCAATCTACTAATCTGGTGTTTATTTTTATTCCCCCCACACATCCGATCTTTTTCCTCATTCGTGTTATTCCAGATTGAGCAGCTGGCACACTTTGTTAGGGAGCGAGTTGTAAGTGCTTTTTTCTAGGCGGCTTCAGTCTTTACTTACCCCCTTTCCATCAAGCCGGAGCGTACTGTTCATGCCAAAGGCGCGGGTGCCCATGGTTATTTCGAAGTCACCACGCCCACTGCAATGAACTACAGTACGGCAAGGGTCTTTGACACTGTCGGAAAGCGCACCCCTGTGACTGGGCGATTCTCCACCATTGCTGGAAACCTTGGAAATCCGGACAGCGTTCGAGATCTTCGAGGTCTTGCCTTTAAGTGCGCCCCAAATAATTATGCGAAGTATGGCACCACGTTGAACGCCTAATGTTACACCAGGCTGCGGACTGAGGATGGAATTCTCGACTGGGTGAGCTCCTTTTTTTCACATCAGACATTCATCGGAACTCAAACCTGTCAAGCCCTTCCTGAATCATCCTGTGTTCTGGCTTCGTGATCCAGCCAAGTTCCCACGTAAGAAAGAATACTCACCGCCCTGCTCCAGCTGACCGCCGGTCTGCAGACTTCATCCATTCCCAAAAGCGCAACCCCCAAACAAACTTGCTTGACCACAATGTAAGAATTTCCAACCAATCGACAGAACTGACCGTTGAGCTCCTTCTCCACAGAATTTCTGGGGTATGTACCTTGACCCTATTCCCACTCACGTCCTGATATCCCCGGTAAGACTACTTGTCCGCAAACAATGAGTCAATATACCAGGTCGGCACCTTCCTGCGAAACGCATAGCCATTGCACATGCTAATGCTGAGCCCTTACAGGTCATGCGCACAATGTCTGATTTAGGCACGCCATACGGATTCAGGTGGGTTTATCCTGATCAGCGGTACAACAGGGTCCTTGATTCACACCACGGTAGGCATATGAATGGTTTCAGCGGCAACACGTTCCGCGCGGTTAAAGCTGACGGGTCATGGGTCTACATCAAGTGCGTATACTCCGATGATAATGGCGCTCATCACCTCAAATTCCCCAGAACTTCTGCGTACACTGACCAGGGCATCAAGAACAATACTAACGATGAAGCAATCGTGCAAGCTGGTGTGAACCCAGACTTTGGTGTGCAGGATCTCTTCGAAGCCATTGAGGTTGGCAACTACCCCAGCTGGACCATCTATTGGCAAATCTTGACTCCCCAAGAAGCTGAGAACTTCAAGTGTGAGACTGGTGTCTTGATTGCATCTGTGGTCCGCAGCTAACCCCAGTTTGTGGGTAATAGACAATGTCTTTGATCTCACGAAAGGTGCGCATCATTAACCATCAGCCAAAAGCCCTACAAACTCACGAACCGACAGAGTGGCTTCCTGAAGATGTGCCTCTCCAAGAGATCGGCCGAATCACCCTTGTTCAGAACCCGTTAGATCATTCAATGCTTACAGTTGGACTCACGTTCATCTGATTCTTTCCAGCTTGAATCACTTTTCTGAGGTGGAACAGATCGGCTTTGACCCAGCTCAGATGGTTTGGCTTCTCTGCTCTTGTTCAATTTCCCTTACAAAAACTCCTTTTTTTAGCCTAATGGACTTGAGCCGACCGAAGACCCCACGCTCCAAGCACGTTTGTTCGCTTACGCTGGTTTGTTCTTGCCATCTCTGCCCGTTTTATTGTGTGACCTTACTCGCCTGCAGACGCCCAACGCTACCGCACTGGGATTAACCATAAGCAACTTCCCGTATGAACAAATTCTCCGTTGTTGTTTTCCCACTGACAAATTATCAGATCAACTGTCCTCTGAACCCCGTTGGTAAGTGACCGCTGGGCTTGAATAGTGGCGACGAACTCAGACAGCACATTCGACCAGCCAACTTCTTGCGTGATGGTGCCATGAGCTTCAACAACCAGGGCAAACGTCCCAACTTCTGGTCGCAACAAGACATGCTCAACCTCGAGGTCCGGCCCTACAACGACGACAATCATACCATCTGGGTTGGTGGCGCCGTCAAATACGTCAGCACACCCACTGAACAAGACTTTGAGCTCCCCAGGATATTCGTAAGTAAATGATCCTGTGCAGTCCTCACGCGGCATTGACAATTTCCCGCCGCCACAGTGGAATAGCCTTTCTGAACAAGACCAGAATAATCTGATCTATAATGTTATCTGGCACATGGGCCAGGCTAGTGACATCGAAATCCGCACGAAGCAGTGCAGGATCTTCCAGCACGTGAACGAGACCTTGGGTCAGACCATTGCGAAGGGCGTGAACGTGACTCTGTGATTGAGCAGGCTTTATTTTAAATATTTTAAAAGTGTTGACAGACACATAGTCACTGATCACAACAAATGAGGTTCTGTATACAACATTATAAAAGAAATAACCAGCATAACAGCTTCCTGATTTCCAAGTCCCGCTACACTCCTAGTCCGAGGGACCAAGACACTATCTCCTCACTCTCCCATGTGTTCTTCTCTCCGTCAGGTCCCTGGCGCTGCCACTCTACTCGAATACCAACCGACGCATCCACCAAGACTCTAGCGACCTGTTCAGCATTGACAACGACCGAGGGTATCATACGGAGTCCCGCGATCGCCATAGTAGAAGCCAGACTACCGAGGGACTTGACAGTCGCGCCTGCAATGACACCTCCTGGCCTAAATATGAAAGTCGTCATCTTCCCTTCTGATTCAGACGCGATAGACAGAAGTGCTGTTTCGACTCGTCCCTTGACATGGTAAAGAGTCACAATAAGCATGTGCTACAAGCGAGCGACCGCCGAAATCGCACCTTCATGTTTCGAGTTTGGGCCTCATATGAGAACCACCCATCGCCTGCTTTTCCCTGGCGATTAGCCCATTTAGCACTGCAATAGCAGAACCTGAGAGGTTGGGCAGCACGGCCGATTTGTCCTTCAGTAGTTTGTGATTGGGCTATGTTGGACAAGAAATGCGCAGCATTCACCGCGAAAGTGTATGAAACGCGCTCGAATTCTTCGGGAGTGGCAAAACCATCGGATTTGCCTCCGATGCACCTACAACAAGCCCTCGGTATCAAGCGTAGCTTTGAAAGGGGCGCGAACCTACCAGATACAAGCCTTGCAATCTTTGAGAGCCGTTACTAGTTCCGTGTCCCCATTGTAGTCCCAGCTGCCAAGGTCATCCCGTGTGATGAGCGTCAGCTTGTTCATGATGGCGGTTTTCACGTGTGCCATATCACTTCCGTCGAGAGACGGAGGACGTCTTCCCACAATAGTCACTTTTGTTATTCTGTTGTCTGCTAAGGCGTCGAGGAGGACATGTTTGCCAATGAAGCCGGTGGCGCCTGTGATGAGGAGGTGCATAACGTTGGTTGGCTATTGTAATTGCTTCCTGCCAGTGGACGCGCTGTTTAAATCGTCCAAACGCTCAGTTGTTAATTGGCAGGAGACCGTACTGGTTGTGGAACGAACAGATGTTCGTGAGGTGTTCATCGCCAATCCCAATGGCGACGAGGAATTCACACAGCCTCGTAACAACTGTCACCGTTGAAGTCGGGCTGTAGCATCGACTGGCTCAGGCGGGCCCGAGACACAGAATGATTCATTATGGTTCCCACGACTCGGATGATAGATTACAGAAACGCATAATTGTTTCTACGAAGACGCCGAAATGAAAACTTTCCCAAAATACTTGTGCACGCCCTCGGCGCCATGAACGATAGCACCTACGACACCATCTGGTCGAACCACCACGACCTTATTCTCCCCTTCAGTTACGAGGTATACGTCATGCGCATGCGAATTCACGTCCCTGACAACCAGTTCCGCACCGGCCGCGGATGGTGGAGTACTTGAAGCGGGGACGATGGCGACGGAGCGCAATATACTCCTGTCGTACTTGGTAAAGGCTGACAATATGGAGCCGACAAAACCCTCGTCCGAGCTAAAGATCAGGACGGTGTGATAGTGTGGCTGGAAGATGTCAAATAGCCTCGCCTCCTCGCCACCCATGCCTACTTTCACGAGGTTGGGCGCATCAGGAGCTCGGTCACCGGCGATGAGAATTTCTGGCTGCAAGACACCATACGCATTGATGGGCCCTGGCTCGGAGAACTCGTCAACAATGATAGGACTGTATCGGTAGTTGACGCCAAGCATGTACAATTGTTGATCTCTCGTGAATGTTGTGTCCACTGTTGAATTGGTCATCTCAATGGTCCGGTTCAAGAGCTCAGTCGTGAGATTGAGCATCTGTGCGATGACTGGGATGCGTTCTGTCGAGTAGGTTTCAAGGAGTGAAGGTGGGGAAAGGCCCTTATAGACGAGGGCAATTTTCCAGGCAAGATTGAACTTCGATAACATCAGTAAGCATCCAAGAAAATGTGCCAGATCGCTTACGGTGTCTTGCACACTTGAATTTAAGCCTTGGCCACCGGTTGGACTGTGAACGCTGTAAAGTCATCAGAATGTCATCAATAAACCCAACCAGTCGAGACGACGTACTGAGCAGCATCTGTTGGAAACCGAACGGTTAAATATATGCTCAAGCTGGATTAAGATGAAATTTACCTCCTGCAACAAAAACCCTTCCGACACTAAGCTTGTCGACCATTCTGACGTTAGGCCTAGGAAACTATAAGATTATCTCCGTTTGAATTCTGCTAATTTATACTAACCGAAATTCAGATATCGACTTCAAGTCCTTCAGTTGAACCTTCGCAGTTGTTACTTCGGATATGCAGCGCATCAGCAGGTCCTGATCGTGAAGCATCTGTTTGGTGTCGTAGTTCACCGAGGAAATGAAGAATTGATAACCATCCGGGCCCACTTGATCCGTTGGACGAAATGAGATGCTGGCAGTGAGTCAGTCTCTCTCCCATAGAAACAAGGACTGCACCCACAAAGTGGTCTGGGGACTGCCAAAGAAGTGCCAATGCTGTAAAACCAAAATCGAAATCAGCGTGTGCATACAAGGACGATGGTCTCCGAACCGCTCTGTCAAGGTCATGGCTTGTTACACATATATCCCCGAGGATAAGCTGAAAATCATCGCGAGTCTCCCCCAGAAAGCTGAGTCCAAGTTGCTTCCGCGTGACACCTGCCAAACAAAGTGAGTGAGGTACCGTTTGGAAGGACGTGTCCATTTGCCTTTAGCACCGTCCGCTCCGATGAGGTATGATGCCTCTATGGTTTCGATAAATTCGACACCGTTCTCGGTTTTTACGACGTGAACGAGCACGCGGTCGCCATATTGCTCGAAAGCGCGTAGCTCCGTGCCAAATTCGACCTGGCACGAGAACTCTGCAAGGCGATCGCGGAGAATTGCTTCTAGATTTTCCTGCCCTATGATTCTGATATTATACTGTAGGGCCTCGATCACTGCGTGCATCCGGAAGTACGAAAAACGTACGTATGGTATTGCCGGCGTTGGCTCTGTGTAAGGCGACATCATGAACGTCTTATCGGGCTCTAGGGAGCCTTCTTTGTAAGATCGAAGGGGTAATATAGGAGTTGATGTCTGCTGAACTTGGGGAACACCAAGCAAGTGGAAAAGCTCCAGGGATCGGGGCTGCCAAAGCAGCAAGTAAGCACCGCCGTGGTGATAGCGCGAGCAGAACCTCACTTACAACTATTCCCGGGCCTCGTTGGCCAATGCGAGGCTCGGTTTCCTTCGCAATGATGCGGACGGGGATGCCATTACGCAACAGCGCCAATGCTGCAACCAGTCCGGAGGGACCAGCACCAGCCTAATGAACATCTTCAACAACATTAATTTAATTTCGAAGGTTCAAAGAGACGTACGACGAGAACAGGAGTAGAGGGAGATGTCATGATGTATCAAAAGAGATGAAGCTGAGAGAGAGGCTATTGAGTGTTATCCGAGAAGAGCGTCACCCCCTCTTATAAGCGTCCCCGCTAGCACAGGTGGGGGACCTGGGGTATACTCCACATACGTGCAATCAGGCTACGGTCCTTGAGTGCGTCAAACCGCCTTACCTGGCTAGATCAGCACACGGCAACATTGCTTTCGCATTGCGCAAGCACCGGGCTGTCGCGGACTGCAAGGAACATACAAGATGTCGCCGATTTGCACCGGCATCTGATACACCTGAATATTGATTATGAAGTGTCTTTTCCGCTGACCAAGACCGCAATAGGAACTTATCATCGCCCGGGACTTATCCGCGTTCATCGGCAGCTGCGAGTGTTTCAAGGCTTTTGTGTGTTCGCCGACAATCAAAAATGGCTTGTGTCAGTGACGCACCATGGATTGGTAAGAGGAGTCCTTTTGCGAAATTAACTTTGGGCAGATGTGTTGTTTCTGCTGGTACTTGCAAGGAACAACTGTGGGGTTGTGAATACCATCTTCCCTCGATTCTTCGTTCTGCCTATTAGTGTGAGGTTGCAAGACGTTGTATTCACAGAAGATCGTCCAGGACAACGACAAGCTTGTTGTTTACGGCACTCGAATCAGACGCAGAAACAGTCTTCGTCTTCATTGAATTTCAGTCCTGTTCGCCTGGAAGCAAGAACATACCATTCTAAAGTCGACGAAAGTGAATCTACTATTCGTAGCTCTGAGCGCTTTATAAGGTGGGTCCTTACAGACGCGATCAAAAATCCTAGCAGTGGGCTGGTTATAGTTATAGCTACAGCGAGAACACGAATTATTGTTCAGCCCCAGAGGTCAAGTTCTGCACATGCATACCTCTAGCTGTTGTTGATGGCAGACAAGAAAACCGCTGCCGCCAATCAGTAAACTAATTCACCTTGATAACTCCGCGGCGCCGTTGTACAAGCATTCGCCAAGGACAAGAACACATGTACACTGGATGAGTTTATGATCTATGCTTCGACTGATGTCACAGTCGTAATCTGCACATAGCAATGATAACATCGATTGATGTTCTCCGTGTACAAAAACTCTGGTTGACCATTGTCATGATGTATAGGCATATGTCACCGTGTATCTAGTAGGACATGTCGTAAGTCACGCTTCAAAACTTCGACCACTTAATTGCTTGTGGTGCCAAGTGTACCGTTGGTCAGTAGGGCCAGCACCTTTCTTGGTAAGAGTTTTTGATTGCGGTCCTGAGTCCTGAGTCCTGGTACCGCCGCTTTCTTGCAGTCACCTAGTACAAGGCTCAAATGCTAGAATTCCCAACATCGTTTCCCACGTCACCAAAACATTTCCAACCAATCTTTTGTAGCGTCAATATACAATTGATGTAAAATCAACTACCTTTCATTAAAATGACCTCACATGAGTGAACAATTTACTCTGGTGGAGCTTACATAATCGATCCAGCCAACTGTCAACACATTGCCATTTTTGGTCCATTCAAAGATATCCACTACTCTCACACTCAGCCTCATGGCTTTTTACTTTAATACAGACTATTCCTTCGCAATAGTGTCTCTGTAAAATGTACTTGGACATGTTTAAATAAGTATATTAGAGCTGATTTCTCGTAATCCAGCATTGAGTGCATTGTATGAGTGCAAGACATAATAGGGGTTGAAAACATAGTTTGGTTTGTTACATTGGGTCAATTATGTAAACTTCACCAGAGCACACCAAAACATATATTTACCCACTCATATATGCCTCTGAGCGCATTTTAATGAAGTGTAAGAAGTTTTGAATCAATTGTGTATGGAGGCTACAAAAAAACTAGCTGGAAATCTAAATAAATTGGGTTCACTGTTGCACACAGCGAGTACGAAGAACTTGGCTAAGCTTACTGTAAAAAGTGTGACCTGCTGCCGATGAGAGCTGTCCGAGTGAATTGCTCGACCAAAGATGCTGGCGGCCAACATGACCCGACAAAAGCCGGCAAAGGAGCTAGCCTAGTCACGTTGAACTTCAAGTTTCAAGCTCAAGCTGTCGGCGATCGGTGACTCTCCCATTGATTTGATGCGGTCTGATGCACGGACCCGTAATTTCAGCTCTCATAGACGAGAGAGATGCCTACTAGTAGTCATGAATGCATTGTCGGAGATTTCACTGCGCTATGGGTTCATACACTCACCGTCATCGTTCCCGAGACCTCTAGCACCCTTATATGAGAGTCGCTATTCTAAACCATTGGAATCAATTTTAGCAATTTAGTGCATTGTAGACGAGATTTGGATTTGAGAGAGATTGCCGATTTGGAGGGGGTTTTACCACCGGTTATAAGCTATTCCCATACCCATTGCAGCAGTGACAATGTTGCAATCGAAAAAACAAATGAGTGACATGCTATTTCTACTTGACGCGTATTCGCTCAACCAGAATTTCCGAGCCACCGTCGTTCAAGTTGGCCCAGGGCATCGGTATTCTGAAAAACGACTGTTGTTCGACAGTCGTTTGGTATTTGGGTATAGAACTTCCCTTTTTTGTCACGGTGTCGACCAATCAGAGCTCTCAGTTGATCACCGCAGGGGAACGTGAACGTAAGGGGATTCTTGCAGATGGGCCCAAGATACCACGCTCGCTTCAGCGCAACACACAAAAGGACGACTGCCAGCTTGGATCGATCCCCAAGTTGGCATAGCTCAGGGTTGCATACCATTCACAACACTGGCGGCACCCACACTTGTAGTAATACGTATCTTCTTAATGCTATCACACCGCTTTACGTTTCAGAAGCACTTTCTGACGGGTTTGAAAATTTTCCATTGAACCAAGCCATTTCCAGCAAGGAAGAACTTTTGGACTGCATTTTGACATCGGCCTGCCAGTAGTAGGGAATATGCAGAATATCTGAGACGACGAGCCAACCCTAACAGCATCGAACAAGAGTGTGGTTCTTGATCGATCCGTCGCTGCTGGGTTTAACTCAGGCTGGTTGTGCCGGCAGTGTGACGTTATTTGCTTCTTTTGCATATTTTCAGAAATTATGTAAGGTCATGTTGCGTGATATGCTCAAACTTGGCGGACTTGGGAGCTTGGAATGGTTTCTGCGTGCTCCTGCAAACGCGGCCGTTGCTTGGAACTGACTTCGCAGACACTGAGTTTAACTCGGAGACATGTGGGACTGAGTGCAGGCCAGGCTCGACAAGGAGTGTCATTAATGGTTGATTGACGTACTCTGATGGGTCAGTGCAGGTTCGAAGCTTCTCTGAATCTCTTCGTCGTAATAATAACAGTAGGTCCGAAGTCTGCTATCATGCAGCCGTCGCATAGAGTTCTTTGGTCAGCATTGACATAATCTTACAGAATCATCATCTCCGGGACCCTATAAAACTAGAGGTCAAAGGGTCTCAGTTCTTCAGACTTGAATTTCCACCTTTTACAGTCTTCTTACACCAGTCACTCTTTTACATCTCGCTCACAATGCGCGTCCTCTCTTTTATCCCTGCTTTCCTGTTGGCCGCTGCCAGCTTCGTCGCGGCAGCTCCCGCTCCAAACTCAGGTGCTGCAGTGCCCTCCTGCGTCCCTGCCGGCGCTGGTAGTGGCAGCGGAAATGATGCTGCTCTCCAGCCCATCATTTCAATCATTGCCAATGCAACTACTTACATCCAGCCTCTGAGTGTCCAATTGTGTATGCATGCTGTTCCTTGTGACCTCTTCGTTACTCACTGATCGCATCATTCCAGCTAACCTAAAGGGTGACTCTTGCACCCCCGATGCCGTCTCTGGTATTGTCATTCAGATCACTGCTGTTGTGTCGACCTGTGTGGCGCAGCTCCAGGCTGCTGCCCAGGTTGACTTGACCGGTCTCGACCTTGACAGCCTTTGCATTACCATTTACGGTCTCCTCACTGTGAGTTTAATGCAGTGTTCTGCGTTGAAGAGTTAGTCTAATATGTTTGGATAGCTCGTCCTTGCAGTGTTGCAGGCTGTGGTTGCTATTGTAGTAGTCCTCGCTGGTGGTGCTGTGGGTACCGTGCAGACCGTGGTCTCTAACTTGCTGTATGTGTTCAATCATGTTGGAAAGCTACCTCCGCTCACGCAGTCTCTCAGCCACGCCGTCCTTGACCTCGTTGCTTGCCTCAACATCTTTGTCGTCGCATCACTCTCTGGTGTCCTCGGACCCGTTCTGGTGTTGGTGTGCGGTGTCGTTGACCTGTTGTTGTCCATTGTTGTTGGGCTCAACCTCTTGGTCGCCGTCTAATAAGTTGGATGCCGTTTTCTAAAATCCGCTTGCGCATAGCGATCTTTTCGTAGTGCTTGGTGTGTTCCTCATGTTGTCCGTACTATACCAATAGAAATACAAGGGGATCGGAGTAATTTCGAAAATAATGCGTTTCTGCTATAAGTTGAGTGAGACCTGATTTCTTTGTGAAATGTACATGATACCACCCTATGCTCCTATCACTGGGTGTGCTACATGGTAGTGCATCATTCTGTCGGAAGTAGCCTTGTTTCCAGAGTCATTTATGCGAGTATTGGTTAGTATGTCAGTGGCAGAAGCTGGGGAGGTTTTTTTCTTTTTGTGAATCCATTTATGTTCCTTACGGGTGCACTACCCTATGTAGGACTCAAGGGGGCTCCAACTACTTCCTCACCTCACCAGATGGGTAGTAAGACCCTGCCCAGTGATCCTGACCATAGCGTGACGGGTTTCCGAATCGGTGGCGCCCATTTGTGATCACTAGCGTGTTGGACGTGGGCTACCGCGTGCGTAGAGATGTGACTTGTACTCGGTCCACCGCAGCAGTCATGTACGAATAGGAAGACGGGGTACGATGAGAAATATAAGTGAAAGGTTATTGGAGTTTGGCCTTGTCCGTCCTGCTGGCTCTCCGTCGTCCCCCGTGTGATCTCCCGAACGCCTTTCCGGAGGCGCCGTCTTACATCAAGTGTGATGTGATATAATACGAGTATTAGGAGGCATATGCAAATTGGCTAGCGAGATTTGGATGCGGTGATCCGCGTGGTGTATGACATGCAAGGATGGCTAGTGGTGAGTCGAAAGGATAGTGAGGTGAGCATTAGGTCTCACACCCCCTGATATTCCAAGCGGGCTCTAATGCACGAGCAGGAGACTAGCTGTTAGCTGAGTGCTTCCGGAGCTAGAACCGCTACCCTTCAAGCTTTCTGCTCGGAACCTTTTTATAGTCGATATCCAGTGAAATAGGGGTAGCGTACAATAAAACGCACAACCCGCATGTCCATTCAAACCCATTCCAGACAAGATCGAACAAGCCTTCCACCGCTTGGCTGTTTGAAACGCGCCGCCTTCTTTCAGAATACACCAATTCCTCCCCAGAAGTTGAGGCCGAACAACAGTAACCCACGAGCACCAGCCTCGCTGACAACTTCCACTTCTCCAGTCACCAGTTATCCACGACGTCTACACAGCCGAATACCTTTGGGAAAGGCTACCTTGACATCAGCGCTTTCCGTGACGTCGACTAATGCATGGCCGAGTATTGGCCAATAAGGTCTGAGAGTGCCTCGGGCTTGCAAAGGGCAACATTAACTTCATGCCCTTGCCTCAACAGAAGCTCGGTCGTGGTACAACAAATGACTTGGACCATATCCTGGACGGCGGGATGGTTGGGAACTCCTACTGAGTTGCTAGGGGTAAATGTTCACCATGGATCTCTCGAAAGAAACATTCCTCGTAAACTTTGTGACCAAAAGTCGTAGCATGGGTGCTATGCTCAATGAGGTGTTGGTGTTTGCCTGGCGCACCTGCTGAAATGGGGCCGTACAGATGGAATGCACTCGTTTGTGGTCTTCAGTTGAGCTCATCATATGAATTGTCATTTCTTTCCGTCTGGTCCTGATTGACGACTGGTCATTATCAACCACCATCTTCTATCGAGCTCAGGTATAATCTTAGCTATGCCTTCATCGATGATATATTCAAGACACAAGTAATGGATGCACGGGCTCGTCGTTACAGCCTTGACTTGACCATGTGTTTGACGCTATCAGGGTCGAGCACGGCTTGCGGGTAAGGCAGCTGAAACGCTCTTACGTGCTCACTGGCACCTTCAACGGGCAGCACTTGGCCTGTAACATACGATGCCGCATCACTGAAAAGGAACACGGCGGCGTTTGCGACATCCTGTAGGTGGCCTATGCGACCAAGGGGGTACGGCTTTTCTTTGCTCGCTGCTTGATTCGAAAGTCGCGACATGCCTTCTGTATCCCCGATCGGTCCTGGCGCTATAACATTGGAACGAACTCCTCGCGGTCCCTCTTCCACAGCAAGGACAGCGGAAAGAGCATCAATGCCAGCTTTGGCAGCTGATACGTGAACCTGGTAGGGCGTTCCTGAAATGGGATGAACCACTGGTTACGAAACGAACACCCGTAGATACCTCTATAATGCAGCGTTGCGCTAACGTGGATATAGGCACCATGTGAAACCCGGACGTACGGTAGGGTGGCCTTGACGGTGTTGAACGTTCCCATCTAGGCAGGTCGGTGAGAAGTACACAGCTGAGGGAAGTTTTAGACGTACGGTATCAATTTCGATGACAGTTCTGAACGCGTTCTCCGACATTCCGTCAATGGTGGCAAGGAAATTGCCAGCTGCACCTTCCCAGAACATCACTGACAAGTCCAGCGAAATGAGCCGAGGGGGCGACCTACCACAGATAACGAAGTCTATTCGACCAAACCTCTCGATCGCCTTGGCTACTGCTTCCTTGAGCTGATGGGGCTGTCTAACATCGGCTTGCGCAGGTATACATATCTGGCCTGTGGCCTGTGAGAGTTCTTTGGCACTCTCTGTGAGTCGATCAAGTCTTGAGCTTGGTGAGACAAGTGCGACATCTAGCACAAGGGTAGGCGTCGCTCACTTCCGTCCAACAATGGCTGCGCTGGCGCCATGTCGCATCTTCGTCAATCATGAGTTGAAATTTAGTAAGGGTTTGCAGACCCCGACGTACGATAGTCTCCGTCATCGCTTTGCATATTCCAGACCCCCCTCCTGTGCAAAACAGGACTTTTCCTTTGAATATATCGGGTCTGAATACATCTGTAGAACTCGTCACAGGAGCAACGACGAGGCTGGAGGACATATCGGTAAGTAAGTGGTGAAGGAAAGCGAGGCTAGGTGCTTACAAGTCACTCGGTCAATCGGCGACATTTAATGATCCGACTAGGTCCAATGATCATGTTGATTTTCTGTGCACGTGATCAGTGCACGTCGCGTGTCTTCACGACATTGCCAGCTCAAACATATACTACGCTACAGCTATTTCGTTGTTCTCTTTAGGTTATACCCCCGTCATATCCCTCCTCACCTGAGAGCTCCTACGTCTGTCATGACCACTCTTTCGCTATTCATGAATAACACGGGCATATTTTGCTTCGTCCCGATCTCTACGAGGCTTGTTGCGAGCGGCATTGCGCCCGCCGCGTCACTGAACAAGCGAACAAGTATTTGGACTCGGGCCTCAGCTTTTCATTTTGAACAAGCAGATCTACCTCGGAATGTCGACCCCTTTTTTGGTGTCGACAAGGGGAGCATCAAGCCGCTAGCTCAAGTGAGTGATCGTCCTTTGTTGTCACGCTGCTCTGGGTACTTACAGCGATCAGGGGGATGGTAACTCGGCGCCTCGCCCTACCGCCATCCAGTCGTGCTCGTCTGACGACACGTTGGTAGACAGCAGCCACCCGGAGTCAGCATGTCCAGATGCCGATGGCAACGCCAAGATCAGTCCAGCACCCAAGTCTTCGGATTCAGACGACATCGCCCGATTGGCTGCCAGAAAAGCTTCTTGCTCTGAAGCGCCCTGTTCGATCGGAGTAAGTGTCTTCTGGTCCAGACTTCTGGTCCAACACTGACATGTTCTCTTTGGAGTCGAGTGACGAGTTCCGACCGGAATTTACCTCGAACAGCATGTCGACGGCCATACACGCCCTCACACTGCTCGAGGTCCAAGACCAGCTATCCGGCGTTGCTCTCGAGGAGTGTGAAGTGTCTACTCTGACGAAGGCATTTTCTAGACTGCAATTATGATGGTCCTCGATCCTCGACCTTGATTGCTGCTCTTAATTTCGTGCCTACGCCTACACATATATTCCCCAGCTGGATACACAGACCTTCTAGAATCTGTACCGAGTTTCATTTGCATTCCCCTTGCTGACTTCACCCTCTTTCGACCGCGCATTCTTCTATCACTCTATAGCTCCTACGATCTACCCTGCTTGTCCAAATGCGGGCAGTACGAACGTTATTATAATTTTCCATTCTCAGAGCTGTATCTCTACCCCCTTGCTTTGTAGCAGCATTTCCCTATGTATCCCATCTCTCGATTTGTATTTCATCTTATTTCCGTGTCCTTCTCTGTGATTCCCATTGTAATGATTTTCCGCCGAACGTAACGATGAAAGATATCCCTCCTCTCAAGCCCGTTCGATAGTCAGAGTATACAAGTCATGAGGTTCACTTGGAAACATAACCAAACATGAATGGGAATGCGACGCTTACAGACTATTAAGCTGTCACTCTACTCGAGGTAAAGGCCCTCAGACCAATCTTTATACTTTTCAACAGTCTCCAACAAGCTCTTGCCCTTTCCGCTAGCTATAGCGAGGACCCTCCGGTGCAGAGGTAACCGGATCGGCGGGTCTTCCAACCGGGACACCTTCTCGAAGGCAACGCAAGCTTTCTCCGGGTCCCCGTCATAGAAAACACCTGTCCGGAAAAGTTGGCGGAACTTGGAGCCTGGCAAACTGGGGTCGGTGTATGCCGGATGGGCAAGGGCTATATTGCTGTTTGCTTGGGAGAGTTGGGTACGGAATGGTCCAGGTTCGACGATCGTGACCTGTGTGTACATAAGCATATGTCGGCAGTAAGATGGATGTCGTGAATGTGAAGGAATCACTCACTTTGATGTTCCAAGCTGGGTCTAATTCGCTCGCAAGTGCTTCGCTCAAACCCTCCAGAGCAAATTTCCTGGATAATTTCGATCCATGAGCAGTGACATGACGGGCGTAAGTCGGAAAGCACCTACGAGGCGCTGTAAAATCCATAACATGCAGTGCTGACAAGGCCCAATCCAGACGAAAGTTGAAGAAGCCTACCACCTCTAGGCTGGTTGACTTCTCTGAAGAACCGGACTGCCTCTCGACTGACTTGAGCAGCGCCCCAGAAGTTGATATCGAACATCGCTCGCGCATCTGCCTCATTTACGGATTCCAGTTCCCCGTTGATCATCTGCCCTGCGTTGTTGAAGACGACATCGACACGGCCGAATGCCTCTCGTGCTTTGTTGAACGCTGCTGCGATATCGGCCGTTTGTGTGACGTCGACTGCGACGATCAGTAGTTGGGTGGTCGAATATTGACCCACGAGGTCAGAGAGTGCCTCGGGCTTGCGCAGGGTGGCGACGACCTTGTGTCCTTGTTTCAATAGATACTCGATCATGGCGCGCCCGAAGCCAGAAGAGGTTCCAGTGACTGAAAGAGGTGTGCACTTTAGAAGAGGTGATGTCAACCCACAAACCGTTGGCTACTCACTGAGCCAAACTTTCGATTCTACCATGGTGACTGCGAGTTGATGAGATGATCTGCACTGATCGCGCCCCTGTTTATGTGAGCCCAGAAAGCTTACCTGAGCAGTCAGCGTTAATCTGCTGACTGAGGTTGCTATATACTACACAGCACATTGCTTATTACAACTTCGCGCGATGGGTCGGAACGCCAACGTCCATGGACCACTTGTCAGCGACTGAGCACTGGACGATACGATACCATATGTAACGTCGAGACACAGCCGCCACGGATTCGATCATCGCGCGCTAGTGCTGGCAGGATGGCAAGGTGAGTTTCCAGTCAAATGCGTAGGTCTGATGCGCGCGCACGCAGGGAAAGTGAAAATACCAGTCCCTGCTATCAATACCAGCCTCCCAGCCTGGTGGTCATGGCAGCAGCTCCCTTCAAATTGTTTATGTTGCCCGACACCTGTAACTAGAGCCTTACCTATGGATGAGGAGAAACGTGTCCGAATTTGTAGAGGCCCCATCGCTCAGGCATCACGACGCCGACAGGGTGGTGTAGTACACATGTGCGAAAACGACCGAGGGTGATTATGTTGTGTGACACAACGACACGAACACCCTACGAAGACGCAAGGACGAGTCCAGCAGGATTGAAGCACCTCACAAATACACTGCATGAGATTCTGATTCTGCTGGCACATCTGGATGGCACCCGAGAGCGCATGCCTGACTCCGCAAAGAGTTCGAGCTTCGACCCCCCTCTGAGGGATTGCTTCGCCATAAAGGGGCTTGATAGCCCTGGCTCGAAGAATAACGGATGGCAGTGTTGCGGACGACAAGGAAGACACGAGATAATGAGCAATTCATCCTTCCACTGTTGTGCATGAAGTGATAGTGGAGATGCACGCCACCGACTGAAAAGTCGCCACCTACTAACAGCCGATGGAGCAAAGGTTGATGTTGCCTTGTCTGCTTTTACCAAAGCCTGGACTCCCAGGCATGACACGATAAAGTGCAAGTGGTGGGTAAGCATGCCTGGAACCGGACCTGCTGCGGCTTTTATCCAGGTCACGGTAACTGCGGGGGCGCCTGAATCTTTGGGTGGTATGAGTTCAGAATGGCCAAGTCAATGACCGGAGGGATCAATTTTCGTGGGAATTCGCATGTGAAGTTGACGAACTATGACCGTAGGAATTGGCGGGTTATGATGGAGGTGGTATCCCCATACGGGCAAAGGCTTTGAAAAATAACAAAGACACACAAATGAATTATAACCAGCAGGGCCATTGGGTGACGATACGCAAGGGATGGATGTGATCTGACCCCCGAGGTTCAAACTGAAACCACACTATAGCGCCTTTATCTTTTCTATGAGGACGTTTTTTCCCTTCACTTCACTGTCCTTTACCCGGGCTTTGAATACATCATCAAACCATCCTCTAACCATCTTCTTTTCTTCGTCGCTGCCTTCCTCACGAATCCGCTCGAGGAGCTCAGCAACTACGAAGGCACCATCACCCTGAGCTATTGAAAGCGTTTTGTCTCTCCCTACTGTTGATAGGAGTATCGAGGCGAATTCTGATGGCGAAAATGTTGGTGTGCGCACGACATCCTTTGTCGAGTGGGAAAAGTGTCCGCCTTGGAGCAAACTTTTGTACATGCGAGATGTGTGGGGGAGATTGATCGGATGTGGTCGCGCGGGGTCTTCTGAGGGGTATGGAGACGCGAGAGCTTCAAGCAGGGTTTTCATGGCAGGTGACTTGTCTGTATAAAGTGAATGCATTAGAAGTCTGAAAAGGCAATTCAGGAACAACAGCACTGACC
The DNA here is from genome assembly GCA_014904945.1 of Gyrodon lividus. Taxonomy (NCBI): domain Eukaryota; kingdom Fungi; phylum Basidiomycota; class Agaricomycetes; order Boletales; family Gyrodontaceae; genus Gyrodon; species Gyrodon lividus. Next base: position 17,269 of record MU127489.1, read on the forward strand.
TCCTTCGGCATAAAGCATCACCTCCAGTACTACCAAGCTTCCGCCAGTATCCCTTGCGGTTTCTGCGCCTTTCTCTGCCACGAATTGGAGAAGTTCCTCACTCGCAGCTTTTCTTATCTCTCCCTCCCTTGTTGTGTTGTCCTTTTTGCTTGTCTTCGCACGTACGCTGTCTGTCTCTGCTATCACTGCAATTTGTGCGGGCGTGAAGTGCCGTCGTGTACGCGGCACTATAAGGTGGAAGAGGGAGCGCCTACCCTGAGGACTCGTAGCGAGCGAGGAGGCATGAGATGTTATGTCAGAAACGAGGGATTTTGCAATGAGTTTTGTGTCGCTGGCGGAGGCCCTCAGTAACAAAGATGTCCAAGAATGGGATAGTGACCTACTCAATGACGTCGAGTGCGGTGAATAGGACCAGCTGCGCTTCGTCGTCGGTACACATGCGCTCAACGTGGGGCTTTATCACTTTGATGATATGTTTCCGGTCCTGAATGGCGCGTTGAATGAGATCAAGATGAGTTGGAGGCGAGGTCACCGACCTTTGCTGTACCGTATGCGATGAATTCTCGCACTACTCTGCTACCGTCCTTGGTGTGCACCATCTCAGCTAAAACGTCTTGACAGCTTGAAAAACGGTGAGTGTCTCAAACCACACACGCAAGCGAACAGACCAATACTTTTCGAAGATTTCTCTACGGAGTTTCTCTTGCTCCGTTTCGTCCTCAATGTCATTGACAGCAGTTAGATACTCCCAGAGCGCACGGTGCACAATAGCATGTGTAATCGCTCCCTTGTCAGGATTATTAAATCTGTGCGGGTATTGAGAGCAGGGGCAGGTCTGACGTGGGGGGTACTCACATCGTCGTGAGGTTCTCCTTCAAAGCAGCTAGAACGCGCTTGCGCCTCTCACCCTCAACACCCTCAAGCACGCCGCGAAGGCCCTTCTTCGCGGTTTCCTTTTCTTCGTCCGTTCCTCGACTCGTGGAGAACAGAGCTGTCTCCTTCCCATAAAAGTCTCGTAGCAAGATGGTGCGCTCATACGCGTTAGCGTACAGCTCGAATGTATCAGCGAGCACACTCGAAGCCTCCCGATGTAGCAAAAGTCTCATGACATGTGATTGAAACTCTTGGAGGATCGAAGCGCGGTGTGTCGGACAAAGCCTGATGAGTTTAGTAACCAGAAACTTGACGACAGATAGATAAGCAGGACGAAGAGGCCTCGACGGGAGAGTTTACCTTGGAATACTTGCTCTGAGCCAGCTCCTTATAATGTCCTTTGAGCTCTCCGGCAATCTGATCTCTCTCCTTCTGACCTCCGTACTTGACAATAGTCTGTATGATCCTACTGGCATCATGCTTGAGCACGATATCTTTCACTTTACCCTTTACGACGTCCATAAGATCCCGGACGTGTTTCTGGCGTTCTGCTGATGGGATATTTTTCTGACGAGCGAGTGACCAAACACGTTTTGCGTTCGCGAGCAGTTGGGAGTGAGGCTTGGCGGCTCTTCGCTGCTCTTGTAGGACGCGCTGCGCTTTGTGTGATTCCCTGGTAGCTGAACGACAAATACGACGATGCATGCGAGGGAGGTTCCAACTTTCGAACTAACCACATATGCTTACCATTTGGATCCTTGGGAAGGGCACTATCCACGACCATCTCATCCCCCACAGGCGCATCCGTCTCGATGTCCTCTCCACCTTCCTCTCCGTCCTCGTCCTCGTCCTCGTCCTCCAGCTCGGAGCCCTCGTTGCTCACCTCCTTGACTGGGAGCGTTACTGGGTGTCTGCGTTTCTTCACGTTTTCATCGTTATTCTTCAATGTAGTCTGCTTTGAGATGTGTGGTTTCTTGGCTTTGGGTCCCCCTTGAGACGAAGCTGGTCTTTTCTTTGTATTTTTCTGAAGCGCAGGCATTGGTGCTGTAAGATCTTAGTGAATGAAGGGTATCGAGTGCACAATCCTTGGCTAGCGTTATTTTCTTGGTGGCAGGGACTGATTTTCTGAGCACGTGACCCCAAATCCGATTGTCTTGACGCGACCTCAGAAACGACGGTACCAGGAGAAAGCTCCACGATGTTCGTGAACGAATCACTCTGTCGAGATGGTGCTGCTGTACACCACCACCAACGTGTCTCAAATTTACGGGGATATGGCTAAATATTAACAAGTGGATTGTGATGTTACGTTGAAGAACAGAAGCCTGTGGCCGGGATAGCTCAGCTGGGAGAGCAACAGACTGAAGATAGATGGTGGTTTTCTGGAGGTCCCGTGTTCAATCCACGGTCCTGGCACTACATTGTTTTTTCGTGGTGATATCTGGCGGCACAGGACAGCCTTGAAGCTTGAAGCTTGATGTTGGTCTACACACGATGGGGCAGCTTTATTATCGCATGTTCGCACGCGTGCATTGCATAGACGACCTTGCAATTTCTCTGATGGTTCATTGTGTTTTATAGCCAGGCCCATGCATAGTTTTATCACAAACACCTCCATCCCAAATAAAGAATGATTGCTGCCTATGATATTAATTGGTCCATGGAACGCATATATACAACTTTGGAGGGAAGAACACTACTGATGAAACCAACCAGGAAGCGAGCAGAATGGAGATGGACGTTAGAATTCATATGAGCCCTAGCTAGTAGGGTGAGCAGAACATCAAGAATGAGTGCTATCGAGTACCATTTGAATACTTGTACAAGAGCAACGCTTACATGACACACTCCATACAGATTGTACGATATGTCGACCAAGTTACGGAATTTACCGAAAATGGTCAATCGTGCCGCTTTCGAGAGAGCTGGTTCCAAGTTCGTGCTGCGTTCGTTGCATGTCATGTCGAGATCGTCGGCTTCTTCAGTGACTTCTCAACGTTCAAGTCGAGCCGTTTCACGTTGATCATTTCATTTTGTTTGCTTTCTGGGTCATATCACCGTTTTTGAACCGACTCGACCCTCGACCACAATCGCAAGTCACCAGGCTCGTGACAGTACTTTTCATTCTTGGAGGACATTGACAGAGAAATGAGCATCAACCATGTTTCAACCTGGGTTCATTCACTTAGTAGAGTGTGGACCGGCACCGACAACATGATCAATATCAATACTGTGCCTTCTCTCCAGCGCTACTCGAAATCTTTTTTATTCTCGATCGGTAAGGTCTGATACTTGTATGGATCCAGGCATCGGGCGCGCGATAATATCGGTATCGTTATGTGCATGCGGAGACTGCTATGTAATTCCGCAATTGAGGCGATGGCTGCCACTGCAAACCTTGGTGCTTGAAAGGTTGAGAACCTGTAAACTGCCTTGACGTTGGGTGGTTGAAAAAGCCCAGCGGGCAGAGACCGTTCTAGCCTTCTTCTCAACTGCACTTTTTTTATATAGCATCAATCCCATCCTCATCGACATCGTCCGATCATCACATCCGAAAACACTGTTTTTCTTTCTTCTTCACTTTCCTTCTCGTCTTTCCTTCCCCAACTTTCGCGACAAGCTTGAAGCTTGATCAGCGCGCATGTCATTGACCCCATCGACATTCGCGACGCTCCGTGCCCTTCATGCAGCCATCGGCAATGCATTAGACGACATACAACGCGTCTTTTCGCAAGGTATCCCGCTCGATACTCCGTCCCCTCCTTCCTCGCAATGCTCTTCACCCGCTTATCCAAGTTCTCCCGAACCCTCTCCACGTACCTCCTCTTTCCCCACCACCACCCCGACCTCTTTCCCTCCTACGCCCCTCTCAGCTACATTCCCTTCCGCCCTGGATCCTAACATAAACATGTCGATCATCGACTACCCGTCCCCAGACATCCCATTCGCCCCTACTTCACTGAGCGAGCAGCTGGCAGCCCATCCAGGCGCATGTATGGCTTCCTCGAGGATCGTCGCTGCATGTGGGCAGATATCGAATATCGTTCATAAGCCCTTTTTATCCCTATGCGATGCGGTAATGGGTGTATGTATATTTTTCCCTGTCACTGGGCCGGAGCTGATCTCGCTTTCCACCCGATATTCATGTGTGGTCTTCTGTCGTGTTGAATAGTATAACCTCCCAGCATGTCTACGTCTTGTGGAGCATCTTCACATTGTGGAGATTCTTCGGGAAGCTGAGTATGAACGGCAGCGTCTCCTTGCTCGAGAGCAGGAAATGCCTGCTCCCGCCTCCAAACTCAGGAGCAAGGTGGCACTGCTTCCTGGAGAGGAAGCAGAAGGTCAAATTTTTGCCGTCCCCTCATGCGAAGTATCTCAAATCAAGCTTCCCCGGACCACACAGACCGGAAATGAATCCGTTTCTCAACATCATGTACGTGAAGAAATTGGTAAGCATTTCATTCTACTTCGTTGCGTTGGGGCTTTCCGTAGCCGGGAATTGTGCCGCCCATCCCGTCATGACACCGGAACGTACACTTTCACTTTGGCGATGCATCGGTCAATGACGGGGCGCGCACGATTCAAATATTCCCTTCCGTCATTAACCACGCCATCCGATCATGCTCACAGACACCTTTCAGCATTTCCAAAAGAGGGCTTGCATGTCACGGACATCACAAATGTGATACGTGCGCACACAAGCACCAATTATGTCGAACCTGCCTGCCTAGGTGAGTTCGTCTTGAATCCACCTTATCCGTTCCTGCTGACCCAACTCAATCAACAGTTCACGCCCTCCGATTACTTTCAACACACCACATATTCCGGGAAACTGCGCCAGACACCTTCGCGATCACGAGGGTTGCAAGTCTCCTTGATAGCGGGAAGAGTGTACAGGATGTGTTCTCGAGGTAGATATCTCCCGATATTGCAACGCGCAGTTGGGCGATATCTGATTACATCCGCAGCCCCGAGACTAAATATGAGGACACGGATGGGACAGCTGCATTTGTGGGGTTGTGGTGAGTTTTTTTGGGGGGGTGTTTCCTTGCGGTCTGCGCATACATGCATGCTGTGGTATTCTTGACAGCATATATGCCCTTCCGTGTATTGTATCTTGGTACTTGTCTGGAAATGATGGCTGACGTTGCTTATTCCGACTCATCAGTACGGATGAGCTCTTCAAATCGGCTGCTTACCTCACCGAAGCGTTTACTGGTGTCCAGCTCCCTGTGTCCAAGTCGCTGGGGTTGGCCGCGTCCCTGCCGATTCCATCTCTCCCACAAGACCGCCTCTTATTCCAGAGCACAACGACTTCGGTCTACGCCGCAGGCGCTTCCGGATCCCATGACCCCAGCACGCGCTCTTCTAGTATCCTCACACACATTGTGCACACGAACGACGAAAATGGAGGATTGCAGCTTCCTTCTCGTTTGGCGTTATCATCAGAAACATCACAAGATATCACTTCTCGGCATCCACTCGCAAGCGGCCCATCATCCCCACATCTCCCGCCACCGCCACCGCACCCAACGCCCGTCGAGGAACATGCGACAAGACTTGGGAAGGAGGGCGGGGAGCCTGAAGCGCAACACCAAAAGGATACACTCCCAGCGTTCAATCTTGCCTTCCACACCGCTTCTCCCTTTTTCGATTGGCTGGAGAACGGAGGCAGGGACCCAATTGGGGGGACAGGCCGAGGAGCCTGTGCAAGTGCTACAATAAAGGGGGGCAACGATCTCACGATCCGTGATGATGTGCAGCTCCCCGCCCATTGTGATGTCCCTGAATGTGTGCCACCGAAGTCTTTTAGGCTCGAACGCTTCTCGAAGGCCATGACAGGGACAAGTAGGTGGGAGGGGCCTGGGGCAATTTTGAGCGGTAAGCGGCTCTGTCACCCGTCGTGTTCGAAGTTCGTCGAGTTAATGACTCTATCATCAGGTTTCGACTGGCGCTCCCTCCTCAAAGGCTCTACAATTGTCGATGTCGGCGGCGGGATTGGAAGCACCACCATGTTCCTCGCGCGCACCTTCAATGATCTTAGGGTTGACTCTGTCAGGAGCCACGATAGCACCAGTACTGATGGACTCAAGCCTTTAGCAGTTTCTACGGCGCATCGTCACAGGGCCAACCATCCCGGCGATGCCTCACTCAGTGCCAGCAACGAATCACAAGGGATTCATGTGTTAAAGGAAGATATGAATTTTCGTTTCATAGTTCAGGACAGACCTGTAGTTACTGGTCTTGGGATTGCGGCGTGGCGTTCTCAGTGTCCTGAGATGCTTGAGAGTGGACAAGTGGAATTCCAAGGCATGTACACGTGGCTCGGTTATCTCGTCACGATCTCCTAGAACTGATGTCTTTGACTTTCGACACAGACCATGACTTCTTCCAACCTCAACCACCCCTTCAGCCCCCTCATGTATCCCCACACCCTGCAGTCTACCTTCTACGTGTCGTCCTTCACGACTGGCCAGACAGTTTTGCACGCCGTATCTTGATCAACCTTCGGGTTGCGTCAGCACCTGAGACCAGGCTTATCATCGCAGATCACATCCTCCCGCTGGCATGTGTCGATGAAGGTATTCACGACTATCCCGGCGCCGAGAAATGCAAAGAGAGTGGCCCTGACAATTGGACGCTTGATTCCGTGCTCGCAAATATTGAAGGCGCCGAACGGACTCTCGCACCAGCACCTCTTCTACCGAACCTGGGGAAAGCAAGCGCCGTTGCTTATTGGATGGACCTTACAGTAAGGTCGATTTCTTTTCCCCACTTTTTTTGTCAATGCTTACCCTGCTCTTTTCGCCTAGATGCAAATAACCTTCAACGGGAAGGAACGTACCCTTCGCGAGCTCACAGAGCTCACAATCTCTGCAGGCTGGCGCATCACGCGTATGAAACGTCCTGAAGGATCATTATTCGCGCACCTCGTCTGCGAGCCCATAGTACTTCCCGATGATGCCCAGGCTATTTATAATGCTGTCGTCCTTGCGTCAGCACCCTCTGCAGTGTCGTCTGACGTGTCATCTGTCGTGTCAGCAGAAGCTCCCCCTATTCCGGCCAAACCAAGTGGGAAATCGCCTCGCCATACAATGCCGACGCCCCTCGTACCCCTGTTGCCCTCGCCTATCTTGGAGCGTTCCTCGTCTCGCTGCGGCACCCCAACTTTTGGATCCCGCATGTTGTTACCACAAGATGACGAGTTGGAAGGCCCGAGAGACAGAGGCATTGGGACAGCTAAGAAATGGCTCAGAGCCAAAGGGTTAGGCGTGCGCAGCGTTGTGGCCCACAAAGCAGAGAAACAGAAAGGCAAAGAACCTAGTACAGCTGCAGGAACCTCTCCCCGAGATGAAACACACAACGCGGTCCATGCGTCGCCATCACACACGCGCGTGTGGTGGAAGAAGTCATCTCCGAACTCGACCAGCAGCAATGGCACGGCTCTCAATGAGTTCAGTGGCCCGATATCGGAGCAATCTCAGGCGGGACGAGGTCGTCGGGGAACTACTGCGTTGAACGACGTCCCTTCCACGCCTCTCCAGAGTCCGCGTGTCCCTACATCGTCGTCCGTCGAGTGGCCCACTCATCACGCCTGGCCAAGCACTGAAACTGCTGCCGTAACGGCACCAGAAGCTAGCACACTCGTACCCCGCTCTCGTAGACCAAGCGTCGCAAGTATCACCCGAAAACTCTCATTTGCCTCGTTTTCTCGTTGGCAAAGCGTCACAGACCTCACCGAACCTTTACCGACGCCGCCACACAGCGCAACATTCCCTGATCTTGCTCCATCACCGAGCGTGAATGGCGATAGTGGGCGAAAGCTCAAGCACTTGCCCAGCTCGCCGATACTGGGATGGAACGGTACCGACAAGTTCGCGAAGCACCCAGCCGTGCCCCGACGACCGAGTTTGAGTTTTGCTGATCACGCGTTGCCCAAATCAGCCGTTCAAACTGTTCGGAAGCCTTACCTCATGCGTGGTGCTGACCCCAGCCCTCCCACGTCAGGCATCCTTGTCAAGACCCCGGGAACAAGTCCGTCCACGAGTCAACAGGGCTCTCCAAACATCGGGTTCTTGGATTCGCCCTCGAGTTCCCGGCGACAACGCAGCGCCACTGTCCTGTCCAACTCCCCAGGTATATCGAGCTCTCGGGCTCTGAGCTTCAGTATTCCTCCCGAATACGTCCCTGAAAACCCTAAAGTGAAGCGTGCATCGAATACGCCGAAGCTGCCTCGTCGTTTGAGCATACCCCTGTTACGACGAAAGCAGAGTAATGCTGTACTCCAAGACGCGGTGGGCGAAGTGGGAGAACCGGATGGACGAACCTGACTGACGGTTGCAAGGGCGTTTGGAGACGAATACCTAAACGCCATATACGGTTCTACATACCCCCCACCTATACTCTGTTGATGGCTTTGATGATGCAGATTCTCTATCCTACGAGTCAAGTACATGCTGTAACCTACTACCTGTCCATACAGTAATTATGCCTACTTTTAAATACGCAAACTTGCCATCGTTCACGTACTCGTTCCTTGCATGGGATGGGTCAGCTGCTGGTGTATGTACAAGGTCCTGGGGGTCCTGAGTCAACTTGTAGCGGCGTAGGTTAGAACGACGTTATGGACTTCCGAAGTACTCACTGTAGAGCACAGCACGTCCTTTCTCTTCACTCTGGCCGCGACGATTTGACCTTTAGATCATCATCCTTGTGTACGTAGTGCAATTCAAAGGTTTGCTAACCTTTAAAGCCTGGGTCGCCCATGATGCATGACGTTCCTAAAGCCAGCACTACTACTAGTATGCACTGGCAATTGAACCATAATTGACTAGGACTATTACTAAATAATGATCCATTGACTCGTCGCTCAACGGATATTCTCTAAACGACAACTTGAATGTTGGCCCACCGTCAAGGCTCTCGGGCCTTCTTCAACATCAACGACCCAAAAACTCTGCACAGTGGTCTGCACAACAAAATACAAATGGTTAGCGTAGTTCAATCCCCATTGTACTTATAATTCACAGAAATGGCGAAGAGGACCCTGAGGGATCCGAGCACCGTATATCGGGTCCTCGTAGACCGTTAGTGCTATCGACAAGGCCAACTCAGTTATTTGATTAGTCCTATATTTGACTAGTCTCCCCTACGCAGACCATACCGCGGTTGGGAGTGGCACAGGGAAGGGGTTGGTGCGTTTGCAGTATAACACACTCAGATCGAGAAGCACAGAAGCCGCCCTGACCCACAATGTCCTCAGTACCATCAAATATTCAGTGGGGGCCGCCTAGTGCAGACAAACGAGCACTCCTGATCCACGGGCTCATCTCGTCGTCCCATAGTTGGGAATCAGTAGGGCAGGCCTTGGCAGGAGCCGGTGAGGCAGCAAACAACTTCCTGCTTCAACCTCTCTCAACCTCCACTTTTTCCAGGTTACCATGTGACCGCTCCAAATCTTCCAGGGCACGGATATCGGATGGGCAGCGACTTCCGAGTCAGTGCTCTGGCTGATGATCTGCGTTGTTACTTCACCGATGCCGCTGCATACGACTGTATCATCGGGCACTCCATGGGAGGGGTTGTTGCTCTCTACCTCCTGCCTTACATGTCTTTAGTCAAACCGACATCGATAATCCTCGTAGATCCTGGCGTTCAGGTCTTAGGGGAGATGAGGGCGAAGACCAAAAAACTCCTCATCAATGAGATGGCCAAAAAGAGGAACGCTAAATCCTACATGGTTGAAAATCCCCGGTGGAGCGAAAGGGATGCGTTTCTAATGTCACTTGGCGTTCCTATGTGTCAGGACCTGCTGGTTGAAGGTTTGGAAAAGGTTAGCGTTGCTATCATGACAATATTCTGTGAACTATATACTAACGTGGCCCACATTTAAGGACAATGAAACTTGGTCGTTTTCGCACCTCTTCGAGACGATTCCCTCTCATGTCGAGGTGACCATCCTTCTGGGCGATCCTGACTTCAAAGGAATCTGTTGCGCTGAACACATCCCTCCTCACCCCCGGGTTCGGATTATACCACTGAAAGCTGTTAGCCATTATGTGCAGTACGAAAAACCGGAGACAATTGTCAGTGCCGCGCTGTCGTCCGTCGCAAAGCAATTGGCAAAACTGTGAAATGTTTCCAAATTGCGGGGAGGAAAAATCACGGTAAAAAGGTGAGTGGACCAGCGGGTCGATGATATATTTGCAACCGGGTGGTTGGCTGCATTCTTAGTCCCATCCGATCGGTACATTTACATTGCTACGCGTTTTGGTCATGCCATTGCATGGAACATGTATACTATACTTGACTTTAGCTTGGACTACTCAAAGCAAGCATGTAGTGATTTATTGGCAGAGATACCGATAGCCAGTGTGTGGATCTGCGACTCAGAACTTGTAGAACCTGAGGCTACGAGTCTCTTCTGACTCGTGGGTGAGTGTACATTCGGACTCGCCATCATGGCTACAGTTAGACCGGTAATTCAATGAAAATTAGGAGTCGGAGGGCATTGGGAGTCACTGTTATCATTTCGTCGAAGCATTATGTAATAAGATTACCGCACCACGGAAAAAGTCCGAACACTTTCACATCATTGTCACACAAGTGGACCCCCGACACTTCTGGTCTATGTGTCACCGGGGGCAGTGCTGGCATTTCATGCCGTCTCGAGAGCGCTGTTTCCCACGGCAACAAAACCTTCGTGCTCACTGAGCATACATTTCATTGTGTTTTCCTCATATTTTTTGCGGTCAAGTAATGCAGGTACAAAGGGAGAATATTTGAGTTGTCCAAAAGAAGTAATTTTTTGGGAGTAGTGGTGCGGCTGACCAATCAGAACTGCATTGAACTCTAAGGCAAGGTAGCTACATGTGGCCAGAAGATGGGAAGAATCAATGAGAGGATGCGTGCTCACTATCTCAGCCAGTGAGCACAAAGGTTGTGTTGCCGTGTCTTGAGGCGGCCTCGACGCCACACAGGTGGGAAGTGTCGGGGGTCCACTTGCGTGAAAGTGTTCGGACTTTTGCCGCGGTGCAGTGATTTTGTTACGTAATCTTTCGAAATGATTATAGGGCACTACAAACTCGCACAGCAGTCGAGTTCAAGTCTCTTGGAAAGACACGCAATCGTGACATGTATAACTCGGAATTGGGTTTCAACGTTGTTCTCCCCCAAGTAACTTATGCCTCGTCATCGATCCCCATGCATACAGCCACGTAGTGTTGTTGAGCAGAATATGCTACTAGTACTAGCGGGTCCAGTCAATGATCGATCTGATCGATGACAGTCAACATTTACCATACCAGGTTTGGTCGGGAAAACGCGGAAACATTTGATAATTCCCTCAGATCCCCAGGCTGAATGTTTTACTTACCCGGATGCCCCGTATTCCATGAATCATGACGAGACACGCATTCATTCTCCATTATTTATATATATGAAATGGTTAAGTAGAGGAATAGATAAACAAATTATCGCACTCGCCTGTGGTCCCATCTCGGAGACATACTACCTGTTTACTATGGCAGAGTCGAAAGTTTGGTTCAGTGAGTCCGGTATCCGTGCTGGACTCTGCCTGCTCACTATTGGCGTTTCTTTCAGTCACAGGGGCATCTTCTGGGTTTGGTCGTTGCATGACAGAGTATCTGTTGAAGCAAGGTCATAAAGTTGTCGCAACGCTCCGCAAGCCGGAGGCACTCCTCGATCTCGTCAGCAAATACCCACCCACCCAGCTCGTCGTCGTAAAAGTCGACGTCACCCAAAATGCTGAGATCGCTGTGGCTTTCAACAAGGCTCGAGAGGCATTCGGGCGTATCGACGTCGTATTCAATAACGCTGGGCAGATGATCACCGCAGAAGTCGAGGCCACAGATGAGGCAGACGCCCGAGGACTTTTTGACATTAACTTCTGGGGTGCTGCCCAAGTGAGTAGAGAAGCGGTGCGGTTCTTCAGGGAAGTCAACAAACCCCAAGGCGGGAGGCTTCTTCAGGTTTCGTCCGGATTAGGCTTGGTGGGACAATCGGCCTGTGCGTTTTACAGTGCATCGTGAGTACTCTTGTGTCGTTGTTTCCAAAACTCCATTGATAGTTCAAGGACAGGAAGCACGGTAAGTGGCCATGTAGTTGACGAAGAGTGATACTCAGTCAGGGGCTCTAGCTTTGGAAGGTTTCAGTGAATCTCTCGCATGTGAATTAGACCCGGCTTGGAACATCAAGGTGAGTGTGCTCACGCTCCTTCGCACCTTTATTACACATCAGCACGCTAGATCACCGTGATTGAACCAGGACCTTTCCGCACACAGATCTCCCAAGCAAACTGTCACATGCCCCTTGTACATCCGGCATATGCCGATCCTGCTTCAGCAAGTTCTCGATTCCGCGCACTCTTTACGCAAGATATCTTATATGACGGGGACCCTGATAAAGCGTGTGTAGCTTTTGAGAAGGTATCCTATTTGGTGGACCCACCAATTCGATTACCTTTACATAGGAGGGTGTTGGAGCACGCAGCTGCTAAGGCAAAGAGCCTGCTGGAAATTGTTATGAAGTATGGATCATGGTCGGATGATCTCTACCTCGACTAGAGGGAGACTTACACAGTAGTTTAGTTTACGATCTTACTTCTTTCAAGGTTTCTCACGGCCATTCATAATATTCGGTTTACGAGTGCTTGAAGAAGGCCTCGCAGACAAACTATTGCATGGACAGAAAGAAATGAATTAAATCAGAAGACACTCTGACCCACAACAAGCTCGCTATGCGCTAACGGAATTTCACAGTAAGGGATGTAAAAATTAGTTGACACCGAAGACCACATTGAGCCCCACGACGATGGACAACAGGAGGTCCACAACACCACAGACCAGAGAGATGACAGGGCCGAGGACACCAGACACGGCTGCAACAACGAAGATATTGAGGCAGCCAACGAGGTCGGTCACGGCGTGCCTGGGTCACACTCAGTAAAGCAATTATCCAATGCAACGGAGGCACCTACAGCAAGTTGATGATCACAGTCTGGACCGTACCAACTGCGTTTCCAGCAAGGAAGAGGACAATAGCAACCAAGGTGTTCAGCACCGTGAAGACCAGCTATGAGTGAATAGTGAATTGATGTCATACTTATACTCAAGAAGGCCCTTACCGTCAGGAGACCGTAGATCGTGGCGCAGAGGCTGGTGAGATCAAGACCATTCAGGTCAACCTTAGCAGCAGCCTGGAGTTGTAGGACACAAGTCGACACAACAGCAGTGATCTGGACCACAATGCCGGAGACGGCGTCAGGTGTGCAAGAATCACCTTGGAGGTTAGCTAGATGGAAAATTGTTCAACGTTCAATTGTAGGACATGGGGACAACATGCATACCCAATTGTCCGCTCAGAGGTTGGATGTAGGAGGTCGCGTTGGCAATGATGGAAATGACGGGCTGGAGAGCAGCATCATTACCATTGCCATCAGTAGGTGAGGCGCATGATGGCACATCAGCAGGAGTGCCAGAGGCTGGTGCAGCAGCAACAAAGCTGGCAGCGGCCAAAAGGAAAGCAGGGATGAACGACAGGACGCGCATGGTGAACGATTTGTAAATGAGTGACGAGTGTCGAAAGACTTGAGTGAGTTGGCTAGAGGGAACTGGAAGTCTGAGGGAGGAAGCACACTGGCCTCTGCTTTTATACATTTCATGAAGGCAATTTCGGTGTGTCGTAATGGCCCCCGGCAAGGTGAATGATAAAAAACTTGTGATACTCCGGGTAGAAATTTCACGGAATCACCGGTGCTTCGGATCGAAAACATGAGGACGTCAACAAACTGGCTAATGCGCTTGCATGCTGTCGCAACTGACTGATCAGTCGCGAGAGCACACAAGTCAGAAGACTTCCTTTTCGTCAATTTGTTCAACTCGTGTCTATGGGCTCACGACGGGCTCCGCGATTCCTGATGAAGAAAGATTGGTTAGACAGGTTGTGGTGCACATCTGTAAAGGCTGACGCGTTGACGTACTATCACGGGTACTATCACGTAACTAAGTTAGCATGTTTGATTGGACTGAGTTGAGTGGCCTTCGTGCTCTGACCGACTCACAGTGCTGTGGTCTTCAGCTAGCGAGGTAAATGGATGTCTTCGATGACCTATCTGAGTGTGCAGCACTCCCACTCCAAGCAAGCAAGTACTTCTGCTGGCATCTGATCAGGTCTGGCGAGTTGGCGACAGTCCGAGGACATGTTTGCGTTTGTTATTTTTCAAGGCCTTTGCCGCCTACCCAGTGTCATCTTTCCAGTGGCCGGCCCAGCCTAACAAGAGCAATACGCCGCTCGGACTAATGCCTTGGTATGTCCAATGAGTTTTGTGGTTTTGGCGGTTTCACTTCCAATTTTTGGCATCAATATTCATATACATCGTTGACCATGCCACAATCTGAAACTTCCTGGACAATTTCTCTGACCTTCTCCCCCTCTTCTTAAGCAATAGAAATCGGTGCATCAGGGTCACATCCGAATGCAATCTCACCGCCTTGAACCATTGGATTGTAAGCCCGGGGCTGCCTCTATCGTGGTACCACTTACCCCATTGATCGTGCTTGCAGCAAACTTGCTCGCGAGGGCTGGTGCTACGAGAACAGTTAGCATGCGAGGGCGCATTCAATCAAGTTAAACCAACATACCACACCAGAATATACTCTGCTGGAGGGTTTTCAATTGGGACGCAGTTGATGGCCACTGGGAAGACTACGTCAACACTGGTTGGCGCGATGTCAACCTGCGACATAACGCTCGTCACGTTCGGTGAGGAGACATCGTAGACGTATTGACAGCACAATGGAGTACTATGACATGCGGACTGGGAGAGTGCGACGCTACCCAGGACGAGCGATACTGCGGATGAGAGGAGGACGTGCTTAGACAACATTGCGGGTGCTGCAGGTCTGTATTCTAACCCAGTCGTTTGCAGTGGATTTATACCCCCCCCACTTTCTCACATCTGGGTGATGTTTTCTTTCGTTGCATTACACTGCTAGCTTGGTCTCCGTGGAGCGTACCTCGGCTCACTGGCGTCCCTTGAACGGTTCCTGGGGATTAGGGGGATACCACTCTCTTACCACAGGTACAGCTGTCATCTTGACACTTTGGTTATTCTTTTCCGTCAACTTGTGTCCTGGTCGCCTCAAGGGACGGTCAGTCTCCCACGCAGAGCGCAGTTGCGAACGCCATTTCATTCCATCGTTCAGAGCCACACTCGTCCTTTTGATTAATGGCGATCTTAACGATATCCGCTGTCACATCCGCAGAAACTGACCACGAGTGCAGGCTCTGGTACATGTGTCAGAGACTGAGATCTTTTCCAACCGCGGCCTCGGAATGAAACGAGGATCCTGCGCTACCCCTGTCGCTGCGGACAATCTATGACACTGTGCTTCATACCGCTACTGAATATAAATCCAGACTCTCAACGTCACTTGACGGTTATCACCAATGGCGTCAAATGGCTTTTGGTAGATGGCGGCACTGCCAATTCCTCATCAGCGACAGAGTACGTGATCTTCTGGTGTTACTAGAGTCACCCAACACCTAGGGTGGTCACATTTAAATTTTCACATTTCTGTTCGCCGCCCACATCTGATGGTATCAGGAACAGACTCATTCGTTGTAGAGCGGCCGTTGACAGCGGTATGTCAATTTACGGAACGCAACTGATATGTGGACAGACTGGTGGAAGAACCGATGCGGCGAGGCAGTTTTGTGGGACTGGAATCAAAAGGTACCTCAGGGGTGTGGCGCTCGCTCGCTCAACTGGAAATATATTGTCACAAAGACAAAAATACTACAGACAACAATCCTACAGCGGGTACCTAAACCCTTTCTCCTCTTTCCCTCGCCCTTGCCTCTCCATCCTTTCATTGATTGACCGTAGGTGCTCCTTGAATACCCAACACATGATAATTACTCAGACCTGACGTCGCAATGCAGATCCCATACGAATAGCGGTATGATGGGCCCCAGTTTAATGACCATATGTACCTTATGATGCCAAAAGATCGGAGTGGGATAGACAAGATAAGCGATGTCAGTGCCAATTGGTCTGAAGAGCCAGAAATAGCGACGAGAGGTATCACGAGCCTGCAATGTTCTCTAGTTGTGGGAACGCATTTATGAATACTATCGACACGGCACGTTTAGTGGCGGGCCAGTAAAATGAGTTGCCCATCCACGCATAAAACACGATGAGGCCGCCGTATGACTGGGCCATCAAGAACCTGTGTGAACGAACTCATCATCACGGTTTGAGACATCAGAAGGTCAGGAGGCGATCAATACCTGAACCTCAATAGAGGGAACGTACAAGGAGACATATCGTGCTGCGACATTCATGGTGGACATGGCGATGATGAACCCGATGATGCTAACTATTTCGGAACTTGCCATGAAGATGGACCGCTTGCCAATTCTATCCGAGACCCTGGACCCAAAGAACATCAGCCCTCCGAAACCCACAACCACCACAGCGCGCGACGGGCGGTAAATCAAACAACCTGCCTGGAATAGAAAAATGCAAATATCGCCGTAAAGATGAACGGCGGCGCACACAACAACAACGAAATAGCAGTTCCGAATCCCATAGTCGCACTCAACGTCGGAAAGAATATTGAAGCTAAGCGCAATAATCTGTGCACACATCGCCACCGCAAACCACCACACTTCCCAGTCCGATAAGGCCAGCCACAGGCCAGATGATTGACTCGCGGCGTCGAGAACAGAGGTGGGAGCGTCTTCGCGCACCCGGAGGATTGCTAGTTTCCGCTCCTGCTCGGATAGCCACGATGTGTTGTGTGGAAGGTCTGGGAGAATGAAGAATGTGCAGATGGCGATGAAAATGGTGAGGCTGCCTTCTATGTAGAAGAGCCATCTGGGAGAGGAAGGGAGTGTTGCCAATGCTTACTCAGTCGGAGGCATGATATTCACGTCCGCAGCAAAGTAACTCATGCTCACCTCCATGCAGCATCACCGAGTTTTCCCTGCATATTATCTAGGATGCCCGAAGAGATGGGAGATCCAAATGCATTGCTGATGATATTCCCGGAAAAAAGAAGGGCAGTGCGGAACCCGACTTAATTCCACTTGTACCACTTTGATATAAGGAGGAGAGCACCGGGGAAGAAGGCAGCTTCAATAAAGCCGAGGAAGAAGCGCATTAGGAGAGCTCCTACGAAGCTGCCAGGATTTGCAAGTGATCAGAATATGTAGGCAATACAAGAGTGTTGAAGTAATTTACTCCTTTGTTACGCCTGTATGAATTTCAGAAGTTGTTAGGGGTGACAGAGTTGTAGATCTCCTTAGTATACGGACCTGTGAGAATGGATATCACTCCCCAGACGATCCTACAGCTCGGAAGATAAATTGACGGACGTTCAACCCAGTTCATGAACATATTTTTGAGGTCAGTGGGAATAGTAGAATAAACATCGGAGATGCCTTCGTGGGGCAAGCCAGTGTATCGTGAAGGGAAGAGAGACATACGAAGGGATTTGCATGATGACGTAGCCGATGTATAGGATGGAAAGCAGTGTCGCGAATTGTTCGACGAGGTGAAGGTCCGCTTCAAAACCTTTGAGGCGTGCAGCTCTGACCCAGGGTGGGATGCACTGAGTACCGATGCCATTCTTATTGTCAGAGTGAAACCATGATATTCACTCACCCAGCGTTGTTCCTGTCGATGTATAACCTCCAACGTCAGGGGTTGACTTCTGGTACGCGGTACTGCTCGTAGGGATCAATTCAAGCGAGTACTCACATAGTTGAGGATGTAAATGACAATGAGGATTGACATCCGCAAGTCAAGCTTTGCAATGAGCTTTCGCTCGAGGATCTTTCGTGTGTCTGGGCCGCCGAATTCTGTGTCTGTGTCTGTGTCTAGTTCTATGTCATCGACTTCTGGCTTTAAGATGTCTTTAATTTGGAGGTGTCTGGTGTCGCTTTTGCCATCGTAGGCCGCATCCCTAGGAGGGGACAACATAATTGAGTATATAGTTTGAGCTATAGACTGCATGCAGGCGCCCGCTGCTTGAGACTCAGATACGTCGTGTTTACCTGTTCTCGGTTCGACAGACCAGCAGGTCCGTTTGGATTTGAATACTGCCACTTGTCGATGGTCTAGGCTTTTACGCCTGGGAATGATTTAGCCATGCAAGTGAGAGGCTTGGGAATGAGTGTTGCAAGGAACGGGGGGCGTTGATGGGTCAAGTCCAATGCACGTGGAGAGGAGACAACCATCCCCACGAGTGTGGCCGGTTAGTACAGCATTCAAGTTATGAATTTCGAACGGATGGTCCGATGGATAGTCGTGACTTGAAGACTTGGTGTCATTGACCGTGTTCCTTCGGTCTGACCCTAACTAAGAGTAGCCTTGCTACTAGTTTCGATACCTCTACGGTTTCCTTCTAGAAATATTCTGACTTGATGTCTGTGTCCTTAGTTCTGACATCCACTGGCATATATCCCATGTTAAGACTCACCGAGAGCGCGTCTATAAGCTGGGGTCCGTGATTTGGGGACGGTGGGTGGTTTCCTGGCTTCCGCTACAAGTACTCCCTCCAGTTGATCTTACCTCGAGCCGAGTTACGTAGCAAGTCTACTAACTCTTGGTTCACCATGCAACATTGTCTTGTCATTCCCCGGCTACATACGCCAAAGACTGGCTGATATGTAACCCGCCTCCAGGCGTAGTAAGCAGGTTCTCATCGGGATTCCCATTGTCGATTAATGATAATATCTCATGACTGCAGCTTTCTACTTTTGTCCTATGTATAATACATATATACATAGACATATACACCCTCCCCTCTCCATGCAAATGCTGCGAGCGCTTCATCTTGATCGTCGCACACCGTTCCGCCAGGAAGAACCTTCTCCATGACGTCTTCCAACAACTACGCAACGACTGGCACTCTCAACTACTTCTTCGCCCCTACTGACGGTTCTCGTCCTTACCACAACATCAACGTTGATCCTGCCACCGGAGAACGTGGTCGTAACTGGATCGAAGACCCCCACCTAGTTGATATTGAAAACGTTCGTGGCTCAGAGGACCAATACAGGCTCGATAATGCTGGCTTCCAGTTTGGAAGGCAAGCTGCCAAGCACACTCGCTTTGTAGATGATAAAGAGATCGAGCAGGAGTATTATCCTGAGTGTCTCGAGCTTATCAACAAGATCACCGGGGCGAGTAGTGCTGTCATCTTTGACCATAGTGTGTCCCCGTTTCGTCATACCTCTCGGCGATGTCCTTGCTGATCAAATGCGTGGTGTCTGGGTACCAGCTATCCGCCGCCACAGGCCCGGCGAAGCAGACGACGGCCCTCAGAGGCGTCAACCCGTCTCCCTCGTCCACGTAGACCAAACAACAGCCTCTTCCATCGCCCGGGTCCACCGCCATCTCCCCCCCTCCGAGGCACCCGCCATGCTCAAGCGCCGCTTCCAAATCATCAACCTTTGGCGTCCCATCTCACATGCTGCGCTCGACTGGCCCCTCGCACTCTGTGACTTCCGCAGTGTCGACGTGAAGAAGGATTTACTGTCCGTTGCACTTGTTTATCCGGACAGGGAAGGGGAGACATACGGCGTTACGTACAACGAGGGACACAAGTGGAAATATATGAGAGGGATGGAGCCGGATGAGTACGTGTTCATCAAATGGTATGTGGATCGTTGGTTTAGTGGGAGTTAGGGTCAGGGTGCTGACGACGTGGATAGCTTCGATTCGGTCCAGGATGGAAGTGTGGCTATGCTTTCTCCGCACACTGGTTTCCAGGACCCGAACAGTCCAGAAGGAGCACCTCTCAGGGAGTCCATTGAGATAAGGGCGCTTGTATTCTACGACAATTAGTAGCATGAACGCTAAGAGGAGAGGTGCAGTAGGTGAGAGACCATGATGTCTACAGAGTCGTGCAATGGCGTTTTGTATCGTATATGAACAGCCACGCAGGCATTGGGTCAATGGGAATCGTCACACTCATAGACCTGTACAATGGCGCTTAAGCGTTCGGGTAGCATTCCGGGTCTTCGTTGAGAAGTGGGCTCAGGACGATCTACATGAACTATTCTACCCTGCGCCAGTAGCCGTGCCTACGTCAAATGAACACGAAGGAGCGGATTAGCTGATTCGGCAACAAGACTTTTCCAAGACACGGTATGCGCGTAGAACTGGACTTGACGATTGCAAAGCAGGCTAGCGTATACGTAGGTTTGTCAGCTGGATCCGTCATAACATATGTGCCCCTCTTTGACTCGGTGTGATACCTGAAACTTCTACACCAATTCCGATCCTATCACCACAGAACTCGGAAAATCACCAACAATGTCCGCCGACACAGTCCTGGCAAAGCTCCTATACTTCTCAGCTCCCCTAGATGGCTCACGCCCTTACATCACCATCAACGTCAACCCCGCTACCGGCGAACGCGGGCGCAACTGGAGCACAGAGGAGCATACCGTCGTCGTCGAGAACGTTCGTGGAAAAGAGCATAATTATACTCTCGACACTGCTGGGTTTCAGTTCGTGAAGAAACCAGCCAAGCATACCCAGTTCGTGGATGAGGATGATATCAAGGCCCAATATTATCCTGAGAGCAGTGCACTTTTAAAAGAGGTAACGGGAGCGAGTCGGGTCGTGCTTTTTGATCATAGTCAGTGCCATTTGGTGATTCGTATATGCGGGGTTTTGACCGTTCTTTGACGCACTACTTTTCCTCAAGCTGTGAGACGTCACAGACCGGGGGGCAGCGAGACAGACGAAACGAAGCGCCAACCTGTCGCACAAGTCCATGTCGATCAAACCCCCGAATCCGCAACTGCTCGAGTCCACCGACACCTTCCCTCCTTTGAAGCTGAATCTCTCGTGAAAAAACGTTTCCAAATTATCAATCTCTGGCGACCCATTGCTCACCCGTCTATCGATTACCCGCTAGCATTGTGTGATTATAGGATGGTGGATCGCGAGAAGGATTTGGTCCCTGTTGCGCTCATTTATCCGGATAGAGAGGGGGAGACGTTCGGGGTGAAGTATAATGAGACGCATAGGTGGAAGTATCAGAGGGAAATGGGGACGGATGAGGTTGTGCTGATCAAGTGGTCAGTTCATTTCGTCGTCGTGTTGGCGTAATCCCAGTTGGGAGCTTGTTATTCATGTTTTGTTTTTCTTGCAGTTACGATTCGTCGAAGGACAAAGACGTTGCGGTGTTTACGCCTCATACGGGGTTTAGGGATCCGACTGCGCCCAAAGATGCTCCGCTGAGAGAATCTATCGAGCTCAGGGCTCTTGTGTTCTATGATTGAATGTGTTGGTGCCTCTCCCATTGTATTTCAGTGTATACTCTTTCTGTAGGGTTCTCGCTTTTCAGGGCCTCTGTATACATTTATCGTTTCGCCATAATCTAACCACGATGTGCGTGTATTCGTCGTTCACATTTCATTTCCTAAGTGATGGCCCAAGCCACCCACAATTGCCAGGCTCGGAGGCAGTCCTTGGCGACGCTAGTCAGACTCGAGCAGACTTTGCATTCGCAACCAGAACTTGCACCAAGACCGACGAATTGCCGCGGTTCATCAGTCACAAGGTCTTTTTGATAGTATATCAGTGATAACCCTTTAACCCGCTCCCATTCCATGTCAACCCAGCTGCTTCCTGTGGGATCAAACTCACGAATCAAGTCAGCCCTCCGAAATCCACCCGATAAGCCTCAAGTTCTCTGATGCTATTTTCCTTTCCCGTGCCACAGGGAGTTCAAGCGTTTAATCCTAAGCTGGTACTTTAAATTCCTGGGGACACCACCAGGGGGCTATTCTGTCTTTATTTTCGCACACGGTAATCGCGGTGCGACTCGGAAGTCCTATCACCCCACTGCGTTGGGAACAGAGCCGTGATAAAGGGCTTATGTACGTGGGTTCGGGTGTCTGTTTAGAGACGGTGCGCTGGCAAGTTGTGTCACCTGTGAAAGTGTGGTTTAAATGCTCGGGAACGACTGATCCACGGAGTCTTCATTCTCCTTCATTATCTGCCCCTGACCATCCACATCCACCCACCCCCACCCAACTCGCTTGATCCACGCCAACAATGTCAGGTGAAGCCCAACTGGAAGCTCTCCTGGAGGTAATCAACGCCTCGGCTCGTCAAGCTATTGCAGAATATAAAAAAGGCGGGAGCGACGTCCCTACTATCCATTCCAAAACGTTCCACCCTATGGATTTCGCTACGGATACCGTTTCACTCAAAAAAGCTGTGAGGCTCCTAGAAGGTGCCTGCCAGCAGCTCTGTGCGTCGTTGGCGCCCCCTCAGCACACTGTTATCAACGTGAGTTTGTTCTGGGTTAGGGTCTCGAGGAAGCAGGAGTTGACAGAATGGATGGGGTAATAGTTTGCACAATCGTATGATTGGGCGTGTACGGGCCTTGTCCTTCGTACGGGAATCGCAGATGTGTTGGAGAAATATCCGAAGGGTCTGCATATCAATGAGTTGTCACAGATGGTAGGCCTGGAGAAAGGAAAGCTTTCTCGCGTGCTTCGTGTCCTGGCCTCCAAAGGATGCTTCACGGAAGGTAAACCGTCCCTTACCCTTACATCCCACACAACCCTCAACTAAACACCGCTATCAGTCGACACTGACACCTTCGCCAACAACCGTCTCTCCCTCATCACGCTCACCACATCCGACCCCGGTGCCCTCGCACGCATCCATGCACAGGACGTCTCCCAAGGTGCAGCGGTATTGTACGAGTCAATGACGGAGCCCGAGTACGCGACGAGTTATGATCCTGACAAGGCCCCGCTTATCTATGCACTGAAAAAGAAGGGATTGAAGGGGAGCTTCTTTGATTGGATGAAGGAAGACGTGAGTGTTTTGTTTCGAGTGGACCCGGGGACTTGTTATTTACTAGCTTGATCATGGCTGTAGGTTGAGAGACGTGAGGTAAGAGGTCACGCTGGCAGGGATGTATGGATGGGGTTGTTGATGCGTGTGGATAGAACTACCACCATGCTATGATTGGCCTGGGTCATATCATGGGTTCCCTTTCCGTTTTGCACCGTGAGTGAGACTGACCGCCTTCACTGTCTTTGTGCATCAACGGAAACTGACGTTGTGCGCGCCTTTACCTAGACTACCCATGGAACGAAGTGAAGACTGTTTGCGATGTTGGCGCTAGTATCGGGACGTTCTCCCTGCCTCTTGCGAAGACGTACCCGCATTTGAAGATCACCGATCAAGATTTGCCGGAGGTTCTGACACAGGCTAAGGACGTGAGTGCTCTTTTGTAGTCGCTTGAAGACCGCATTCTGCGCCTTCCATGAGGATGTGTCACGAGAACGAGTGCAAACTAACATCGTCTGCGATTGCATGTAGATTTGGGCAAAAGATGCACCCGAAGCACTGCAGAATAACCAGGTGGAATTCGTTGCTCTTAATTTCTTCGAGGAGAGTCCCATCAAGGGTCTGGATGTGTACTATGTGCGTTGTTTTTCCCTCGTTCAAGTTCTCTCATTCCCGTGACGCGCAAGGGGATACTGAATTGTGGATATGTACATAGCTCCGCAACATCATCCACGACTGGCCTGATGCCGAGGCCACTATTATCCTCCGGAACGTGAGGAATGCCATGGGGCCTCACAGTCGGTTGTTGATTCGTGCGTTCCTCCCTCATTCCACTTTATTCACATCATATCTGACCTCAATCTAAACGACCCCACTTATATGCATTACGCCGAAAACAGATGACTACGTCCTAACCACCGCAAACCGCAAACCCACCGCCGACTACATGGGTACAGACGTTGCACCAGAACCTATGCTCCCCAATTTCGGAGCAGGGAATAGCAGGATGTATCAGCAGGATTTGAACATGTGGTTCATACATAACGCGAAGGAGAGGACGTTGGAGGATTCGATTGCGTTGGGGTGAGTTATATGACTGCTTTTCCTTCCTTTTCCTTCTGTCTCGCTGGCTTTGTTGATTTCGGTTCCTTGATGACGTGGTGTCGATGATGCTGGTATTGACTTGGGGTATCATCTAGGTCTGCGGCTGCTTTGCGGTTGGAGAAGGTATATGATCTTGCTGAGTCTGCGGTGCTTGAATTTAGGGTGGCTACTTAAACATGTAGAGCGCGTCGTTGCATTGGTATGTCACGATTCTCCCTGAACGTCGTGCTAAGTAGTACTCATTCCAACCCTTCTTCCACCTACCGTGACCTCAGTCGATTACATTATTATTCAATCCCTCCGCACATGTTCACATCAAACACGCATTCTACATCCCCACTTGTTTTACCCTATAGTAGGTTTGTAAACGTCACGAGACGCACTCTGTCGGCCCTCAACGGGCACAGACACACTCGATGAATAATTCAACATAATTCAGTATCGTGAGTTTCTTGTTATTTGGGTCTCTGTTCCTGAGCTATGAACCGAAATCCTGGTGGGTTGCGAAATCAGGTGCCATCCTTGGCTATACCTACTCAATGCGGCAGGCGCTCCCGCGCTCTTCGAACTCTCATCATTTTCTCAGGCCTGGGTGGTGCCATGTTGTCGTCTGGACCCAATGATGATCGATTATTGAATGTAAGGAATATGAATATGATGTGACAACAGGTATATTTTTCATGGCACACCGGATAGTTGGCGTTGCTGTACTCCCATTAATGCCAGGTGTGGGCAGTCTCAAATTTCTGGCGCATTTTGTAATGCTTTGTAAGCCAATTCATACGTGCCTTGTCATGGTTGTTAAATGAAACAGAAAATTCTTGATCATGCTGTTACTAGTTTTAGCCCGTTGTGGCTTTGCCACGGGGGTGTTCAAGCTAGCTGCTCCCTTTTTGATAATATATTTCATCTATAAGTAGAGGATGAGTTTGGAATCCCCCTATTAGATGATATATTTTATCATGTATAAGTAGAGAATGAGTTTGGAATTTTCCTTTGTACACTGCAGGGCCATGGATGAACCACTGCTGGGGATATGTTGCCATGGCCTCATTCCTTGGCCAGCCAACATACCCACAGCAGTGGCCCACCCAGGCCCTGTTATCCTATTTATTATTTCAAGTCCTTTCTATACATTGCAGGACAATGAACAGACCACTGCTGGGAGGATGTTGCCATGCCCTTGTTCCTTGGCCAGGCAACATCCTCCCAGCAGTGGTCCATCCATCATCCTGTCATCTCATTTATATGTGTGTCTTGCACTTCATGTTTCTCTGATTGGTTCCTGTTGTCACATCCCAGGCATCTCTCCATACATCTACATCATTTCCAGCCCTTTATGATCAAATCCTGAACTATTTCCTATTGTCATATTCTGTACCTTTCTCCATATGTCCAAGTCATTCCCAGCCCTTTACAATCAAATCCCAAACTATTCCCTATTCCCTATCCCATACCCCAACAATCCTGCACCCTGCACCCTGTATTTCCATGTCCAGACTTTTCATAGTCCTATCTCACTTATGTCTGATCATCTTGTTCCTTTCTTTTGACACTTACTGCTCCTTTCCATATTGTCCTTATTCCTCTTTGCAATCATTGTTAGTTATCCTTCCATCATTCTGACACCATTCCAATTTAAATTTATCCCTTACTATACTCCAGAAACCCAAATTCTTGATTCACCCAACAGTTTTGTGTCCTGCAGACTCCTTAGTATGAAAACCTGTTTGTACTCTGCTATATTTCCTGAGTTCAAATATCAACTCAATCCTGTTATACCCTCAAAGTCCTGACTTCACTGTGAATCCCCTCTTCAGCCCTTAAGTTGAACTTAGGATTGTCTTCTGAACCTCTGTCTCAAAATGAAGGGACAGGACTTGTATAGGGGTGCAGCACATATGCTGTGTCATGGCCCTATTCCTCACCCAGGCAACATACCCCCAGCAGTGGTCCACCCAGGCCCTGTTATTCTATTCATTATCTCAAGTCCTTTCTATACATTGCAGGACCATGGATGGACCACTGCTGGGAGGATCTACCTTGCCATGGCCTCATTCCTCCACCAGGCAAGATCCTCCCAGCAGTGGTCCATCCATGGTTCTGTCATCCCATTTATGGGTATTGTCACATCCCGAAAATTCCCTAACCAACCCGGCCCAATTCCGAACCCCTATGACCAAATCCCAAATCCCGGCCCTCGGACTTTACCTTAGACAATTCTCTTTCATTGGACATCCCAAACCCTGTACTTCCCGTCCTGGACTTTCATATTCCCGTCCCGGACTTTCGTATCTCCGTCCCGGACTTTCGTATCCCTATCTCGGTTATTGCTTGACATATGTCACTCTCCTTTGACACTTCTTGATATTTACAGTTCCTATCAATAATTCCCTTCCCCCTTGCTTCGCAATTATTGCGCCATTGCCTTCAGTCATCATTCTACCATTCTGACGCCATTCCAATTCATTCCTTCCCTTCCTCCGGAAACCCGAAACTCCGATTCGTCTGATAGTACTTTAACATCTTTATATCTTCCAGACCCTTCAGTATATAAACCCGTGTGTACTCTCTGATATTTCCTCAGTTCGAATATCAACTAAATCCTGTTCCTTCCTGATCACCTCCCTTCCAATCCGCTAAGTCCTTAAGTTGACCTTAGGACCAACCTCCGACCCTCCGCCCTTAAATCAAGGAACCGAACTCGTACAGGGGCGCAGCACATAAGCTGAAGCCACAGTTCCTTACCCCTCCGACACCTCTCAGGAATCCCCACAAACCCCGCCCCCTCCGCAACTCTGGAACATCCGGGAATTCCGGGAAAGAACCGGACTTGACAGGTATGCTATCTGTATTGGACTTCATGTTGCTCAGATTACTTTCTATTTTCACTATCTTAAATATTCAAGTTTCACATCTGGGATTGGTACACCATGAGAGAGGCACATGAAGCTGTCCATGAGAAAATACTGGAGAGACAATGAATGTTCTGACTCAGCTGGGGCTGTTTGACCAGTTTTGTCCCAGTTGTCCCACACAAATTGGGCTTGACCCCAGCATGGAGCAGGCAGATGGGAGGCCACTGATCTAATCAGCAGTGTGTCCACAATTTTTGGTATGTTAGGGTTAAAGTGTAGATATAGGAAATGAAAGCCACATAGGGTTTGGTGAAATAGCCGAAATACTCAATATACACAATATGCAAAATATGCAAAATATGTGAAATACACAGAATAGGCATCGCCTAGTTTCGTCATCCTGCTTGCTTTGCTCACTCTCATGCCTTGTCCATTCATTATATGGATAATGCTGGGTGACCCATTTATCATTCCCAATATCATTATCCTTATTAAGTGCAGGAACAGGGGGTTTATGTCAAGTCCAGGTTCAATCCCGGAATTCCTGGAGAGTCCAGAGCACGGGGAAAGGCGAAGGGGTTGGGAATCCCTGAGGGGGGGTCAGAGGGGCAAGGGACTTTGGCTTCAGCTTATGTGCTGTTCCCCTGTACAAGTTCTGTCCCTTAATTTCAAGGCAGAAGTTCAGAGGACAATTCTAAGATCAACTTAAGGACTGAGAGAGGTTTTCAGAGTGAAGCAGAGACTTCGGTGGATCGAACAGGATTTAGTCAATATTTGAATTAAGAAAATGTTACAGAGTAAAGACGGGTTTATATACTGAAGAGTCCGGAAGATATAAAACTGTTAAAGTATCTCGGACGAATCAGGGTTTTGGGTTTCCAGAGTATAGTAAGAGGATGAATTGGAATGGAATCAGAATGATGAAATGATAACTGAGGACAATGGTGTCAAGTCCTGGTTTGATCCCGGAATTCCCGGATAGTTCTGGAGCACATGGAAAAGCAGAGTCGGTCAGGAATCCCTGAGGGGAGTTGGAGGAGTAAGGAACTTTGGCTTCAGCTTATGTGCTATGCCCCTGTACAAATTCTGTTCCTCAATTTCAAGGCAGAGGGTTGGAAGACAATCCTAAGGTCAACTCAAGGACTGAAGGAGGTTTCAGAGTGAAGTGGAGATTTCGCAGGATAGAACAGGATTTAGTTGATATTTGAACTAAGGAAATATCAGAGGGTACAAGCGGGTTTATATACTGAAGAGTCAGGAAGATATAAAGCTGTTAAAGTATGTCAGACGAATCGGGGTTTTGGGTTTCTGGAACAAAGTAAGGGATGAATCAGAATGGCATCAGAATGGTGGAATAATGACTGAGGGCAATGGTGCAATAATTGTGAAGCAGGGGGAAAGGGAATTATTGATAGGAACTGCAGATGTCAAGAAATGTCAAAGGAAAGAGACATATGTCAAGAGATAGCCAAGATAGGAATATGAAAGTCCAGGATGGGAATGTGAAAGTCCGGGATGGGAAATATGGGGTTCAGAATGTCCGATGAAGGAGAAATCTTCTAAGGTAAAGTCCGAGGCTTGGGATTTGGGATTTGATCATAGGAGGCTGGAATTGGGCCGGATGGGTTAGGAAAGTTTCGGGATGTGACAGTCAAGCAAACAGCAGAGCATGGTTGCACTTTCCACCATGAAGTTGGAGTACATCAGATT
>MU127490.1:0-44934 GCA_014904945.1 Gyrodon lividus
GAAATTAAATTAATGTTGTTGAAGATGTTCATTAGGCTGGTGCTGGTCCCTCCGGACTGGTTGCAGCATTGGCGCTGTTGCGTAATGGCATCCCCGTCCGCATCATTGCGAAGGAAACCGAGCCTCGCATTGGCCAACGAGGCCCGGGAATAGTTGTAAGTGAGGTTCTGCTCGCGCTATCACCACGGCGGTGCTTACTTGCTGCTTTGGCAGCCCCGATCCCTGGAGCTTTTCCACTTGCTTGGTGTTCCCCAAGTTCAGCAGACATCAACTCCTATATTACCCCTTCGATCTTACAAAGAAGGCTCCCTAGAGCCCGATAAGACGTTCATGATGTCGCCTTACACAGAGCCAACGCCGGCAATACCATACGTACGTTTTTCGTACTTCCGGATGCACGCAGTGATCGAGGCCCTACAGTATAATATCAGAATCATAGGGCAGGAAAATCTAGAAGCAATTCTCCGCGATCGCCTTGCAGAGTTCTCGTGCCAGGTCGAATTTGGCACGGAGCTACGCGCTTTCGAGCAATATGGCGACCGCGTGCTCGTTCACGTCGTAAAAACCGAGAACGGTGTCGAATTTATCGAAACCATAGAGGCATCATACCTCATCGGAGCGGACGGTGCTAAAGGCAAATGGACACGTCCTTCCAAACGGTACCTCACTCACTTTGTTTGGCAGGTGTCACGCGGAAGCAACTTGGACTCAGCTTTCTGGGGGAGACTCGCGATGATTTTCAGCTTATCCTCGGGGATATATGTGTAACAAGCCATGACCTTGACAGAGCGGTTCGGAGACCATCGTCCTTGTATGCACACGCTGATTTCGATTTTGGTTTTACAGCATTGGCACTTCTTTGGCAGTCCCCAGACCACTTTGTGGGTGCAGTCCTTGTTTCTATGGGAGAGAGACTGACTCACTGCCAGCATCTCATTTCGTCCAACGGATCAAGTGGGCCCGGATGGTTATCAATTCTTCATTTCCTCGGTGAACTACGACACCAAACAGATGCTTCACGATCAGGACCTGCTGATGCGCTGCATATCCGAAGTAACAACTGCGAAGGTTCAACTGAAGGACTTGAAGTCGATATCTGAATTTCGGTTAGTATAAATTAGCAGAATTCAAACGGAGATAATCTTATAGTTTCCTAGGCCTAACGTCAGAATGGTCGACAAGCTTAGTGTCGGAAGGGTTTTTGTTGCAGGAGGTAAATTTCATCTTAATCCAGCTTGAGCATATATTTAACCGTTCGGTTTCCAACAGATGCTGCTCAGTACGTCGTCTCGACTGGTTGGGTTTATTGATGACATTCTGATGACTTTACAGCGTTCACAGTCCAACCGGTGGCCAAGGCTTAAATTCAAGTGTGCAAGACACCGTAAGCGATCTGGCACATTTTCTTGGATGCTTACTGATGTTATCGAAGTTCAATCTTGCCTGGAAAATTGCCCTCGTCTATAAGGGCCTTTCCCCACCTTCACTCCTTGAAACCTACTCGACAGAACGCATCCCAGTCATCGCACAGATGCTCAATCTCACGACTGAGCTCTTGAACCGGACCATTGAGATGACCAATTCAACAGTGGACACAACATTCACGAGAGATCAACAATTGTACATGCTTGGCGTCAACTACCGATACAGTCCTATCATTGTTGACGAGTTCTCCGAGCCAGGGCCCATCAATGCGTATGGTGTCTTGCAGCCAGAAATTCTCATCGCCGGTGACCGAGCTCCTGATGCGCCCAACCTCGTGAAAGTAGGCATGGGTGGCGAGGAGGCGAGGCTATTTGACATCTTCCAGCCACACTATCACACCGTCCTGATCTTTAGCTCGGACGAGGGTTTTGTCGGCTCCATATTGTCAGCCTTTACCAAGTACGACAGGAGTATATTGCGCTCCGTCGCCATCGTCCCCGCTTCAAGTACTCCACCATCCGCGGCCGGTGCGGAACTGGTTGTCAGGGACGTGAATTCGCATGCGCATGACGTATACCTCGTAACTGAAGGGGAGAATAAGGTCGTGGTGGTTCGACCAGATGGTGTCGTAGGTGCTATCGTTCATGGCGCCGAGGGCGTGCACAAGTATTTTGGGAAAGTTTTCATTTCGGCGTCTTCGTAGAAACAATTATGCGTTTCTGTAATCTATCATCCGAGTCGTGGGAACCATAATGAATCATTCTGTGTCTCGGGCCCGCCTGAGCCAGTCGATGCTACAGCCCGACTTCAACGGTGACAGTTGTTACGAGGCTGTGTGAATTCCTCGTCGCCATTGGGATTGGCGATGAACACCTCACGAACATCTGTTCGTTCCACAACCAGTACGGTCTCCTGCCAATTAACAACTGAGCGTTTGGACGATTTAAACAGCGCGTCCACTGGCAGGAAGCAATTACAATAGCCAACCAACGTTATGCACCTCCTCATCACAGGCGCCACCGGCTTCATTGGCAAACATGTCCTCCTCGACGCCTTAGCAGACAACAGAATAACAAAAGTGACTATTGTGGGAAGACGTCCTCCGTCTCTCGACGGAAGTGATATGGCACACGTGAAAACCGCCATCATGAACAAGCTGACGCTCATCACACGGGATGACCTTGGCAGCTGGGACTACAATGGGGACACGGAACTAGTAACGGCTCTCAAAGATTGCAAGGCTTGTATCTGGTAGGTTCGCGCCCCTTTCAAAGCTACGCTTGATACCGAGGGCTTGTTGTAGGTGCATCGGAGGCAAATCCGATGGTTTTGCCACTCCCGAAGAATTCGAGCGCGTTTCATACACTTTCGCGGTGAATGCTGCGCATTTCTTGTCCAACATAGCCCAATCACAAACTACTGAAGGACAAATCGGCCGTGCTGCCCAACCTCTCAGGTTCTGCTATTGCAGTGCTAAATGGGCTAATCGCCAGGGAAAAGCAGGCGATGGGTGGTTCTCATATGAGGCCCAAACTCGAAACATGAAGGTGCGATTTCGGCGGTCGCTCGCTTGTAGCACATGCTTATTGTGACTCTTTACCATGTCAAGGGACGAGTCGAAACAGCACTTCTGTCTATCGCGTCTGAATCAGAAGGGAAGATGACGACTTTCATATTTAGGCCAGGAGGTGTCATTGCAGGCGCGACTGTCAAGTCCCTCGGTAGTCTGGCTTCTACTATGGCGATCGCGGGACTCCGTATGATACCCTCGGTCGTTGTCAATGCTGAACAGGTCGCTAGAGTCTTGGTGGATGCGTCGGTTGGTATTCGAGTAGAGTGGCAGCGCCAGGGACCTGACGGAGAGAAGAACACATGGGAGAGTGAGGAGATAGTGTCTTGGTCCCTCGGACTAGGAGTGTAGCGGGACTTGGAAATCAGGAAGCTGTTATGCTGGTTATTTCTTTTATAATGTTGTATACAGAACCTCATTTGTTGTGATCAGTGACTATGTGTCTGTCAACACTTTTAAAATATTTAAAATAAAGCCTGCTCAATCACAGAGTCACGTTCACGCCCTTCGCAATGGTCTGACCCAAGGTCTCGTTCACGTGCTGGAAGATCCTGCACTGCTTCGTGCGGATTTCGATGTCACTAGCCTGGCCCATGTGCCAGATAACATTATAGATCAGATTATTCTGGTCTTGTTCAGAAAGGCTATTCCACTGTGGCGGCGGGAAATTGTCAATGCCGCGTGAGGACTGCACAGGATCATTTACTTACGAATATCCTGGGGAGCTCAAAGTCTTGTTCAGTGGGTGTGCTGACGTATTTGACGGCGCCACCAACCCAGATGGTATGATTGTCGTCGTTGTAGGGCCGGACCTCGAGGTTGAGCATGTCTTGTTGCGACCAGAAGTTGGGACGTTTGCCCTGGTTGTTGAAGCTCATGGCACCATCACGCAAGAAGTTGGCTGGTCGAATGTGCTGTCTGAGTTCGTCGCCACTATTCAAGCCCAGCGGTCACTTACCAACGGGGTTCAGAGGACAGTTGATCTGATAATTTGTCAGTGGGAAAACAACAACGGAGAATTTGTTCATACGGGAAGTTGCTTATGGTTAATCCCAGTGCGGTAGCGTTGGGCGTCTGCAGGCGAGTAAGGTCACACAATAAAACGGGCAGAGATGGCAAGAACAAACCAGCGTAAGCGAACAAACGTGCTTGGAGCGTGGGGTCTTCGGTCGGCTCAAGTCCATTAGGCTAAAAAAAGGAGTTTTTGTAAGGGAAATTGAACAAGAGCAGAGAAGCCAAACCATCTGAGCTGGGTCAAAGCCGATCTGTTCCACCTCAGAAAAGTGATTCAAGCTGGAAAGAATCAGATGAACGTGAGTCCAACTGTAAGCATTGAATGATCTAACGGGTTCTGAACAAGGGTGATTCGGCCGATCTCTTGGAGAGGCACATCTTCAGGAAGCCACTCTGTCGGTTCGTGAGTTTGTAGGGCTTTTGGCTGATGGTTAATGATGCGCACCTTTCGTGAGATCAAAGACATTGTCTATTACCCACAAACTGGGGTTAGCTGCGGACCACAGATGCAATCAAGACACCAGTCTCACACTTGAAGTTCTCAGCTTCTTGGGGAGTCAAGATTTGCCAATAGATGGTCCAGCTGGGGTAGTTGCCAACCTCAATGGCTTCGAAGAGATCCTGCACACCAAAGTCTGGGTTCACACCAGCTTGCACGATTGCTTCATCGTTAGTATTGTTCTTGATGCCCTGGTCAGTGTACGCAGAAGTTCTGGGGAATTTGAGGTGATGAGCGCCATTATCATCGGAGTATACGCACTTGATGTAGACCCATGACCCGTCAGCTTTAACCGCGCGGAACGTGTTGCCGCTGAAACCATTCATATGCCTACCGTGGTGTGAATCAAGGACCCTGTTGTACCGCTGATCAGGATAAACCCACCTGAATCCGTATGGCGTGCCTAAATCAGACATTGTGCGCATGACCTGTAAGGGCTCAGCATTAGCATGTGCAATGGCTATGCGTTTCGCAGGAAGGTGCCGACCTGGTATATTGACTCATTGTTTGCGGACAAGTAGTCTTACCGGGGATATCAGGACGTGAGTGGGAATAGGGTCAAGGTACATACCCCAGAAATTCTGTGGAGAAGGAGCTCAACGGTCAGTTCTGTCGATTGGTTGGAAATTCTTACATTGTGGTCAAGCAAGTTTGTTTGGGGGTTGCGCTTTTGGGAATGGATGAAGTCTGCAGACCGGCGGTCAGCTGGAGCAGGGCGGTGAGTATTCTTTCTTACGTGGGAACTTGGCTGGATCACGAAGCCAGAACACAGGATGATTCAGGAAGGGCTTGACAGGTTTGAGTTCCGATGAATGTCTGATGTGAAAAAAAGGAGCTCACCCAGTCGAGAATTCCATCCTCAGTCCGCAGCCTGGTGTAACATTAGGCGTTCAACGTGGTGCCATACTTCGCATAATTATTTGGGGCGCACTTAAAGGCAAGACCTCGAAGATCTCGAACGCTGTCCGGATTTCCAAGGTTTCCAGCAATGGTGGAGAATCGCCCAGTCACAGGGGTGCGCTTTCCGACAGTGTCAAAGACCCTTGCCATACTGTAGTTCATTGCAGTGGGCGTGGTGACTTCGAAATAACCATGGGCACCCGCGCCTTTGGCATGAACAGTACGCTCCGGCTTGATGGAAAGGGGGTAAGTAAAGACTGAAGCCGCCTAGAAAAAAGCACTTACAACTCGCTCCCTAACAAAGTGTGCCAGCTGCTCAATCTGGAATAACACGAATGAGGAAAAAGATCGGATGTGTGGGGGGAATAAAAATAAACACCAGATTAGTAGATTGGATTAGCAGGGGACCCGTGGTTCCCAGCCTATCCGACATATACGGGTTTGGGTACCTAGGTAGCTGGCGTGAGTTGTTGGTTTGTAAAGAAATAAGCGTTCAATGCTCACGGCTGCCCTCCAGACAGGGTGTATTCAAGCTGAGTGAATGGGTCATTAATGATCGAATCTTGTTCATTTGGGCCCTGGTAGATGTCAAAATAGGGCTTGCTTGCGTCGCGCTTGGCGCCTGAGGCCTTCGCAGACACTAACGAAAGTCCTGAGAACAGAAAGGTGGCAAGAATGAAAACGCGCATCTCAGAGCTCAGTGATGGGAGGAATGCTGGATCATGAGAAGTCAGCAGGGGGGGCTTTATACGCCCCGCTTGAGGGGTTGATGCCCATCGGACCTTCGTGACCTGGGGGGCTGAGGGCGGTGTGCGCACCAAGGGGGGGATCTGACAGTGAACAAACTTGGAGATCGTGTCTCGATTGATTGCCCTTGAGATGGTGAGAAAACGTTCGAAGATCACCTGCGAGCTCTTGATTAGCGAGTCGGAGCAGCGCACATGCTGCGGCATGGCTGCTACACTATGATCGTTAAATGACAACCTCTGACAGATATTCAGCGATTCGGCGGCCCCCTAAGAAAGCCAGCTCCATGGGAATCGGTGACACACAAACCTTCACCCACGTCAACTTCAAAGCCGAGAGTGGGATAAGTTTTGGACGACAAAACACCACCAACAACTCGGAGAGTCACGCTGCGCGATTCACTTTCCCTTGCGCACGGTTGTTACGAGTATGAGTGCCAACTGACACGTACCACGCAAGGACATCGCGGGGGCATTCCCTGACAGATAAACAAGTTTTCCCGTTCGTAGTACCATCAACAAAATCGTGGTTAAAACGAACGCTCGTTCGAGTTCAACCCACACGATCTACACTTACGTAACAATCAGTGAGGTTGATACATACCGCACGTAGGGTCATCACCGGTCACTGGCCGCGACTGCGATACACAACTTCAAGTTGTAAAAGTCGAGGTGACTCTTGAAATCTGCGAGCCAGTTCCGACGCTACACACGAACTCATTGGAGACGTCCTGCGATTGCGATCCAATTATTGAAGGCTAGTAAAGGCTCATCCGCGAGTGACTCGGCATGAGTGCCAGTGCTTGCTACACACAAATATATCTCGAAGTCAACTCTCAAGGGCAAGGGACGTGCAAATCTTATTCTATTTCAACATTTTGATAGTGGATCATTGGGGGTTGTGGTCCTCGGATGTCGGGATCATCCCCAGCAATACCTCGAGGACAGGAAAATTCGTACACCCGTGCTCACGGTGTGGTGTTGTCACGGGTTCAATATTCAATTTCTTCACACTGTGCCCGCATGCCTGGCCACCCAATACTACGGTATGATCCATCCCAATGAGGAACTTCCAGCGTTCAACTTGATTGTGTACTTATCCACCGACAATCAGGTGGCGTTGTATCGCTCAAATAACGGTGAGACAACTGTTTCGTAAACCACATTGCCCGCTCCAAAAACTTCGAGTCGGATTCCACATGCAAATGATATGCTTTGGATAGGTTACACAACCCCTTTTAGTGGTACAATGAATCTTCCTGAGATCGACGATCGACGATCTACACAAGTTCAATCTACTTCGACATCAGCGAAGTGAACTGGGTCCATCAGGTTGTAACTTCCGTTCGCGTGCACATGGGGCTAAATAATTTGGTTTCCTTCTCAGACCCCACCGGGTCAAATTTACATTGGGCAAGTCCCAATGTAACAACAACACAAGGCTAGGGTTTGGGCGACAGTGCAATGTGCTCTATTCGGAACAACTCAATTGGCACAGCTCTAGCTTCGCGACATTTGTGGTTAGATATCTGGAAATACACAGGGGCCTGAATCTGTCTTGGGTGGGTCCTTTCGTCGTGGTCCATACTCACTCGGCTCGTTCTCAGGTCATCCGACAACCAGCTGTGAATTTATCCCAACTCAGTTCATCTGAGCCACTCACTTGACCTGGGCCCTGTATGAGTGGCCACACTCCTGTAGCCGATTCCAAACTGCATGGTCTTAGAGGATGAACCAAAGTTAGTAATCTGGGTGCAGGATAGCTATCCTAGAGCGTAGACTGTCAACGACCCCACTTTTGTCGGAGCCCGTGAGCTTTAAAAGAGCCTCCCAAAGTACGTCTTAAGTATCATCAGTCTTCCACCCATGCTCGACATCTATTTTCTAGCCACTTCAACTCTCTTCGGGGTTCTCCTCACCCTCTTCGCAAATGCTGCGTCGGTCAGGCTTCCTAGTGTCCTCAGGAGGCTCGGGGACATATTAACCTCGTCCATCGTCAGTAGACACCTGGCTGCTGTATCGATTATTCTGATGACTGATTGTTGTTGTTGCAGAGCGCCCTATGTGCAGTCTCCAAGCCGGGGGACATTGATTATAGTGGAAAACCATTGACCAGGTGAGCTACTAAACTGCATTGCACCTAGTACTTGAATACTGAGTACTTGAATATATCAGAGCGCAAGTGACCTCTGCCTTCCCAGAGGGTACATGGCAACGCCGTGCGTACGAGGACTTCAAAGCTGTTCTCTTCGACGAAAATATTATTTTCCCGTGCATCTATGCCACTAAGGGCTTCAAGACTGATGACCAGCTGTACTTGTTCATCGACTCCGACGATCTCTCCGATCCGCGACACATCAGGTCGCTGGCAAGTGGGCTGTCGGTATATTTACCACAAGCGCATGACCTTGGCCCAAATACTTCCCTCGTCCTGCTGGCTAAGCAGATGAAGGAACATAGATCCATTGAGGAGTATAACAGACTATTCTGGGAGCTCCTCGACGGTCTTGCAAAGCATGACACGAAGTCCTGGCCAACGGCTATTCCTCGCGACATCGACACTGATCGATGGTGTTTCTGCTTCGGCGGAGAGCCGTTCTTCACTGTCATACAGACCCCCGCCCACCAAGTCCGGCGCTCCCGCTATGCCCCCGGCCTCACCATTGTCTTCCAACCAAAATGGATCTTCGACATCCTTTTCAGCACTGATGCGAAGCGCGCCGGGGCCGTTTCCAAAGTCCGCGCACTCCTCGTCAAGTATGACCCTATGCCAGTGAGCCCGGAGCTCAAGAACTACGGTGATACCGGTTCTCGCGAGTCTCAGCAGTACTTCCTTCTCGACGAGAACGTGCCTGCTCCTTGTCCTTACGATAAGCTCAGTGGATCCGAGGTCATGAAAGCGTGAATTTAAGGTATTTTTGACCTCTACTTCTAAAACATTCGATGTGACCTTCTTTTCTCAGTCCAACTACAACACCTTCCTAACTGGGAGTACGTATAGCAGAACGAGAAATTTTATCTTGTAAATTTCTTGTGTGATGAACCATTCTGCCAAGTAATCTCAGGATCTGAACGTGATAGCCCTAGTCAGATGGCATGCTCAGAATTTCGCATCGGGATTAAGTACTACACGAGCCAAGCCAATGTTCGAGGGAGAACCCCCGCAATTAATCCCCCGGTGATCCATTTAGATCTGGGTGATGGGCTAGCCTCCTTTTCTCACCTCAGACCATAACTTCATCGCGGTTTCTCATGGCCTAACTTGCGTCAGGAGTCCACGGGAATACAATCAGATAAGAGTCGTAGGACGCCGCCATATGGGTGATTCACTTTACTTTTCGATTCGCATGGTTCACCACCCTCGCTGTCGTAGGACACCGCCCTGTGACCCGAGTGTCTCCTACATGCATGGAAACTATAGCTTCTGGTGGAAGACATCGGATTTGTCCGGAGCAGTTTAAGAGGGCCTCCCTCCACCGTGACAGTATCTCCTGTGCTTACATTTCCTACATTTCATAACTAACGATGGCGTCTCTCCCGTACACGATCATTGGAACACCTTTCAGCACATTTACCCGATCTATCACTCTCGCCTTACACTACAAAGGGCTCGCATTCAATCAAGTCCGTGTTGTCCCGCACTCTGACACAGCCTACGAGAACCACCCATTTGGGTTCTTGCCCACACTCATCATCCACGAGATTGATGGCACGCCCGTCAATCTAAAGCTGCGGGAGTCCCAGGCAATTGCACGATACATCGACAGAGTTGCTCCCGTACCAAGTCTCTGTATTTCTGATGGTGATGCACATGCTCTCATCGCAGAGCAGATGTGGGAATTCGTGAGTTTTGCAGGAGCACATGGTACTTTGATACAATCGATCGACAGGGGAAAGTATGTCTAATCTTTTGTCTTAGGTTTCCCCGCTGTGGAGAAGGGTGTCGTCAAACCCCGCGTCGCTGCTATTGACGGGAAATTGACGGATGCCGAGGTCCGTCAGAGTATTACAGCTGGCGTCGAACGGCTCCGCAAGTTCCTCACCAACACGGAGAATGCTATGTCTCCAGAAGGATACGTGTTCGGCGAGAAGCTGAGCTGGGCCGACTTCTTCCTGTATCCGCTCCTGGCGGACCTTCGGGCAATTCCTGAGGGAGAACTGCTCAGTGAACGCCTCAAGAAGTGGATGGCGAAAATGGATGAGCTAGACGCTGTGAAGACAACAAATGCTGGCACCCTGTCAGTCGGAGCACGGCCCCCCTAAGTGCATTAGTGAGTGACGTGATTATTCCTGAGAATGTTCCATTGACATTATTATCATGCCAAGAATGCGATGAAGGTTCGCCATCATCTTGAAGTGGTCAAACCTATGTAGGATACATTGGTTCTCTGGGAATGCAAAAATGTCATGTAACCCTACATGCTCCTGGAAGCAAAATAAGTTGGAGTAATGCTTTTACCCAGACGTTGATTATCCACGATTGAACAGAGAAACTCAAGACTGAATTCCGCGGATCTCCACGATACTTTGTTTCTTGAAGTGCAGTTAACTGCCCCCGTAATCAGCTTAGCGGTGATTGCAAGCAGCAAAACCATGGATTTCTGATAATGGTCACCTGCCCCCTAATATGTAAACCGCTCTCTGCGTACACGCTCAGGATCGACTCCAGCAGCACTTAGCGACGTCATCGCATTGAGCACGAACGGCAACGGTCCGCAGATGTGTGGTTCCCGCTGACTCGCATCCACGCTGCCAAGAAAATTTCCCTTGTCATCGATGCGCCCATGGTGAAGAGACAACGAGGCAAAGGTTGGGAGTGATGATGGACTCATGAGAGAATTCGTAGAGAAGATATAAATGGCAAACGTCAGATCGACCAGAGGACGTTCATCGGTTTCGGGATCTTGGGATACCCGAAAGGCGTCATTGAGAAGCGCGAGCATGACATCAGGCTCTCGAGTAGAGATCACCAGAACAATGTCCCACACGCCGTAACCCCGCTTAGCGAGGTTTACGACGTACCTGGTAAGACTGAGGAAAGGGGTCAGCCCTACTCCTCCCGCGATCCAGAGCAGCCGACGACCTCCATCACATGCTGCAAGGGGTTCTGGCACTGGTAGATCTCCCCCAACCCCTCGAAGGTGTGTGACAATTTCCAGGGCCGAAACGTCGACGTCTTTGCACTCACGTTTTGGATCAGCATTCTGGGCGACTTGATGGAGGATCGGAGTGATGAGGCCGTCTTGAATCGCTCTGATGGTGAGGGACAAGGTACGAGGTGATGCTGGAGTGGGTGGGCTAGAAACAGTCCAGGTTCGAACGCAATCATCGCCTTGTTCTCTAGCTCCGCCTGTCCACTCTAAAAGTTCATGACAACGCTCGCGAAGAAAGTTGGACAAATCCAATACACAGTTCTGACTCGCCCGAACTTCGATTGGGCGTGAAGTTTCGAATGTGAATGTCGCTAGCGTGTCATTGTGGACTCTCGTTCTGACAAGAGTGAGAGTGACATCGTCGTAAGGAACGGTGGGTGATTCTTCTTCGGACAAGTAGCAGATGGGGGGGCTATAGGGACTTCGTTCAGCCGTGTCAAGAACTTCGCGTAGGGGCATGGCTTTCTCCACAAAGGAGAAACCCGTTGCGTAGATGGTAGTGACCGCATTCACAGTGGGCATCAACTTGCGCGCGGGTGCGCCAAAAAGTGTCTCCGCTGTACCAGTCACATATAGGACAGAGCCCGTGGAGAACGAAGGGAATACAAGTCCTGCCAAAGGGGTAATGTAGATGTTCCCTAAAGAGTTCATCATGCGATTACCTGTGGCAGTATTAGGAGATGGAAGATAATTGTACCGAAGCAACCCTCACCAGCATAGTTCGGCAGTACAAGGGTTCTGCCATCCCCGGGACGCACGCGGACAAAACCGGGCCTCCCACCCCGGTGGTTGGTATTGACGCGTGATGGATGGATGTCTGCATCCTCGGGTTTGGCTACATACGATGTCGCCAGAAAGGCAGTGTCCACGTCATGGATGAACCGAATCACATTATCTGGTAATCTCTCCCCTTCAGATAGGTGCGGTCGTTCATGAATTAAACGCGGAGCGACATCTGGATGTGGTTCCAGTACCCTCACATTGATGTACTTCGGGCATAACCTGAAGCATCGCTGTACAAGTCAGTTTCCAGCTCGGAGGTTGCGCAATACTAACCCTAAAGCTTGCGCAACTGAAAGCTCGAGAATCAAGTCATAACCATCAAACAAGGCACGAGAAACGCGACCAGCAAATTTGTTTCTTCTACGAGTAGCTGGTTCAAGGCCCAATCCCGACGCAAATGGTTTGTCCTGCAGTGCTTCAAGATTGCGAAGGTTCGTATAGATAGGGTCTCCAGGCCACAATCGAGCCCGAATGTGCAGTGAGGTGTCTGTTGGTGAAGTAATGAAAGAGGGAGTGCCCTGAGATGAGCAGAGGATAGATGCCCATGGCCTTCCCTCAGCGTCCAGTGTGGTTACAGGGATGTAGGGCAGCCGAGTGCTATGAAATATACGATGTTGCTCGGAGAGCTTGTTGACGATGGCACTGATAGACACGCGCTCGGGCAAGCTCATAATTGCTTGTACCGCTTGTTCACCAGGGTGCCATCCCTTGAACGCGTCGTCAACCGTGGATCTCATGATGGGAAAGCTTTTGAAAGTAGCAGGAATACTACTATCACTGAGGGAAGTAGAAATACCTGAGTCTATATCAGTATGCAATCACTTGATCATGTGTTTCAACTCTCACCCACATTGACGTACACTTCTCTCTGAGTCTCCTTACTCCATTGGGCCCGCGAGCTGCGGACCATGGCATGAAGTTTCGCGGTGTCATGAAACCTCCGAGGCAGGCTCCAAGAAGCATAAGTGAGTCACCCTAATGGATCAACCATCATACTCGCGTCCTCTGACGGGATCGGCTGCCAGAGAAGAAACTGGAGGCAGGAAATACTGCAAACGGGGTTTTTGCGCGAGCTAGTACTATATCACTTTTGAACTTCTGTTTATGCTGAGGCGTTGCTTTAATTTGCAGCTCAGGTCTTCAACCTGAGATCGACCATGTTAATGGATTCTGGTCCTGGTCAACAACGGCTAACCTTGCAGCGCTTGCATGAGGGACGACACGGCTTCGAAGGTCCAACTCTGGATGCCATCGCTCGCATGACATCCTTGGGGCCCCACCAACTGATAGACGTTTTTGAGCATACCGAGGAAGATCGTAGTCGTGGGGCTTCTAGTGCCCGTGTTGCGAGAAATGCTGGGTTAAGTTGAGTCAGATGAAGCACCCCAGCCGCATCAACCTGCGTGTCCGTCTCCGTGATGGAAATCAGCATCAAATCAATCAGTTCCCCAAATCAACATTGGGCCCTATTGCGGACATTCGTCGGCGAAATCTTGAGTGTTCGCCTGCAAGTTCACCAGCATCCCGTATTGTCACTGGCTGCTGCGTGGTCCAGGAAGGTACTTACGTACTGTGATTTACCCTTGCTTTCAGTGTCAAAGGTCACCTCTTTCAAGCTGCAGTTCATCATTATTGTCGGCGGTAAAAAGTATCCAATAAACATGATAGCCAACAGATTGAGTATGCCGTGGATTAAGCCCGCGGCAAAAAGTCGACGAAAAGAGATAGCAGAACGTAGGCAGCTGCGTGTAGGAGAGGCTTCCAAAGTTCCAATATGTATCGCGATGGATCGATCCTGGGATGTGACTATGCTTTGTCTCTGGTAGGCTTCCGACGAGTCGAATGCCATAGCTGTGCTGTTTTGGAAAAGGTCATCTACCGCATCGTGTTCATTTCCCAATTACCAGCTGTACCGATGTCGTACGATAACGTGTATATCAACGATATTCTTTCATTACAGTCGTGATGATGTTTCCATGCCCCGCCTTTGATCAGCGGGATATTACCATCAAGTCTGGCTGAACATCAATGGTTTCTGAGCTACACAAGGGGGTGGACATCTGGACGACAACTATCCACCAGTCATCATTTGCAGATCCAGAAAGGTGGGAGTGGTGAACGTTTGGCGCGAGAGACAAGCCAACTTGAAGTAAGTAACAAATAAACGCGTGACAGTCGCGTGACTGAGAGTCAATTGTCACACTTTCGGGAAACTGTAGACGCCTCCGACCAACTCCCCAGTACCTACATCTACCGGTGGGAGCAATTACCTTGAAGCGCAAAAACTGCTGTAAAGGTATAAGACTTTGTTTTTCAGTGCAGAAACCGTGTCCAGATCAAAGATGAACGGCCAGCGAAGACGCGGACGTTACACTCACGCAGAGGCCATTCTCGGGCTAGAACTTTGCGACCGTCTTGCAGACACCAAGGTGTTGTTGGTTGGAGCAGGGGGCATTGGATGTGAACTTTGCAAGTTTCGACATTCTCAGATAAACCATGCCTTTCTGACGTTCATTATCGTGCAGTAAAGAACATCATCTTGACTGGTTTCGGTCACATCACCCTTCTAGACTTGGATACCATAGACCTATCAAATCTGAACAGACAGTTTCTATTCAAAAAGAAGGATGTTAAACAGAGCAAAGCCATGGTGACCACTACTCATCCTGGGCATTGTCTCTACTTTATTTTATTGATACCTGTATACTAGGTGGCGGCCCAGACAGCCGGTGCCTTTAACCCCAATGTCCATATTCAACCAATCCACGCAAATATAAAGGAGCCTCAGTTTGATGTAGAGTGGTTCCAAACGTTCGACATTGTCCTCAATGCTCTCGATAACTTAGGTCCGTAAATTTGTGCTCCGCTGACCTGTCGTGTATAATCTCGCTGTGAACTAGATGCCCGGAGACACGTAAACAAAATGTGTATGGCAGCC
The DNA here is from genome assembly GCA_014904945.1 of Gyrodon lividus. NCBI lineage: Eukaryota > Fungi > Basidiomycota > Agaricomycetes > Boletales > Gyrodontaceae > Gyrodon > Gyrodon lividus. The sequence continues at coordinate 15,029 of MU127490.1, forward strand.
GGCGTTCCGCTCGTCGAGTCGGGTACAGCCGGGTATCTCGGTCAAGTTCAGCCACTCCTCAAGGTTCGTAGATCTCATAGGCCATTGCAGGCGCATAGGAAAACTCCCCCGTTCTCTAGGATCGAACGGAGTGTTTCGATTGCATACCAAAACCGGCTCCAAAGTCATTCCCCGTTTGCACTATCCGATCGACACCCTCACAACCCATCCATTGTATTGTATGGGCTAAAAGCTATCTCCTGCCGTAAGGAGACGAGCGCGCGTCGCGATTTCTATTATCACTTATCTAATTCTGATAGGCAACTATTCGGAGAAGATCAAGACGGAAGTACCGAACTCGATGAGGCTGAGAAGCAGGGTGAAAATAGTTAGCATGTTTCGTCATTGGTAGTGAGTTTTGTGATGCTAACAGGATAAACATAGCGCAGGAGATAGCGACCTTGCGCAAAGAGGCTTTGGCGTACCAAGTTGTTCGAAGCGCATTGAACTCGGCGGAGACCACTAATGATGCGGCCAAAACTGTTTTTCATAAGGTTTGTCTCGCAGTAACAGGCAACTTTTGTTGTGCTGAACATAGACCTGGATAAGGTATTTAACACGGATATTCTGAACCTCCTGTCGATGGCGGATATGTGGCGCTCGAGAGAAAAACCGACACTTCTTGATTTTGACGCTATTATGGATGGCAGTTTTGTTGTTAAGGAACCAACCAAGAGCGGGGCACAGCCAGCAAACTCGAAGGGGGAACTAAACGGCCACATAAATGGAAATGTCAAAGCATCAACTTCAGCATCTCAAAAAGGGAACACTGGATTGAAGGATCAACGGGCGCTGAGTCTTCAAGAGAACCTCTCCCTTTTTGTGTCGAGGTATGAATATAATATAATATACATCACTCCACCGCCTGACGTAGGGCGTATAGTACGAACCGTTTAGCATCGCGTCTGCGTGCCGGAGAGGGGATTATCTCATTCGACAAAGACGATGACGACACGCTCGATTTCGTGACTGCCGCTTCCAACCTCCGTTCGGCTGCATACTACATCGAGCGGAAGACGCGTTGGGAAGTAAAAGGTGCGAGTTCTCTACGAATCATTTGAATTACCCCTGCTCACGTACGCCGAACAGAAATGGCTGGTAACATCATCCCAGCCATCGCAACTACGAATGCTATCATTTCGGGCCTGATCGTTTTGCAAGCATTGCACCTTTTGCGGAAGTCATACTCTGCGCTCAAGAATGTACATTTGCAGTTCAAACCAAGCGTTCCGCTCAGCACGATTAACCTCTGTCCACCCAACCCCAAGTGCGGAATTTGTAGGGATACATACACACAAGTACAGTGTGATCCTGCACGCGTAACACTTGGGGAGTTGGTGGATGGTATTCTTGGGGACGGAGAAGGCAGAGGATCAGGGAAACGAGATGTGAGTGTGTACGAGGACAAGCGCGTGCTGAGCGACCCAGACTGGGACGACAATATTGAGCGGACGTTGGAGAGTCTGAGCGTGACGAGAGGCAAGTTCTTAATGATCGTCGATGAGGAAGGGGAGTGGGGGACGATTGCAGTGGCGCTGTGTGAGCTTCCGTAAGTGTTTTGCTCTTCTTGGACTGTGTTGTTTCTGATGACAGGTATATTGTTGCGACAGACCGAATCACCCTGCTGGTGGACCAGCACTGGTACTGCCCTCCCCATTGCCGCAACCGCCCTATAATCCTCGACCGTCAACTCCTATTCCTCCTGCGCCGTCGCGGAAGCGGTCTGCACACGATGACGAAGTATCAGGAATCGAACCTTCGGCCAAGAGAGCGAAGACGAATGGCGCGTCCCTACCGGAGCTCGGAAGTCCGGGAAAGAAAAGGAGACTGGAAGTGGACGGATTGGTTATGTTGGACAGCGCGGGGGACAAGATTGATGATGATGATGTCATTGAGATAGATTGAGAATGGGAATGGCTGTCGGGAGAAGTATTTTTGTGCTGTGTTTTCGTTCTCCATTTTCTTTCCGTGTCGTTGTTACTAACTTAGCGTATGTCGTAACTTCTGCGGAAAATAAGGTTGGTTGGTTTGCTTCTTGGTCAATGGAGCGGCTAACTTGAGCGGTCTTCACAGATTAATGTGTCTAGTCAGCCACCACGCGCGGACATTTTAGCAGTCAGCATTCCGCGTCGAATTGAAGTCTTATTCCACCTTATCTGAGAATCTCCACAATGATGTCTACATTTCTGCCCTCCTTTTTCCCATTCATATTCATGTTCGCTCAGGTTCTAGCCTTGCCCAAGCCGCTCTTTCAAAACGCCAAGATTGTAATCGCACACTTCATTGTAGGTAATGCATACAATTATACTATCGACAACTGGATCTTAGGTGAGTGGCGAGAGCAAGCTGCGCATATGTGGTATGTTGATGCAGGTTTGAAGACATTTCTCTTGCGTCCTCCAAGGGTATAGATGGATTTGCCCTCAACGTGGGCTCTAACCCCTGGGAGCCCACACGAGTAGCAGATGCCTATGCAGGCGCGCACAAAACCAACTTCAAGCTGTTTCTGTCCTTCGACATGACTTCATTACCTTGTTCACAATCCGAGGACGTAGCTATACTTCAAAAGTACATACAGGATTATGGATCGCATTCCAATCAGTTGATGTATTCCGGAAAGGTCTTGGTCTCGACGTTTGGGGGTGAAAGTTGTACTTTTGGGCCTCGGGACGTCGATGGAGGTTGGACGTCTGTAATCCGAAGGGCCGGGTTACCGCCAGTGCATTTTGTCCCGGCATTCTTCTTCACCGATCCGACGGCCTTGTCATCCTTAACTGTTCTAGATGGTGCTTTCAACGTATGTGTCTCCTTTTTGCTTGAGAAAGCCTCAGTCGACATGGATCGCAGTGGCGTGCTTCTTGGCCAGTTGGTGACAATGGTGTCACATTTACTCCCGACGAAGAATGGATCAAAAATCTTGGGCACCGTGACTATATGGCAGATGTCTCTCCTTGGTTTTTCACGGTGAATGTCTTGTTGGCATCCATCGTGCTGCTAGTTGACATTACTCTTCAGCATTACGGAAAAGAATCCTACAATAAAAACTTTGTCCTGTGCGGAGATGATTGGCTCATCGCTCGTCGATGGGGGTTGTTGGCGAAGAACAGGAACAAGATCGCCATCACTCAAATTATTACTTGGAATGACTTCGGAGAGTCATCATACGTTGGACCTATTGAAGGTGTCCAGCCTCAGTCGCAAGCTTGGACGAATGGGTACGATAATCACGACAGTAAGTACAGATATTTTCTCTCGGCGGTCGATACGCTGATGGTATTTCAACTGGGCAGGCTGGTTGGATCTGATGTCTTATTTTATCCAGGGGTTCAAGACTGGTGTATATCCTCCAATCTCAGAGGACAGGTTGTTCATGTGGGCGAAGTTGTATCCCACTTCCGCAGCGATAGCGGATCCTGTAGGCAAACCGGACAACGCTGATTATGTAAGTCGGTTGTTGATGAGGACCGATTTCCTCACTGATGCTCTCCCGAACTAAGCTCCAAGACTACTTATGGGGCACCGCCTTCCTGAAAGCGCCTGCGGAAGTGACGCTCCTGTGTGGAGGTGATAGTGTGACTGTGTCATTACCAAGTGGTGTGTCGGGTCTAGCACTCCCCCTGACGCACCACTGCAGCGTAGAGGGGATTATCAAAAGAGGTGGTGTGGAAGCGATGCACGTTCGTCCAGCCGGGTTTACGTTTGGGATGACGCCTCAAGTCTACAACTTCAATGCCTTCGTTGCTACTTCTCCGTCGGGTGTTGGGCTGAGTGGCGATGCTCTTTGATAACCTACCTACTTCTGGAATCCGTGCATGCGACGGGAGCCTGTCGACAGACGACGTCGTTCCCAGTCTGGTTCGTCACATGTTGGAGGGCCGACATCGTAGGCTAATATGACTTCCACGACAATGGTATCATAGCACTGGATAATTATCCCGAGCTGTCTGTGAATGAGCGCCAGTACCGCCGTTCCATCCAAAATTGAATTTTACCCCAGATAACCAGGTGACTGATCTGTGTCAAATTCTTCCAAGGCTACCCGAGCGCGTTGCAGGCTTGCAGCATATATAGTTCGTCATTTCGAATTTTATAAGAGAACGAGAAAACGCCCACCCCGGAACAATGACTTGATTTCGTTATTCATGCGTCTCCTATTTAGAGTGGTACATGGCTCACTACCATCCTGAGCCTGATCTGAGTTCAGTGTCTCCATCCAAATTCATGCCCATTTTCCATCATCGGTTCTACGAATCCACGAAATGTCCAAGGGGATTGCAAAGCAGTATCTACTGGCGAAGGATCAATTCCAGTGTTATCCTCGTCAGTTTCTCCCACCACCCCACCATCGCGATCTTGCGACCAACGCATTCCATATCCCTCCTCCACCCTCACCTCATACACCAGCACCTGATGCGGTAACCAATGTAAATTTCTCCACGTCGCATGATTCATCACCCTAGTAAAAAGCAACTCTGCTCGTTCGTTAATCCCTGCAACCGGACCAGCAGGCTGCTTCCCCCACCACCCCACACGCTCGCCGTCAGCCTCCCCGGACCGATGTGCATGTTTCGTCCACGCCTTTGCGCCAGCCGTAAGCCGGCATTTACTGGGCACCGCAGTAAACGCAGAGAGGCACTCTTCTCGCGTCGGTGGATCTGAGCCTAGCGCTGAGCCAACGGTATATGCCAGCCCGTTTAGAATGTGCTTCGATAGCGGGTTTTCTTGGCATTCTTTTTGTATGACGCTTTGGTCTCCCTGTGAAAACAAGCCCTCGAGGCGAGCACGCTCTGCTGCTGCTGAGGGAAGTTCTTCCATGTTATGACATCGAGGGGTGGGTATGTGAGTGGTGGTACTCGAGGTCAAGGACTCGGACATGAGAACTGGACTTTGGAACTTTGACATGAACTTTGATGCATTTATCGACCACCTCTGCCGCACGCAAGGGCGTAATTTACTTGATGATTCAAGCTCCGATCGCCCAACAGTATCAAGATGGACACTAGATAGGGGCGTGACCTCGAATAGGCTGGCTTAGAAGATCTTTGGCTACCCGAGTACTTACGAGCTGAAGCAACTGACTCAAGGGTTCTCGTGTAAGCCAGCTCATGTTGGTAGCATAGCACCCCGAGTTCCCTTTCAAGTGCAGAAAACTTGCTCCAGAACCAGCAGCCGAACATGAGAAAAATAGATAACCATACATACATGCCCTTCTGCTCAAACGTCATACCGGTGCTCCCAACCCCATCCGAATTCTCTATCTGGGCGGAGCAACCTTGCCGCACTCCTTGCACACCCTCAATTCCTCGCTCTTCATCCAACGCTCAATGACTGGTTTCAACTGTGTCCCAAGATCAGTAACATGGAAACTCTCCTTGTGAATGATAGTCGGCTTCGTGTGAACCGGTTCGCGGCAGTACCACTGCAAGGAGTCTGTCATGTCTCATAATCAGTCTCGAGCGATAGATAGATATCACAACTCATATCCGTCAATTTACCGTTGGACTCCGTTGGACGGGCGGCTTCGATAACAATTCCGATCGTATCCGCGAAACGGACGGGGTTGTGCGGCGTATTGGCTGTACGATCGACATGAATGAATGCCAAAGAAAGAGGAACGTCGAGTTCGTCTTACCAGGCAATAAGAACATCTCGCCCTCTTCGATCCTTATATCCCTGAACTCCTCTCCATCAACCACTTTCAACAACATCCCGCCCTTGTATTGATAGAACCACTCCTGCTCGTCGGGGCCGACAACACACGCCGACCGTCCGACCGTATGAATGAAAATGGCAGGAAGAACGTGGCTGACAAGAACTGACCTCGGTCTCGTTTACATGATAGTCGTTTCGCTCGTTAGGTCCTCCGATAGCCATCACCGTGAAATCCTTCTCTCTATACAGACAGAAGTTGTTCACAGGGGGCTTGAGAAGGTGAGAATTCGCTTCGAGCCATTTGGGAAAGTTGATTGGGGGGAGGAGGCCCATGTTCAGGTTCAGGTTGTTCAGTTGTGGAGATGAGGCTAAAGTGTGAGAGGAGACCTCGGAAGATGTCGAAATCTTGTTAAATCGTGTGACCTTGGATGCAGGTTAGTAAGGATCAGCAGGAGTGGTGCTAGGCGTGTTATCTTATCTTATCTTTCATGTCAAAGCATCGGCGAGTCTCCCGCGTCGTGACAGCAGTCCCCCCGCCGGGCCACTCCTGATCATTGTTCAGGTAGTCGCCCACGCACAATGAACCATACATCACGGAAAGACAGCAAAATCGAATTATAACTGCGGTCTCTGCATGCAAATACAAGAATACCCGAAACTCGACACCTCCCGCACCGACGCAACCAGCAAATATCATGATCCCTCTCCGTTTTGTTTTGACACATAGATAGTACAATTTATTCAGCATTGCTCCTCACAGAAAAACGACCGATCCACGCAAAAAGCATTTGAGCAGACGCCCTCAGACAAAGGGCATTCCCCCATCAGAAATTCTGCAAGGTTTACACCCTCTGCTGAGCACCATCCATAATTCTTTTAGTCCAAGGCGTGCCTGTATCATCGCCTTGAGTAGTTTGTGCGTCAGGTACGATATGAGCATATTGCGGTGACAAAAGGGGGGCTCTTTACCGTATACTCTGCATTGGCAGGACAAGCGTTTTCGTTTTGCTTCTCTTGAGCCATCGCAGCGAGGGGTGGGTGCGAGTGGGTGGAGACGATAGGAGGGAGAGAGTTGAACAGTTCCATAAACACATACCTGCGACTGAAAGTCACAATGACAGCAGGTGGCAGGGTAGCTGACCCTTGCGAATTTCGAAAGAAAAACGTGCCTAAATTTTTCCTCGATCAGTGTCAGTGTCAGGGATTCGATCGCTAGTTCGAATTTGATCCAGATTCTTATAGGGCGCAACCAAGCTTGAGAACTGTCTCTGTCAAGACTCGAGTTCTCCGACCCGGTCGTCGTTCAGGTACCTCTTGTTACACGGCGTGTTGGGCGTAGAGGGTTAGTGGGTTTTCTTGCATTGTGGAAGAGCTGTTGGGTTCACGGTCACGGTACCTAATTCGAGGTGACCCTGATGCTACGAATGACAGCTGTCATGAGCCCGCTCGCCAGCTGGCCTGCATTCAGGTGGATAACATATTCCAGTGTGACGGTGGCGGTGCTACTAGTAGGTTTGGACAAGTTGCTCTTTCGATCGGACCGTCCTGCGAAGATGTCGAGGCCTCGTGATAGCCTCATGCCTGCTCACAGTAGTATGTAAGTGCTGTAACTCGTCTACTAGCTGTTAGTAGGACACAGCATTAATGAGCAGGCAGCTGATAGTACCTGATAGTAATGAGTCACACGCACCCGATGTTCAAAGAAGATTGTGAACGGGTTCCCACCATGATCACTTCCAATGTTCCATAGGATTATTTTGTCTCTCCTATAGTACTTGGCACACGATTGATGTTATGACAATATCCAAGTCTGTTGTTTGTAGGTGGAATTTATTCTTGGATACTATGATCTAATATCACCGTAGCTATTCACAATTTTAGATGAAAGAAAGGGCCGCTGAGGTTCCTACCATCAGGCCCGGGAAATATAGGATGGTATTTCCTGAAGCGGCTGACGTCGGTACGCAACGCGACGGAACAGAAAACACAGGGTGGGAGTAACTTGTGGCAAAGTTGCGGACGTACGTAGGTACCCCGGAACCTGCAAGCTATCGGTCATCATCATCATGGGTGATGCCACCTACGAGGTCACGATAGGCAGTATACATGGTCTCCATGACGCAAGACGGATCAGGCGACAGGTACATGAACCTGGGTGTTAGGGGCAGATTCAAACGGTGAATCAAGTACTATTTACCTGAGGTGTCACCACCGAAAATTGCCTAAGAAATAAGATGACTTTAGTGTAGAACCGAGAAATGATTAAACAGTTCCAAGTTGACGCACAGCTAAGTCAAGTCGCGTCTACTAATTTTGAAGTGCCAGTGGCATGTTTCTCCCGCTCAGGAACCTCAGCACAGCCCACCACTCAAGGACCCCAGAGCGACGCCTGCAAGTCAGCCATGAAAAGAGCCATGAAATACACTCATGAGAAGAAGTGGTGTAGGGACGACACTTACGCCGAGACAAAAAGGTTGTGGAGAGCAAGGTACGAATGGCCGCCGGTTATGTAGTTACATAGTTTAGCTCTGAGTTGTATGAGGATGCGACTGGGGTCTCCACGTGATGAAAAAAAAAGAAAAAGTTATAAGCGCGGAAGGAGCAACAAGGTAAACCATCGCTGCCGTTGTAAAGGCCTTTACACAAAGAACCAACTCTTCACACTCCTTTCTTTCCCTTCTTCGGGTCTCCTGTACCTAACAAATATTTCTAGTTACACCCACTCTTTCTTTCTTTCTTTCACTAGTTTGACAATCCCAACCATGTTCTCATCACTACCCTGGCTGGCCTTGGGGCTGGCAGCCACCTCCGAGCTCGCCTCTGCTCAGCAGCCAGGCTCTATCGTACAGGCCGGCAACACTCAAGTCAGCGCAATGATGGTATGTGTCTTCTCACCCCAAAACCAGTCACGTCCTGACCTCTACTAGATGTTCCTTGGGAACGAGGAGAAGGTCTACATCTTGGACAAGACAGAAGGAAATGCCGCTCAAATAAACGGCCACCCAGCTTGGGGAGCTGTATGGTCAGTGATTCACCCACCTGCTCCATTTCTGCTCCCCAATACCTTCTTAGGGACTTCAACACCCATCAGAGTCAGCTCATGTCCGTTTTGACCAACACCTTTTGTGCTTCCGGAATGCATCTCCCCAATGGCTCATACGCAACCTTCGGTGGCAACGGCGCAATCGGTCCCGGCGGCAACATCGGCTCCGTAAAGAACAGTGCAGGCTCTGGTGCATACGATGCAACCTACCAGGATTACGACGGCACCAAAGCTATCCGTATCCTCAATCCTTGTACTGACGCGGACGATTGGTCCAGTCCACAGTGCCAGTGGTTCGACGACGTCTCAGTTCTCTCCATGCAAAAGCAACGCTGGTACTCAGCTGCAGAGGCTCTTGGTGACGGTACAATCGCTATGATCGGTGGTTTCGTCAATGGCGGTTACATCAATCGTAACACCCCAAACACTGATCCAGAATATGAGGGCGGTGCCGCTGAACCTACTTACGAGTTCTATCCCTCAAGAGGTCCTGCCACCGTCATGCAGTTCATGATCACCACCTCAGGCCTGAACTCTTATGCCCACACATATCTGATGCCCTCCGGAAATATGCTCATTCAAGCAAACATTTCCACTAGTACGTTATATTCCACCTCGTTGGATACCTTTCATTGACGTCGTTGCTTCAGTCCTTTGGAATCCCGACACCAACAACGAAACTCCCCTCCCCCCTATGCCCGGGAATGTTGCTCGTGTCTACCCTGCATCCGGTGCCGTTGCCATGCTTCCTCTCACTCCTGCCAACAATTGGACCCCAACTGTTCTCTTCTGTGGCGGTACCGATATGCCTGACGAATATTGGGGCAACTACTCTTTCCCCAACTACAACACTTGGACCTACCCTGCCTCGCCAGACTGTCAGCGCCTGACCCCCGAACCTCAGGATGGCTCCGTGCCTGTCTACGTCCAGGATGATAATATGCTTGAGGGGCGTACCATGGGTCAGTTCATTGCCCTCCCTGATGGTACGATGCTTGTCATCAATGGAGGTCTCAATGGTACCGCTGGGTATGCTCAGGCCACTGGTCAAACACCCTCCTTCGACCTTATGCCTTACGGCGAATCTTTGGCTGCTGGTCCCGTTGGCACTCCCGCCATCTACAACCCTAACATGCCAAGCGGCAGTCGCTGGTCGAATGCTGGCCTTGGGACCTCGAGTATCGCTCGTTTGTACCACTCTTCCGCGATGCTTCTTCCTGATGCGTCTGTCCTGATTGCTGGCTCTAATCCTAACATTGATGTTAACCTCTCGACGATCTACCCAACTACCTACACTGCCGAGATTTTCTACCCTCCCTATTTCTCTGCCGCCGTCCGCCCCAAGCCCACCGGCATGCCTTCCACTCTCTCTTATGGTGGTCAGTATTTCGACATCACTGTTCCAGCCAGCTCATATACTGGCTCTGCGAACGCTGCGGCTGCCAACACCACCGTCGTTCTTTCTCGCGGGGGCTTCACCACCCATGCGATGAACATGGGCCAACGCCACCTCCAACTCAACAACACATACACGGTAAACAGTGACGGGTCCTACATCCTCCACGTGGCCCAGGTTCCCCCCAACGCGAACATCCTCACACCTGGCCCCTGCCTCATGTTCGTCGTCGTCAACGGGATCCCGAGCAACGGCACGATGACGATCGTCGGAACCGGCCAAGTCGAGACGCAACCCACATCTGCTGCGAGCGTCCTACCTCCAAGCGTTCAAAATAGCGCAGCGCAAGGAAGCGGGAGCAGCCAATCGAATAGTGGATCGTCTTCCGGGTCACACACCGGTACAATAATTGCTGCTGTCGTAGGAGCGATTGCTGTGATTGGGATTCTCGGTGCGCTTTTTGGTATTTTTGCTGCCCGGCGCCGGCGCGCTGCGAATCGCCAAAACCCTGCGGCTGCGTATGCCATGGGTACCACGCGCGGCGGGTTTAGCGTTGGCGGCGCTGCCACGGCGATGGGCATGGATGATGATCGAGCACGACATTCTAACTCGAGTGCGTTTGTGCCATTGCAACAGGATAATTCAAGCATGGCATGGAATGCCAGCAACGTCAGCCTTCAATCGCCGTATAAAGACGAATACTATGGGAGACCGAGTGGGGCAGATTACGATCCTTATCATGCGGACGTTGTCGGAAGAAGTAGCACGGGGCAGCGTTTATAAGACACGCAGAATGGACAATTTTTTGAGGATTAGAACCATGGACTTGGACTTGTTGAAATTATATTTTCTTGACCTTTTTGTTCGTCGGTATACTTGTGGTGATCGTGTTTCTGCCTGTCTGTTGTTTATCAAGACCAGCATGCACAATTTTGCTGTTCATCTACGACGATGTGACCAAGTAGATTCGCCCAGCAATATTTTCCGCAGCGCCATGACCTGGAAAGAAAGCTTTGCTTTGAGAAGCTTTGGGGTCGGCACTGGGATTGTGACACTTGAAGTTACACATCTTCAGACATTCACCGTGACTGCATTGGCTATGGCTTATCGTGATCAACATCGACAGCCCTCCTCTCCGAGTCAGGCTCCGGCGTATGCTTGCGCTCGAATTTCAATTTCTTCGTTTCAAAGGGGTGGTCCCAAGGTAATTCACATGTTGGACGAGTGGTGGCAGCGTGTCACCTGTCTACCCCTTCATCGTCCGTTTCTCTGTCCGTGTGATTGAAGCGAACCCATCGTAGACTCGTTCTTCTGATATCGACGCCGAGTACATTTCACGATGCATGCGTCAAGAGCCGCCTTCACGGTGGATCTGAGCCAGTGGGCTCGGCGGAGAAGTTCTCCGTCATCGAATCTCCCGAGATGGATGTCCGAACATCAACGTTTCAACCCCGACATGCTAACGTGGTTCAGGTCAAAAGTCGCACATTCGCTGTGTGTACTTGACGAAGGGGGACTGAAACGGAGGAGGGCGGTCATCCACACCTTTTTGACATCACAGCAGTAAGTATTTGTCGCCAAATATCATCACACCATCTAAGTAACCTTTCAACTTTCGCATGATACAACGACCTGCCACAGCGCACAGCCGCGCCAAAACCAAAACTAAATATTGTACATCACCTCGCTTGTCTCCGTCAAACTGGAACCAGCCGATCCCTCGACAGGTCATCGGAAAACTTCTCACAAATCTCCGCCGTACGTTTCAGCTCGTCACCCCTTCTCTGCATCGCTCGCAACGTATCCTTCCCGAGAGGAAAGCGCAGCGGCATCTCGTCCTGCTGCATGAACTTGTATATAGCCAAGGTTGCTTTGTGGACGTCTTGAGTCTCGGGATCATCATACTTTCCATCAACACTGGCTCGGGTTAGAGACGCGATGGAAGTTGGGTCCTGGTAAGCGGGGTGCACCGGTGTTCGAAGTGTCTCCCCCAGAATATTGGTGGCATGCCATCCAGGTTCCAGGATTACGACCTGTCAAAAGGTGAGAGAGTTCGGTGAACCGCGACGCTACTACGGAATTTCGGTGTCTATGTCTCACCTTGATGTTCCATTCAGGTTGAAGCTCCGCCAAAATGGATTCACTAAAGCCCTCCAATGCTAGATTTACTTCTCGTCGGCTGAAAGAAAGAGTAACAAGATCGTGACGAACGCACCAGATTTACTAATTGAGCACGGTCGTCATCGAGCTTGTTAGGGGGTGAATGGATTTTTACATGCTCGCCACACTCACCTCGCGGCATAGTAACTTGCAATCGGACAAGCCGTGACGGCCAAGATACTGGACATTTGAAGAAGTGTTCCACCGGATCCTTTTGGATTTTCTTCTGGGAAAAATCTGACGGCCTCTTTGCTGACATTTACTACACCCCAAAAGTTAACTTCCATGACCGCGCGCGCCGTTTCTTCCGGGACACTTTCGACTTCTCCCACGACCGATTGGCCAGCATTGTTGTACACGATATTGATACGGCCTGTTTGGCACTGGCAAAAGCTGCTTTGATATCTTGCGTTTTTGTCACGTCGCATCGTACGACGAGCAGCTGGCCTGGGGAGTATTTTTCCACTAGGTCACCGAGCAGATGAATGCGCCGAGCTGCTGCGACGACGATTTCCCCGGGCTCAAGCGTTAATTCTACCATGGCCTTGCCAAAGCCAGAGGAGGCCCCAGTGACTTTGCTACGTGAGAGCACAGCCAACGGACGGTGCGTTCGACTCACTAAACCATACTTTTGTGTTTGCAGCGCACATATTGAGCTACCCGTTGTTATGGCTGGGATAAAAGGTGGAAAATGAGGGCCGACGTCTAAGGAGTCGACGTGCGGATAGAGACCTTTAAACCGACCCAAAGACAGCTTAGTCAATTAGCGAATTGACTGCGATCACTTGTTGATAGTGCGGTGTAACGGGGAGGCCCGTAGGATCGTGTGACAACCCACTAGGAACTTGAGCAGTGGCAGAGGTCCCAGTGTGGAGAGTAGTGTCACAGCGAGTCCTAGTCAGCCATCATCATTCCATTACCTTGCGACTGCAGGTTTACTGTCCTCAGGCCGCACCGGATCCAACGAAACAACTGTCTGCCTTTATGATCAATATGCCCGGTGGACTACTTCGCTGGTTGTGCTGTAGTGCACTGCTGCGTGTGCATGCATTGTCCTTACGATAACGCAATGGCATCGTAGCTCTAGCGGGGTTCAATGTTCAGATGTATAATTAATGACCGAGGAAACTTACACGCTGTGCTGTAGGTCGTGTAACCGGGAAGTGCACTGACCTTCGGCTCGGACGAGTGGTGGTTTATTTATTTCTAAAGGCCATTGCCAAACAACCGCATTTGTAATCGAATGACTGGACCAAAAGATCTCGACTAACGGATAGGCTAGCGGACAGAACGAACTTTGGGACGTTTCGCTGTTTCTGGAGCTTAGTTTCCTCCCACCTTTTCAGACATGGATTCACTTTTCGCCAAAGCAGATGCCATCCAGCCTCTATCAAAGAAAAGAAAACACAGCGATAAAGGAAAGCAAGGAAAGAAATCAGACTCAAAAAAGACGCCTTCCAAAGCAGGACCATCCGACCGCACACTGACATCCGTCGCACAAAATACCTCCCTACCTAAATCTCTCCGCTCTACATCCCCTCCACCCGAAAACCTACCTAAACACACACACGTCCGAGACCTCAAACTACGTACCCAGCTTAACCGACAGGCTGCTCATGCTGCTCGGGCTAAGACGCTCCTCCAGGATGCAGAACTACTACTCGCCGACGATCCTGGGTTGATGCAGGTGGAGAATGACATGGAAAAGACGTGGCGGGTGGGCCAGGATCAGATCGTGGAAGGTGCTGGTCAAGAGGGTTCTAGGGGGAGACAGGAGTGGAAACTTGATGGAGGCCCGTACCGGTCAAGGTATTCGAGAAACGGCAGGTTAGTGCTCTATGCCAACCGTAACACAGGTTTTTTTTCCGCATACATCTACCTCTTTTCCTTTTCTCGAACTTGTTTGAACTTATTCTTTGTATAGACACATCGCCATCGTTGGCAGCACGGGGCATGTCGCAACATTTGATTGGCAAACCGGAATGATCCACGCAGAATTGCAGCTACAAGAAACATGTCGGGATATAACGTACGAGATCCCACCATTCCATGCACTCATTCTCAATCAGCCCCCAGTTTCCTACAAGACCAATCCTTCTTCGCGGTTGCGCAGAAAAAATATGTCTTCATCTACGATCGAGACGGTGTAGAATTGCATAGATTAAAAGCTCACATTGAACCTACTCGATTAGAATTTCTTCCTTACCACTGGTTACTTGCCAGCGTAGTAAGTCCCCCGAATACTCGTCCCCTGTTCATTTGAAAACGTTATTTCCAGGGCAACACAGGGTTCCTAAAATACCAGGACACGTCGACAGGTCTACTCGTCGCAGAACACCGAACAAAAGCTGGCGCCTGTCGCACCATGACTCAAAACCGACACAACGCCGTCATCCATCTCGGGCACCAAAACGGTGTCGTATCGCTATGGACACCAAATTTACCTCATCCCGCCGTTCAGCTTCTCGCTCATCTCGGACCCGTCGTGGGTTTAAGCGTCGATCCCAGCACTGGTGGACGATATATGGCGTCTTCTGGCGCGGACGGGACTGTCAAAGTTTGGGATTGCCGGAATTGGAAGGGGGCCGTGAGGGAGTGGTCGACGAGAGGGGGAGGCGCCGAGGTGGAGTGGAGCGCCAAGGGTGCTTTGGCTGTTGCCTCTGGCGGGAGCGTGAATGTACATATCTTCGCTCCTCCAAGAAAACTCTTGCGCAGTCTCACTAATCCTCCACCATCTTGCACAGGTTTACGCGAAATCATCAATACAAGCCCCCTTCGCCCAAAAGGCTGCCCCACCACTCTACCTTACACATCCAATACCCCACCGTCCGCTCACCTCAGTGCGGTTCTGTCCATTCCAAGATATCCTCATGATTGGACACAACGCTGGTCTATCCAGCATCCTCGCACCCGGATCCGGAGAACCGAACTTCGATAGCACTGAAGCCGACCCATTCGAAGACAAGAGGACGAGACGAGAACGCGAGGTCAAGGGTCTCTTGGATAAGGTCGGACATTCTAGCTCTCCACGATGAAGACGTCAGCTTCGTTGCTGACGCGTTTCCTTCACCACTCGTAGATCCAACCAGATATGATCGCTTTGGATGCAGACTTTGTGGGGTCGTTAGCACCTCCCACAAAATTGACAACAGCCGTCAACGACAAACACGACGTCCCCTTCGCACGTCTTCCACGCCTAGAGCGACTCCGTATACAGGGCAAGGCGGACCAAACGGAGCTCGAGGGTGGCGTGGAGGCCGATGATGACACCAACGAAGATGGTGGTAAGAAGCAGTCGAGGGAGGAGCGGGAAAAGAGGAAGATGCGCGGGAAAGGAAAGAGTTTAAAACGGTTTGTCAACTTCAGTGATTGCGAAAAAAAGACATTGGAAACTGATCCCCCGATCAATTAGATATTTGAGGAAGCAGCGCAAGAATGTTATTGACCCTACCGCGGTTCGTAGTTGCGTACCATTGCCCTTGTGATGAAATTATTTATGTTGTTCAAATGCAGGTTGCTATTCGTACCAAGCTGGAGAAGCAGAGAGAAGAGAGACGTATAGCGAAGGCGATCGAAAAGGGGGAGATGGAAACGAAGCAACCGTCTGCCTTGGACCGATTCAGGCGTCATTGATATTAATGCCGTTGTTACTCCTCCTTACCCCAACGATTATTCTGGAGAATGGATTTCTCCGTCATTCCAGTTGTTTGGCAGAACTCACTAACCTGATAGTGATAGTCTGAGATACGCTGAAAATGATGGTGCTAGTGTGTTGGGACCTAGCACTCCCTAATTGTCACACCTCCTTATATTCAACAGCTCCGGGACTTGGTTATTCATCCAGAAATACATGTGGTAACTCCCATCTTGTTTAATGGTTTGACGGTGCTGAATACCCGTACAGAGTGGAAGGTCCCAAGGAACCCAGCTATTTAGTAGCTCCGTGCTCTCACTGGCCGCCCACCCTCGCCCCCGCAGCCAGCCGAGCTAACTGCTGAAAGTCATCGACGACCAAGTCCACTTCCCCACCCTCTGCCTTGCTCCTCATACCTTCTCTGATCTCCTTGGTATCCTCTGCAGGGCGCGGTACGTATATCGTCTTAAGCCCCGCCTGTGCAGCTCCTTGGAGGTCCCACCTGTGTGCCGCAACCATCGCGATGCGTTCAGGAGGAACATCAATGTGGTACGCAGCGGAGAGGTATGCCTGTTTTGTCCTATCCAGCAGCGTGTCAGTGGGTCTCCCCCGTGAATATCAGTATACGGATGAGAAAGCACGAAGAACGCACGGCTTGTAAACTCCGAAAAGCTCTGTTGATAGGATCCCGTCCCAGGGGAGTCGTTTGTTCTTTGCCTACGGGCCGCTGAGTGGCGTGTATTGGGTGTGCGAGTTCGACGAGGTGCCTACCATGTCCAGGAGGAGCCTGTAACTGCCGTTGGATAAGGTGATCAGGACGCCGTGTTTCTTGAGCGCGGTAAGCCCAGGGACTGAGTCTGGGTATGCTGGGTAGAGCGTTATCAAGTCTAGGACATTTGTGCACACGGGATAGAGCCTTACTGTCCAGATCATGCCAGATCTTGACTAGGTCGTCACGTTCGCTGGTACCCCAGACAGTGGCCAGATGAGACCAGCGAGGCGAGACGAGCATCTCGTCGAGTATCTTGAAGTAAATACCAATCCGCATGTCATCGGGCGGTCGTGTGATGGGGGCGAAGGCATACCTTGCGGTGGGCGACGTCGATGTTGCGACTACCCTCGCCGCCTTCGTTAACCATGCGGCTACGATCACGATGATGGGAGGGTTTGAGTTTACACACTGGTAGCTACAGTAGCGCCATCGCCACCCGCTCGTGGGGTGTGCGAGCACGACTTACATGTGTGCGTAATACCCTAGTCTCCACTCCCGCGCGAACGCCTCGGCGTCTGGACCTGCAACAAAGGGGGGGGGTAGCCCGTTTGTTTGGCATGCTACGGTCTATGTGATCGTGACCATCGAGTAAGACAGACCTGCAGCCAGTGCTCCCTTGCTCCGGCGAGGGACCTCCCGCGTCAGAGTCGCGAACCAGTCGACGGTCGTCCCAAAAGCATCGAACATGTAGGCATCGATATCGCGCAGGAGGGTGGAAGCAGTAGCATCGTGGTTATCGGACGTTTTCAGGCTGGTGGATGGTAGAGCGTCCGGAGGCACCTTGGCAATAGTAATACCAGGATATCCCGTTCGTCCCAGGTCGCCACTGATCATGGTGACCCTCTGCAGACGTTATTATTTGATCACCAGGTATACTATGACTCTCAGCCAGGCGTGTGTGAAGTCCTCGAAGTACGTGGTATGACCGTTGTCCTCGGCCGATCCGAGTCGGTGGGCGCACGTGCATGGCCTATCGTAGGTTGCAATATCGCCGCGAGGGCAGGAGTGGAGGGGAAACAAGTGATCATTCACTTTTCACAACTACTTGTACCCAGACGACACACAGATCAAGAACACCTCATAATCTGTCCAATACAACACACAGACTCAAGAAATAGTAAAATACCAGTATAGCCGTGTCAAGATCAACGGGGAACATGTAGCACGGCCATCGCACGATGTTTACAAATAGATGTTGACGGGGGAGCAGCCGACATTGATGAGACCATTCTGGCACAATGATCTTCAGTTTTAACGAGTATATAAACTGCAAGGACTCGAGACTCACGTATGTATTACCGGTGCAACAGATGGGTTGCTGCTGACAAGTTGAACCACCTCCGAGTACACTTGCAATGGGACTGCAGTTCAGGCCGACGATGCCTTCAACGCCAGCAAGGATGTCCGCGGGGTCAAGGAGGGAACCCGTGACGCTGCTTGCCTGTGGACGTGGGTTAGAGAAAATAGCGAGATGCGGCGGTTGGGTAGTCAAACCTCGCCAAGGATGTTTAGGAGGTCAAGGAGGGAAGCCGGACTGCTTGTCTGCGGACGTGAGGTCAGACCAGTGATAGAGAGATGCAGCGGTGGACAATCACGTCAAAGGTTTGATTACAGCACTGGATAGCCCCAGTGTTGCACTGGTTTGTGCTTGGGCTGTCGCGTGCAACGATGGCCTCAGAGCTGGGGGCGGCGTTGGCAACAGCAACAAGCCCGACGAGAGGGAGGGCGAGAATGGATGCGCGAATGAACATGTCGATGATGAGCTGAGAGATGGTATTAAACAGAGGAGTTTGCCTGGTGGAAAGAGGTTGAGGGGGCTCACCTTTATACGCCAAAGGCCACGGCCTGTGCAGTTATTTTGCAGGATTCATGCGGACGGTCTTGACGGCTGTTCATAGTACCGGGAAAACTACTACGCCCGCATGCATCAGAATCCTCATTATGTGATGCCTTCGTTATGGTGCCTTCTGTACGAAAAATGGTCTGCATGATCTGCTCGAAATTAGGCATGTCGCCTACGCGGACGAGACGGTTTAGACGATGAGGAGAGAGTGCCAATTCAAGCACGAATAAACGAAGCATAGAGCGGAGAACAGAACGCGGACCAGGATGATTCCTTTCCTGTAACTTGGTGGTGCAACCCACTGCAATTCCAGGGCTCGAGGAATACTTTCTACCGCCATCTCAGGATCTATTCAGAAGTTGATCAAGACTTCGCACTGGCACCCGGGGCCCGCGCTGCTTCCCTTGGATGACATACCTGGCCGCGTCGGTGCGCATGTACACCCGGAGCCCTTTCAAGAAGATGTGTATGAGCAGCTATAGCAACAGACTTGCATAGATGTGCGTACCGGAACGTACTGTTCTGAGAAGCCTAGCCTCTGTGGCACTACAACTGAGCGCTGTCCACTTCCACCATCATGTAAGCAGGGCGTAGATCGAGGATGCTCAAACCGCGAAAGGCGGATGGTCGCCAAAGACACGCCACATACCCGAGGATGTGAGCAAAGTTTCCGCTGGGGACTAGTGACTGGATGCTAGCGAGCAGAAACCCAGATCCATCTCATAGGACTGATGAGAGATATTGGAACACCTCATTTTCAATGAATTCATGGGTCTACTCTGCGTTTGCATGGGTGTTCGCGAGAACGCCGTCATGGGAAGGGATCCCTTGATTTCTACTGTAGACATGGTCAACTGTTAATAGGAAATGTCGCGGGACTCCGTCGTTTGAAAACTGTGTCCTGACAATCAACACGAAGGAGCTGGATTCCCGTGTAATTGAAATCGCATACATGGAAATCGGTTCCGTCACCTTCTATAACAGGGCATATGCCTGACAGTAATGCGGAAGCTCACGGCGTCGATTATTGTTGTAGCATCTGGCTGTCAGCGTTCTTGGCGACTGTAGCATTCACAAGTCGCTAGAGCTGCCTGAACAAGAACGACAGGCTCGACACTGAGAGAACGAGGTGCAGGGGCCTGTGGCCCACGGTGCGGTATGTTGCGCCAATATACTTGCATTATGGGAGAAAACCATCTTGAATGAGTAGATGGCAAGATGAATAGGGATAAAGATGTACATCCTGGCGCTTCGTGGCAGGTTGGCAGGCTTCGTTTTGTTGCCGATGCCGCAGTTCTCGGGCCCGCGCGCGCGCTCTGTCATGAATGGAAATCGAGGCTCTTGTCGATGAAGGGCTCTGGCGGTATGAGACCACAGCCATGATTCCTATTGGAGGGAAGATGACATGCTGAAGCCGACATCGACGGAGTGTGTTTAGTGGCAGGCGCATCACTGTTGAGGCGCCTGAGCTGGAGGGGGAACGAGTACATTGACAGCTGTCGCAATGTCGTTGACCTTGGTATAGACACGAAGGGTTCAGCAAAAATGATGCATGACCGTCACGGTGTCATTCCACTGGTGCGCCAGACCGCTCTGGGGGTGAGATCGATTCTTACTTGAATACACATCACCCACTGGAACACGACACAAAAGACTAGGCCGGCCACCAGGCTGGCGTTGTGCCCAATCACTGCGTGCCATGAGTGTATGTCATTATTTGAAACGGAATGTACTGACTAAGTATGAGTGTGGTTGGGTGTGGCGGCTATGTAGTCCGATTGTCGGAGGTCGTCATGTCAATAATCTACAGCTAAACAATCACCGCGCAGAGCATCCGCGGATAGATATACACCTGATAATCAATACAGGCATATAATCTTGCCAGCACCAGTACCTGGAGTCGGGCTAGAACGGGTTTCCGTCGTGTACAATCATGATCAACCAGGAACAGAACAAGAAATTTACCTCCGATGACAGTTCGGTTGGTCGGGAACGAGATTACCCTACTAGCACGCCCTGAATCAAATGAAGAATATGTTGTTAGTCTATCTCACTTTCGCATGGTTAACCCTGTCAATAATACAAGAAATGATGAGCAAGGCGGACACCCGAGATAACGCGGAAATGCATGTTGATACCACCGACTAACTTAGGAAGTCGGTCATCAGAGTCTCCCCCTGCCACACATCCAGTGATAACAGCTTATACTATTTAAGTACGTCCTTTTTCTTTTCTCACTCCCCTTGGTTTGTTTTCCTCATCCAACATGGGTTCCGATGGTAGTGTCGAGAGAAAGTCTGTCTACGACGTCGATGTCAAGTTCGTAGAAGCTGGAGAAAAGGACCTCACAGACCCTCCAGCTCCAAATATCGCCCTCAGTCGAAAACTAAAAAATCGACATGTAGCTATGATTAGGTGACTACCACCTGCCTCTTCTTCTTTTCCTTTAACTGACCCTCCTCCCCCTAGTATCGGTGGTGTCATTGGCACTGGGCTCTTCCTCGGCACAGCCTCTTCCCTCATGAACGGAGGTCCCCTCGGTCTTCTCCTCGGTTACATCTTCATAGGCACGATATGTTATACCACAATGGTCATCCTTCACTACTTCTCAAAGCCACTCAAAACTCACACTCTCTCCACAGGTCACCCTCGGTGAAATGACCGCCTACCTTCCCGTTCCCGGCGGTTTCATTAAACTCTCCGAGCGCTTCGTTGACCCCGCCTTCGCTTTTGCAATGGGTTGGAACTACTGGTACGGCTGGACGGTTCGTTTCAATCACCTTCATTGGTCACGCATTCTCACTTGCTTCATCCATAGCTCACTCTACCTGGTTCGTTCTCCCACAATATGTCACTTCATTGACCCTCAATCTCTTCTAGCCGAGTTGTCCGCTGCCGCTACAATCATCAACTTTTGGGACACCACGACCAACAACGCTGTCTGGATTACCATGTGTTTGGTCGTCGTCGTCGGCATCAATGTTCTCGGTGTTGGTCTGTACACTCCCTACCATCTCGTCTCTCTTCTCTCAATTTACTTTCCAGGTGCATACGGAGAGGCTGAATTTTGGTTCAGGTCAGGCATCACGATCCAATGTCCTCTTTCAAACTAACCCATTTCTCCCAGCTCCATAAAAGTCCTTACCATTACAGGGATGATCATTCTTGGTATCATCGTAGACCTGGGTGGAGGCCCAAACCACGATCGCATCGGATTCCGCTACTGGAAGAACCCCGGCCCATTCGTCAACTACTACGGAATCGCTGGTGCCAAAGGCCACTTCCTCGGTACCGCTAGTGTCGCTACTCAGGCTGCCTTCTCGTACATCGGTACTGAGGCAGTTGCAGTACGTCACCTCTTTCCGCTGCCAGGTCCCCATCTAACTCGACCAGGTGGCAGCTGCTGAAGCCAGAAACCCGCGCCGCAATATTCCAAAAGCTATCAAGAGAGTTTACATCCGTGTTCTTCTCTTCTATATTGGAGGAGTTTTCGTCATCGGACTCCTCGTCCCCTCTAGCAACCCATTGCTCGATCTCAACTCCAGCGATGCCTCCGCCTCGCCTTTCGTTATTGCTTTCAACACAGCTGGGATCAAAGTTCTGCCATCCGTACGTTAAAAACATCACAGCTCCTTCACTTTCCTGCATACTAATGGACTACCGCTGGACGGAAAAGATTATCAACGCTGCAATCCTGACCTCGGCCTGGTCCGCTGGTTCCAGTGATCTATACCTCGCATCACGAAGTTTATGTACGATCATCTACTCCCACTTGATGACTTTCCATATCTAACTCCTTCCCTTAGACGGTCTGGCCGTCTCCGGCAGCGCTCCCAAAATCTTCGCTCGCACCACCCGTTCCGGGTTACCCTACGTCTCTGTGACGATCTGTGCCTGCTTCGCCCTCCTCGCATACATGACCCTAAGTAGTAGCTCCGGTATCGTCTTCACATGGCTATCCAACTTCTCCGCTACTTGTGGTCTCATTACCTGGTTCGGTATCGGCGTCACATACCTCAGGTTCAGCAAAGGGTTCCGCGCACAGGGCTTTGACAGGAGCAGTCTTCCCTATGCACCGAAACTCCAGCCTTTTGCGGCATGGTGGACCGTCTGCGCGTCCGCTTTCGTGCTCTTCGTACGTGCCAATCTCATTTCACACTTGAGCTGGACTAACATCTTCCTTCCCTCTCGCCGCGGTCGCGCACGACCACAAACAGTTCAGCGCCTGGGAAGTCTTTTTGAAAGGAAACTGGTCCGTCTCCACCTTTGTCACCAACTACTTCCCGATCATGTTCTTCCCCGCGCTCTACGTGGCCGCCAAATTCGTCACGCGCGTCCCAATGGTGAAACCGGAAGAGATGGACTTTGTCTCGGGCCTGCAAGAAATCGAGGCTATGACGTGCGTACCTACGGACCGTCTCGTCCCGTGATCGAACTGACCTCGCGACGACGACGTTTGTTTCTTTTTGCAGTTACGACGATCCCCCGCCAAAGAATTGGATGGAGGCTTTCTGGGCGTGGCTCGTAAGTCGTTTTTCCCTCTCGATAGCACCTGACTTGGTTCCTCAACGTTCAACCGCCGCATCGCAGATGTAAACCGAAACGGAAGCCCGTGCCCGTGCCCGTGCCCGTCCACGTCGGTTGGATCCCTCATGGAAGATAGAGTTAAATGGACAACGCCGATCACGAATCGCCCTCGTATCTAGTGTACAGCCCGCACATTTCGATGTATTTCAAATAATTGTTGTTTTAAATGTCTGAGAGAAACATCTTAGATGTTGCCTGGAAACCCATCGACGTGGCCGCTGCACATTAACCAAGCAACCCGTATATGTGCAAGTATTATAACTTTTCCGCGATTCGACGCAGGTGACCGTTATCTGATTTCTTCGTCTCTAAGAGGTAGGTCGTCCCCATTCCTCAACCATCTGAGATTCCGAGTGGCCACCGCACCCAAATTCATCAACGGCCCCATAGAAACCCCTACCACCACCCACAACGGATTAATCAAGCGAACTGTATAAGGAGCTATATCTACACCGATTAAACCCTGCTTTAAACAAGAGCCGCAAGCGCGGCACTGATAGCCCGAGCCATCTCTTCGTCCGACAACCCCATTTCTTCGCTCCTTTGCGCGCCCGCACCCAGCTGGATAGCCGGACCAACCGGACCAGGTGGATAGGGCGGCGGCGCCCACGAACAGCACTCACCAACGTCAGGCTGGGGCCAGCAGTCCCTCTCCAGCTCCTCCAGCGGCGTGAGGCTCCCGTCAGAATCAAGCCCAGGGGAAGACGCGCGCGAGGACGCAAGCGTCGGAGTGCGCGGCATGCACGCGTAAGGCGCGTGGAGAACAGCGGGGTTGCCGACGAACACCCGGAGGAGAGGGCGTCCGTCAACGGCAGTGGCTTTGTCCTTGCCTTTACCCTTCCCGTTCCCATTTCTCGTTCCGTTTCCTGGCCCGCCCACGTCTGCGTCCACGCTTATCAAGTCGTTTCGTGCACAAGACGCGACAGTGTCAGAACTCGGCTCCAGGTCTCGCGTCGCACGGATCTTCCACGACTTTTGTGAGCGACCGATGAACACCCTCGGCGGCCTCACTTTCGCCTGTTCCTGTTTCTGCTCCTGGCGCTGAGCGCGCAGAGGAGGCGTAGGCTCAATCCCAGCTTTCCTAGCCCGTAAACCAGTCTTTGACAACGACGCAGAACACGCGGGCCTAATAAACGCCCTCCCCACACGTTCCCCTTCCATACCATACACATGTGCCCAGAACGTCGTCGGCGGCGCTGCACTCGACGACGGCCCTGGCGTCGGTGACATCTCCATCTCCGTGTCCGCGCTCATCTTATTCGCTGGAGATCTGCGGCGGTGCGTCGGCTTGGGCTCGTCTCGTACGAGCGTCACTTTGGTTTGGGTCCGCGAACCTGCGAAGCCTCCGCCCCGCATCGAGATGAATTCTTCGCCCCGTTTCCGAGCACAGTGCGAACAGTTGCACGTATTCGTGCATGCCGGGCACATAAAGTCCGCGCTCAACTGGTCGAAGGTGATATCGGGGTATCTACCATTGTGCCCATTCCAAGGGGAATCAATATATAAATTGGCAAAAAAGAGAGGGAGGTTCAGTGAGGAGGCGATCAACCACACGGAACGGGGAAAAGGAACAGACCGGTTAAGAATGCATCGGTTGCAAAATCGCTTCCCACATACATGGTCTTGAACTGTGTTTGAACATTGCATTTTGGGCCGCACATTGGTGTTCCGACATTGGTGACAGAAAGTCCTCTCAGGGGCGAGTTCCTGGCTGTCAGCAATCGCCTTTCTGGTGGTCCGGGATGGCTTGAGTGCGAGTTTCGGTTTCGGTTTGGGCTTAACTGTTTCTGGAGGGGCTAAAGGCCTCTTGGGCAGTGAGGAAGTTCTAGTATTGTCTTCCTCGGCAACACTTGCAGACCGCTCGACGTCATTCTGTACGTGGCTGGAAGGTGTGCTGTCATTCTTCCCCTTTGATCCGGTCTGAGTCTGAGAGATGGGTTCATCATCGTTCTCTATGTCGTTAGTGGTGGGAGGCAGGTTGCGAAATTTGATCTGCACTGGCCGCTTACCCGAGAACAGAGGTAAAGAGGAAGAATCCATCGGTCGGCGAATGTAGATGATTGGCTCAGGCAGTCTTGGTCGGGATTTAGGAGTAGCAACCTTGGGTTGCGCTGCCGGCAGTTGCTCTCCGCAAAGAAGAGAGGGATCAATGGTGCTGAGAGCGATGGGAGAGGCATCATTTCTAGGAGTAGTGGGAGAATCACTACTTTTGGAGAGATCGCCTCCTTCTCTGAGCGACCAGGGACTTGTGTGCACTGAACTGCCACTTTGTACAACAAAGAAATTGTCCTCTTGGCTTACTAAGTGGTCATCCGCCTGGAACGGGGATGGTGGGAGAGAAGTTAGCAGTGGGTGTGGCTCCAACTCCACTGCCGTGGGGCTGGGAGGCATCCCAAAGAAGTATTCGCTGCCGTCTTTCTGTGCCAGCACTGTGTCAACCGATAGCGGAAGCCCTGACACGTGGCTGTTCAGCTGGACCTGCCCTGTGAATTGTAGGAGGTGGGGTCGGGAGGTATGCGTTGGTATGAGATGTTGTGCAGGGGAAACGACCGACTTGTTCGGCGAGTCACCCAACCCGTTGAAGTACTGATTCATGTCAACGTCCATGTCAACGTCCACTCGTGCACCATCTCCTTCTTGAAGAATTGTAGAATTCGAGAGCTCTGGGTCATGGACGAGCTTCGGAGGGGGTGGTGCGACATCCGGAGGATCGGTATCGACGTCAGAGGCGGACGCACGCTTCTTTGCGTTAGCTGGCTCAGCAGCAGCCTCCGTCGTACGACCCTTCTCATTGTTACTTCTCTTCCTGGGCGAACTCTCCGGCGGTACCAGTTCCCACGCCCGCAGCTCCTGGTTCATGACGTACCCCGCTGTTCCGGGTATCGGAGGTAACGAAACACGCGAAGGCCCAGCCATGGTACAGGCTCGCCCGAGCACCTTGAACCTGGTTATCCATTCTAGCTCAGCCCCCTGCAAGGTCGATGTGTGCTTGCGCCACGTGTGAGCAAATTGGAAACGCGTATTAGTCGCAAGGTCGGTGCGTGTCAGGGGGGGTTCGAGGTCAACATCTCCCAGAGGGACCATCGCGTGCGCATAGAACGCGTCCAGGAGAGTGCTAGGAGTCGTGTCGAACCCTGCTCCGAAGGTGGCAGGAGCTCTTGGTTTGTATTTCTTGCGAGCCGGTGACGAGAGAAAGGCCACATCCTCGCACTCACGTTCTTTGCCCTTGCGCTTATCTGGTGAAACGGAAACGGTTGCAGGGGCGCGAATTTGAGTAAACGCAGAACGCAAGGCATCAGCTAAAGAGGGGTATTCAACGGCATGACTTATAGGGGCTTCTGTGGGTGACATGGCAAAAGCCATCGGCTCATAATCCGCTTTGGTTACTCCCTTAGAAAATGAAGGAACCGCTATATGGTCCATAAACACCCGCCTCCGCCTCTTGGGTACCGGGGGAGGCGTGAAAAGTGATCGGTTTTCACCTATGGGTGGCGAACTATGCGTAAAACGATGGTGACGGCTTGGGCCAGGGTCTGCATGTTTGTCGCTGGGATGCGCATTACTGTCAGTCTGCAAGAAATGCCATCAACGATTTTATTTGCCGCATGAGGAATGTAAATACTAACCAACATCTCGCTGACAGACAGCTCCTCTTCGGTATCTTCGTCCAGAGTGAGATCTATGACTTCTGGTTCGATTGTGAACGCGGGTCCTGATAACGCCGCGTGTTCGCGTGCACCGGGCGAGACAGGAGAGTTGTGGACGCGGGAAACATGTACAGACGAGTTAGGGGTGAGTTGTGATGATAGAGACTTGGAATGTGTGGGAGTTGTATGCTATGTGCATCATGAACAAGATTGAAAGACTGCAGAAAAGGAGGTATGGTGGTGAAGACTTACCACAGGTCGATCGCGTGGCGAATGTACATCGTCCGAAGGGACTGAAGAGGTACCGGCAAGATTATGAAGCTGTATATGTGTAAATAACTCTGTAAATGGCTCACGCTGTTGCGTGTAGTGTGGCACGGGGATTGGCGAATAAGCAACAGACCCGGAGATAGGGATGTCGATACGTCCGTACCTCAAGACCAGCATGGACAAGTGACTGCTCAAAGCGTTTCTGTTCTCGGAAGTCGCCCCGAGGAAATGCATTTTTGATATCATCGAAGTCTTGATTCTCGACAGGAGCGCGAAATGACTCGGGACTAAAACTAGACGGAGTAGATGAGGAAATATAAGACTGAGGTAATGTTCGTGGCAGATGGCCATCCCAATTAGCAATTTCTGATCTCGTTGGCGCCGACATGAAGTCGGTCCTGATGGCTAAGACTTGCAGAACTACAGCAAGCCTGTTGAGGAAGTCGTTGGAAATCTGTGGTGATGTCGTTAACACCAATTTACCTTGCAGTTGATCGCTAAACGCGTTTCGGCAATTTCCGGAGTTCCACCCACCTTCTCAAAGGCAGAAAATATTATAGACACTATCATTGTTCGCGAATGGACACCTCATCAGAATACTGGTCAAAATCACGAAAGTCTTTAGTGACGGTTGTGCGAGTTCTGATTGGTGGAGAATAGGCATCCGTTGCCCAAAGTGGCAGTTTCCTCGAGTCTCGTTGAGCAGTGAGCACTCATTGAGCGCTTAGGTATGTTGATGCTGGGCGCGACCACCTGTGACTAGATGAATAAAATAATCGGGAAAACACGGAGAGTCACTGAGGGCAGTATGATGAACAAATGTTGTCTTCCAGATCTTCAGCAGTATCATAGCCGCAATGTCGTCTTCCTCCTCGGCTTCTGCTCTGGCTGGACAGGGGATGTGGCAATCTACTCCTGGAACAACTACAATGTGATAACAATGATATATTTACTTCGAGATCATCTCCTTCTAATCAGCTTGATACAGTCGCCACTCCAGCAAGAGCTGCCTGTGTTTGGGTTGGTGATAGCGGTTGATTGTAGCTTGTTCCCGTACAGATACAGTATTGCTAACCCATAGGTCCCTTTATCACCAGCACGGGGCTGAGGCAGACTCTCAGAACAAAGGTGCATCCAAACAAGAGTTGGCTCTTTTTAGAGTCACTTACAGTCGTTGAGAATGTAACTCGACGGATGGCTGGTATCCGCCGAAAAGTACTAGGTTTGTAAATGATCTTGATCTCTCACCAACCACGGCATGGTCTGATCTTAGTCTGAAAACCAGATTGTCTATCGACGGCTTGCCTCATAGACGGGCTGCATCTGAATAGTGGTCAAAATCACGGAAGCCTTGAGTGACGGTTTTGCGAGTTCTGATTGGTGGAGAATAGGCATCCATTGCCCAGAGTGGTAGTTTCCCTGAGCTAAACCAAAACAATTTGCTCATTAAGCGCTTAGGTGTGTTGATGTGGTCACCAGACTAGTCTGATCTCAGGGCCCAAAGCACTAGCCTAGATGATCCAAGTGGATCGCATTCACTGAGATTTTATTGACAGAGACACGATCATTGATTGCCACAGCCAATCGTACACCAGGTCGAAGATAGAACTCATTACTGTCGGGACAACTAGAGATAATAACGTATGGCAGTTTTTGGCTAGTAAGCCTACATGATGTGTCGTACTGTCATCATGTGGTGTCCAAATATCCCCGGGCTACTCCCTACGTCCCCGTGAAGTTTCTTGATCCCGAACCCAGTGTATTACATTGAAGGAGTTTGTTGTGAATTGAAGACGCTGAGACGAGGTACGTAATGAGCCGCGGTACTGGTGACCGCAACAATCAAAATTAAGTTTCTTTTCAGAAATGGAGCGGTACTTCAGCTGTTAGGTCCTGGAATGGTTGTAATATCTACTTTGAGGTCAGGCCATCTCCCTCTAATCGACCTGATGGGCCAACGGTCACAGCGAGAGCCGCTCATCGGAATTTGCTTGGGCGTTGTGCTTATACAGCTATTGCTAACAAAATGGTCCCCCTATCGCCATCACGCGCCCTTGAGGGTTGAAGCAGTCATGAATCAAGACAGATTTTTGCGACCACTTGAAGGTGTGTGTCTCCAAATAGATTCTGTGAGGTCCGATTGGTAGGATAGGTATAGGTATGTATGTATTCGACGTTCGTCGCAGTTGCCAAGCTAACCAAACGGTGACTTCACTCGGCTATATCCTATTTGTACTAGGACTGGTTCTTTGCCCTCTTAACGGACTAACCGATCAACGACCCAGCAGATGAGCCGGCTGGATGGAAACTCCTTTCGTAATTATAACACTTTTGCAGATTGCAGATACTCGAGTTGGCAGCGTGAGACGGGCTACCAAGTATACAGACATTACCAAGTCCACCCACTAACTACCAGCTGGCTGTGTAGGTGTTCAGCAGCGTATTTATCTCGCATTCTCCATTTCGGTTCGCGCCCAATACAATGCGCGTCTTCCAGTCTTTACTTCTACTCGTCCCCGCGATTGCGGCCGAGTTTATGCCTGGAGGCAGCTTCGGAAGGCCAACTATCGGTCCATACAATAACTGCTCCGGAGAACTAATCTTGCGCCCCAAAGACCTCGCTATTGATACCCTCCCTAATATCAGCCCAGACGATCCACGTGGTTGGGAACGGTGGGACCTGACAATGCACCAGGACGGTCTCTTCTTGTCGATGCGCTGGATGCAGGGTGATCCTGCGTCTTTTAACTCAGTTCCAGCAGACGGCACGTTTGAGCTTATAGCCAAGTTCGCAAACGGGACCTCGTACAGGACTCACACTTCGGGTCACAAATTGACATTCACCAACGGGACGCTTTACTCA
>MU127491.1:0-27519 GCA_014904945.1 Gyrodon lividus
AAGCTAGAGCTGCCCGACCATCTCACTGGTGCAAACGGTGGTCGTGTCGAGTCTCTTGTCAGCTTCCTTGGGCACTACTTGCATGCTCGTGTTCAGCTCGCGTTGGATTTGCGGATGGCTCTTCGTCGCCAGACTGAAGGAGATCTCACCGTGGATGAGCAAAAAGATATACAAGAGTCAATCACACAGCTGTCACAAGAGCTCGTCGAAGAGTCCACGGAGAGTGTATTTGGCAAGTTCACCTCGGTAATTGTGTCCCGCAAGTACTCCCGCCGTCGATGATTCGCTTAGTGACGCAGTCTGAGCGAACGTCTAGTGGTGACAGGTCAATTTATAGGGGACATCATGTATACGTACTCCAAGTTCTGCAATGCTTCTATGTACCCAACTGGAGATTGAAATTGATTTTCGGCATTGATGTACTAACTTAGTTTCGATTTGGGTGTTCAAGTGCTTCTCTACATGCCAGAGTTTTAGCCTTAGAGAGCTACTAGTATGGTCTTGTGGAAGACTTGAAGCAGTCTATTGTCGTCTCCAAATGATCGTGACGCTGAGCCTACCTCCGTCTAGTCCCTAACCGACAGTGATGTTTGAAAAGATATCTTTTACCGATATCAGACAGTAATTAAACTGACCGAGACAAAGCTCAAGATAAATGGTTCACCTACGCAGTCAACTTAAAGTTTGTATCCAATCTTCATTGACTGGCTTAATGGAAAAATGTGACCATACTACCCCCAAGCATAAACCCACTTGCAATGGCAGCGACACATGACCTTGGTTCTTCAAGGTGAAGTCTTATGGAAACATTGTAGCAACGGGACCGATATCTCTTACTACGAAGTAGTATAGGATGTATGTCATCGTTACAATCTTTTCTGCATACCACGAAGTTGTCGCATCTAAAGGGATGCTCAATTCTAAAATCTCAGTCTCAGTCCCAACTTACGACCACAGCCGAACCATAGCTGAACGTTTGAACTGCAACAATGTCGTAATTAAAACTTATGCTCGCAACTCCCAGTTGGGCTGGGCTGGTGCCACCGTGCAGTGCCTTGTTCAGCCACTCTGATCGGAAACCATCACTGTGACTGTGCTCATCGATGCCCTCTGCATGCCAGCAAAAGTGTGATGCTTGGGATGAATTTTCCTCGCTCGCAGCACCAATGTTTTGTCTTGGGATATCTAGAGAACATAAAAGTCGCTCTGAGCTCCTGATTTCACCTTATAATGATGAACACAATGATGAAGAACACCACTGCAATATACGTGCTTCACACTTGCTCGCAACATTTGTTGCTCTTTCACAACTTTTATCTGATCCTTGCCATGGCCCTTACAATACATGGCACAAATGCACAGATGTCACTCACCTGGCCAGATAGAGATCTTCACAATGAATATTAGTACATTGATTTTCCATTCCCGGCATACTATTTATTATCAGCATTGATGCACTAGCAGTATGGGACACACCACGTTTGACCACCTTGTGTGGCTTTTGGAGGCCAACCAAATCTTCAATTCCACTGGAAGAAAGCTGCAACAGCCCATTTGATATCAACTTGCTTGCTTTCTCCTCCACTATGGTTCCCGTGGGGCAGATCCCCTAAAGCTACACATAAGCTGGGTATAGGTTTTGGCACAGTCTTTGTATATTGCAGACGTGTTGTGTGTGCCTTATGAGAGCTTGGTTTGGACGTGGTGACATGGGGTAATTGTCACATCCCAAAACTTTCCCAACCCATCTGACCCAATTCCGGCCTCCTATGATCAAATCCCAAATCCCAAGTCTTGGACTTTACCTTAGAAGATTTCTGCATCATTGGATATTCCGAACCCCATATTTCCCATTGCAGACTTTTGTATTCCTATGTCAGCTATCTCTTGACATATGTTCCTTTCCTTTGACATTTCTTGACATTCACAGTTCCTATCAATAATTCCCTTTCCCCCTGCTTCACAATTATTGTGCCATTGCCCTCAGTTATTATTCCACCATTCTGATTCATCCCCTACTTCGTTCCGGAAACCTGAAACCCCGATTCGTCCGACAAACTTTAACAGCTTTATATCTTCTGGACTCTTCAGTATATAAACCCACTTGTACTCTCTGATATTTCCTTAGTTTGAATATCAACTAAATCCTGTTCTATCCTGCAAAGTCTCTACTTCACTCTGAAACCTCCTTCAGTCCTTGAGTTGATCTTAGGATTGCCTTCTGACCCTCTGCCTTGAAATTGAGGAACAGAACTCATACAGGGGCACAGCACATAAGCTGAAGCCAAAGTTCCTTACCCCTCTGACCCCCCTCAGGGATTCCCAACCAACTCCGCCTTTCCGTGTGCTCCAGAACTATCCGGGAATTCTGGAATCAAACTTGGACTTGACAGTGATGATGCGTGCCAGAGGGAAGTTTCTCAGCATGTGATGGATTGTTTGGGAATTGCAGACTGTGTCAGGATGTTAGATGGATCACTCATACACTTAACAGAAATGCCAGAACGTAACGGCCTTACTTTTATCTGCTGCAAAAAAATTCCCACAGTGAGTAAAGGTTTGTCAATAGGATTTGAACTGACCATTTCCTAGATTAATGTCCAAGCCATTATTGATCATGAATGGCATTTCACTGCTGTTGAACTTGGGTGGCCTGGCTCTGTTATGGTAGAACTGTTTTAGCCCCTTTTCTTTTCCTTCTCATGTGACTCTGTACCATCACATGATCCCTTTCCTTTTTTGATCCTTTGTATGACCAGTGATTCCAGGCAAAGTCCCTGGCCTTATCTTTCTTTTGTCAAATTCTATGACCTTCCGCCCAATGGCATTTATCTCTCTTATCTTTAGTTACCTTTCTTGGACAGTTCCTACTTCGGATCTCTTGGTCTGTGCGCCGTTCCCTGTAGTATAAAGACCTGTACTCTACTTGGTTACAACCCAAGTTAGATCTACGCAATACATAGCTCAACAAGCTATCTCTTGGTCTGAGAACTCGCTTCACCAATTGGCCTATAGTCTGCCAGAAAAGACTTCTGACAGATCTTGTCCTGTGTCACATCCTGAAACTTCCCTGACCCATCCAGCTCAATTCTGGCCCCCTATGATCAAATCCCAAATCCCGGGCCTCAGACTTTACCTTAGAAGATTTCTCTTTCATTGGACATTCTGAACCCCGGACTTCCGCATTCCCATCCCGGACTTACCACATTCCCATCCTGGACTTTTGTATTCCTATCTTGGCTATCTCTTGACATATGTCTCTTTCCTTTGACACTTCTTGACATCTACAGTTCCTATCAATAATTCCCTTCCCCCTTGCTTCACAATTATTGCGCCATTGCCTTCAGTCATTATTCTACCATTCTGACACCATTCCAATTCATTCCTTCCTTTCTTCCAGAAACCCGAAACTCTGATTCGTCCGACATACTTTAACATCTTTATATCTTCTGGACTCTTTAGTATATAAACCTGCTTGTACTCTCTGATATTTCTTTAGTTTGAATATCAACTAAATCCCATTCTCTCCTGACCTGCTTCACTCTGAACCCCCTCAGTCCTTAAGTTGACCTTAGGATTGATCCCCAACCCTCTGCCCTGAAATCAAGGAACAGAACTCATACAGAGGCGCAGCACATAAGCTGAAGCCAAAGTTCCTTACACCTTCGACCCCCCTCAGGGATTCCGGCCTAACTCCGCTACTCCGGACTATCTGGGAATTCCAGGATTGAACCCGGATTTGACATCCTGCTTGACAACAGGACTTGTTGGTGTTATCTGATCAAGCTCTCATGACCTCATCAGCATAACAGGCGCTGTCTTGGATGTAACAATGTGGAAGTGGTCCCATGTCTGGCAGCATCAATCAGAATATTTTCAGGAGAATACTTGGGTGCTCACAGATAAAGGTATTTGTTGTCATTCACCGTTTCTGCCCATTAACAAGTTGTACAGGTTATCCACCATCTCCATACATCCTCCATCTGTTCACAGAGCCGGAAGTGAATGCTCAACAGCTGGGAGAAAAGGCATGACAACAAAAATTCAACGAGCACACATTTGGCATGTTGAAGGGCTGTTTTCCTAGCTCAAAAAATCTTCCCCTAGAGCAAGACATACATATGGAATACGTACTGCCTCATTGAAGCTCCACATCTCATCACATAAATGGGTGAACTCTCTGGACAAAGCCATCCTTGTCTCCACAGCCCAGCTCCATGCCAGCTCAATCCATTGTCAGTTTGTGTTAAGTCCGGGTTTGTTCCTGGAATTCCCGGATTGTCCGGAGTGTGGAGAAAACAGGGTTTGGCGGGAATTCCCGAGGGGGGTTGGAGTGGTAAGGAACTTCGGCTTCAGCGTATGTGCTGCACCCCTGTACAAATTTTGTTCCTTGATTTCGGAGCGGAGGGTCAGAGATAGAGATCAATCCTAAGATCAACTGAAGGACCAAGGAAGTTCAGAGGGGATCAGGAAAGAACGGGATTTAGTTGATATTAAAACTGAGGAAATATCAGAGAGTACACGTGGGTTTATATACTGAAGAGTCCAGAAGATATAAAGATGTTAAAGTATGTTGGACGAATCAGAGTTTTGGGTTTCCAGAAGAAAGGAAGGAATGAATTGGAATGGTGTCAGAATGGTAGAATCATGACTGAAGGCAATGGTGCAATAATTGCGAAGCAAGGGGGAAGGGAATTATTGATAGGAACTGTAAATGTCAAGAAGTGTCAAAGGAGACTGACATATGTCGAGAGATAACCAAGATAGGAATATGAAAGTCTGGGACGGGGATACGAAAGTCCGGGACGGGGATATGAACGTCTGGGACGGGAATGCGGAAAGTCTGGGACAGGAAGTACGGGGTTCGGAATGTCCAATGAAAGAGAAATTGTCTAAGGTGAAGTCCAAGGGCCAGGATTCGGGATTTGGTCATAGGGGTTCGGAATTGGGCTGGATGGGTTAGGGAAGTTTCAGGATGTGACATGGCCTGAGAGCAGGGTAAGATTGGAAACAAGTGTACTACACCAACACCTACCACTTTCAATGGCAGATTTCTTCTTTGTTGATCGGGGTCAAAGGAGTCAGATTGTAAGGCCCATTGGATAAATTCAAATCTCAGGCCAATGTACTCCAGCATGTTCTGGAAACCTTGTTGGATTGGGGTGTAGAATGATTTCAGCATTGTGAATGAGATGGGCAAGTAAGAGGATTTGGTCTGGGGTTTTTTATATTGCAAAGATGAACTGGAGATAATATACAGCACAATAACCTGACAGTTCATTGGAAATACATCCAAATATGGCTTCTGCCAAGTTTGTAACAATTCCTTACAATGATCCCAAAGTCTCTCGAAATCGGGTTGAGTCCTGGCTGCATAGCAAGCATGTCCTGCCTGGCCTGCAATAGGGCACCCCATGACCTTGCCTTGTAATCAAAGAAGTTACTTGTCCATTGCCCTTCTGCTCTGAGGAGCTCCACTTTCTCTTCCCATTGGTCTCTGAGAGCTTTTGCTCTGAGCCAATGACCCTGATAAACTGAAGTACCCAAAAGTGTCAACTCAGTCCATGAGCAACCAAACATTAAGTTTGAAACATACATTCAGTTCCAAATCCCTTTGCACATCCATGGTCCAGAACCAGGCCAAAGTGGAGTCCCAATTGCCCTGGGCATTTGGGTTGGATACTGCGGTACTGACCTTGAGTGCTCCAGATCAAGCAGCCTATACTGGATCAGAGTATCTTTGTTGGCTTCCAGTCATATCATGTCTCTTTGGCATGTCTTTTCACAGTGAGCTCTATCGCATTGATCTTGCCCCATGCACAAGTTGTGTGGGTCTGGCCACTGGCATGCCAAAGCTTGGTCTGGAAGAGAACTGACTTCTTGGCCAATGCCATCCTCAGATGATGCAGGCAGTCATTGGCTTGACCTTTTCTGAGTTCCAGTTCTTCATCTTCCAACCAACTTATACCTAAGTCCTTGCAAGCCTGTTGACTCATGGAGGATGGGAAGGGGACATGAGCTTCTTTGGAATGGTGAGGATCAAGGTTTGCAAAGGCTACTTTGGCATCATCATCAGAACCTAGGTCATCAATCCAGTCTTCCTTGTCATGGTTGGCTGCATCAGATCTCTGAGTGTCAATTCTACCTATGAATGAAGCAGCATCTGAGACAAAGCTGCAGATTTCTGTCCCTAGCCAATCTCTCTTCCTTGCCAGGGCCAGCCTCTGAGCTTCTGTGGACCAGAAGAACAGGCCTCTGACTTTAGCTGGATCTGTGATTGCTGGATTTGCAATCTACACCAGGAGAATCTGGAACCCAAAGGTGAGGTGGCTGAGCTGCTGGGTGGGAACCTTCCCATTCCTCATCAGGCACTTCCCTGACTCCAGATGGGCACACCCCTCTATCATGTCCCAGATGTGTAGTCAATCCAGCCTATGGGCCTCACTTTGATCAAGCAGAGGCATTTCAGTATAAGTATCAGGAAACATGGCAGCCAGAGAAGATTGCTGAAGTAAGTTCTGGTCCATTGCTCTACCCAATGAAAGGGGTGGGCCCTATGGTTCTCTCTACAGCAGCAAGTACAGAAGAGGGGCCTTCTGAAACAACCCGAACATCTGTAGGTACCATTTCCGAGACAATGAGAACACTTCCAAGGATTGGGTGGTCCCTCCAGCTGTAATAAGATATTGAGATATAGTTCTTTGTGATCTTGCCATTCCCTAAGGAAGTCATTTTGTGTCTGGAATAGTTGGCTTTCCAAAGAGTATATTGCAAGAACAAATGAGAGTCTTACCTTGCTAGGAAATTTCAATGGCTTGGGCATGTCATAGAAATCACCTTGGTCATATGTTTGGAAGTCATGGCCAGCAGATGGGGTATTTATTGGAGACCTCTTCCTTGGCCTTTTCTTGTCTGGAGTCACTTTCACCAATTTAGTCTTGGTACCTCAGGTTGTTTGGAGGGTCTTCCACCAAACCTCCACTACAGGACTATGAGCATCTACAGAAACATACTTTGCTTTTGGCATGGCTAAACAACAGGAGGACTGGATTTCAACACGATTCTCTGACCAGACAGCACACCTTCTAGTAGCCAACTGATCACCTTGTCATTCCTCCAACTTGTATGTCATTTGAGGTGCATGTTAAATATCAAAGTTTGATGGCATCCATGTTATGTATATTACTGGATAAGGCATGTTGGAACCCACACAAGGGTAGCAATCAGGGCAGACACCACCTAAATTGCCAAATGGGGAGGGAAGGTGTCTACAATAAGATGAATCAAGGGGCATTACAGCATGAAGGAAGATCAATCAGAAGATTCTGAAGTTCGGAAATGTCAGCAATCATGTTTACAGCATCTGATGTTGATGAAGCAATCCAGGATTTGGGTAGGGACTAACAAAACACTACCAACTCTCAAAACACACTCTTTGAACGAAATATTGCTGGACATCATGCCTTGTGAACCATCTAGTAGAGCTAGCAGTGTATCTGTTGGGACCAAGACTTCCCAGAAGCTGTCAGAGGAGGAAATAGATATCCTCAAATCTCATTTGGAAGCATGGAGGAACAAGAGGAACAGACCTGGAGTGTATAGGGCAGTGCATAAGGAAGTGAAGAAGTTGGATATGGTGGAAAGGATGAACATAGAGGAGTGGGATGACCAGAAGGAGGTGAGTCCTATATATCATGTGGGACTTTCAGCTGATATTTATGTTTTGGAAAAGATGTACAAGAACTGGCTTTACAACCATGGTCAAAAAAGAACTACCAAACCTATGGTAATGTATGAAAAGAGTTTCACTGCTAGGGATGTGATAAAGGTACAGAAGAGGATAGAAATTCAGATAATAGAGGAAGACAATGGGTCGAAACCTAGGGACAGAGAGATGATAGCTTGGTATCAATGGGCTATGAACAAGGTGATGGAAAGTCTCACCAAAGAGGAGTTAAAGAAGGCCAAAGCCAAAGCCAAAGAATGGAGGAAAGAAAGACCACCTCCAGAGGTACAGGCAAGGTAAGGGCTGAAGCTCTGGATGGAGACTGACTGCTAACATCCTACTGTAGAACAGCCTTAAAGAAAGGGGAGAAATATGTGAGGGAGTTTGCAGAGGAGGTGTGGAAGAGGTGTGGGAT
Organism: Gyrodon lividus; assembly: GCA_014904945.1. Classification (NCBI taxonomy): domain Eukaryota; kingdom Fungi; phylum Basidiomycota; class Agaricomycetes; order Boletales; family Gyrodontaceae; genus Gyrodon; species Gyrodon lividus. The sequence goes on from MU127491.1 coordinate 8,142, forward strand.
GGGAGTAGCCATGCTGGCAGCCTGGAAAGATGAAGCTGGACAGATCATGACCACTGAGTAAGTGAGCGTGAAATCCACAAGCCAAAGGTATTTGGAATGCTAACCAGGCCATAGATATGACATTAATGATGAGATTGGGAACGGAGTGGAATTCAATGGGTGGTGTGGAGCTCATCACAGATGGATGGAGTATGCCAAGACTGAGCTTGGAAACTTGGGATTGTCAGATGGGGGTGAGACCAAAGCTGATCCCAATGCTGATGATGAATCTGATGCCAAGGTTTGGCCACAGAAGAAGAACATGAAGACAGGGAAGGTTGATCCAGTTTCAATTGTTAGCAATGGAGAAAAGGCTTGGATAACAGACATGAAGAATGTCAGCCTGGAGATCATGAAACAGATCATCTAGGGCTTCATCACCTTTCATTACAGTCAGTGGATCCAGCTTAGTGAACACCAGGCCTGATTGCTCCCATAGAGAAGGCTTTGGGAATGAATGAGCTACCTGTCCCATGGACACATATTGTGGGTCAACAGCAACTCAAAGCAGCCCTGGACAAACAACCGGCCCAAGACGTGTTTGATAGATTCCTACAATTGATTTGAAAGGGTGGTCAATGTCTATCATTGTGTGTCTCATAGGCTACAGAGGTCAAGCTTGTAAACACCTGTACTGCAATGTTTGCATCGCGACATCTGGACCTTTATCGTAAATCATTCTACAACTTTTCTGTGTCCTATACTGCTGTATGCAAGTGTCTTCTCTTTCTTTTCCCTCATTGCATCCCAGACGACATTTTGGCTCCCCAACAAAACCAAAACTTGAACCTGCTGTGGCACTGCAGTGCTTTGGTACCGTAGCATACGGACAGCCAAGGTTGACAAATAGCCATGGCTCATGGGCCAGCTGATTGTCGGCTGACCTATGAGTTGCACTTGTAGGGCATGGATGGGCTGAGATAGAATACAAGTCCCATGTGATATGAGTCGGCTGAGGGGTTATTTTAGTGAGGGTACCATATGTCTTGGGTAGGCCAATGGATGGATAGCCCAAAGGTCTCAGGCAGCCCAAGGGATCGGCGGCCTGTCAGTATCAGATGCACCAAGTAATATCCCAATCTCTATTTCACAACAAATGAGCCATTCCATTTGACTGGCTGTGACAGTAGGCTATGCATATGCGGTGGGCCAAGGCATGGCCCCTAGGAATGGGATCGGCCGAGGCAAGGAATCCCATCAGCCACAGGGATCGGGAATCCTGCTGTAGTCCATCGGCATTGGCCTGAACAATTTCAAATCAGCAGCCCCCTTGGCTGAGTGATCTATATTCCATTCAATCTACCTCTACAATGGACATTTCATCTCATTGGAGACTTCACATGTCTGATATTATTGCTGAATACATGGTCAAGTGATTCCTGGAAGCCATTGGCCACCCTGCCCAACCAACTCCTGCACTACCCAATACATGCATTCCTTTACCAGCTCTCTTCCAAGCCGATCGGATAGTCAATTCAATGGCAAGGGCTTATCAGAATCAAAGCACGTGATCTCCGAGTACATAGATATCTACTAATATTGTCTCAGGGAGCTTCCCAATCGACATCCAAAGGATGGCCAAGATGTTGGGGACAAAGGAGACTGGAGAAGATCCAGAAAGAGAGAAATTCTTTAAGGACAGATTCCCTATTGAGCAGGAAGAGGAGATCTCAGACCCAACCCTTCTATTGGACCAGACTGGGGTACTATCTGAAGAGTTCCAGGTGAGCTCCCCAAGTTAAATTTCCAGAAATGCCTCATTGATGACTTTGGTTAGCGGGACTGTTCCCAAAACCTGGAATTGCTATTCCCAGATTTATCCAGGAGTGTCAGAAACTCCAGGTCTTGGAGGACCAACCAGGCTCTGTTTGAGAGGGAGATCACAGGTGTGATTGAATTATCCCTGGCTTGGTACCAGCAAGGACAGGTGGCAAGAACCTTTCAGCTGCATTTACACCAAAGGCGTTTTGATGGAACTGGCCATTTAGGCATCAACCCGAGGTATTGACCCTCCTGAAAGACTCCCATGGCAATTCTGAACCTTGGGAATGGCTTGGAGCTAGCTCCCTGCAGTGCACAGTCCTTTTGGTAGCCCTGCTGGGCATGCATCCAGACCTCTGAAACTGGCTGAGTCCAATGATGACACCAAAATGACAGCCATTCTTTCCAAGTGATCCTCGGTATATTCAGTAATGTCGGTCATCATCAATCAGGCCACCCCTGTCCATTGGGATCTCAACTGTAGGGCTCAGTGGTTGGACATGTTGGCTACCATAGTGGGGGATCTGTTGGAGTTCAAACATTGTGTGGCTATGTCACAGCTTTTATAATCATGTACTTATACTTCCGTTCGTTTGTACCTAGCTACCTCAGTGACTACTGCCTAGTACACTGAGGTAAGACCATTGTTACTCTCGTTTACTTACATTGCTGATACTCCTGTAGCTTATATCTTACTACAGGTGAATATAGTGACTACTGCCTGGTACACTGAGCTTATATCTTACTACAGGTTATGAGCCCCGAGCTTCATAACTAAGTTAGAACTCTCGAAGAAAATTTGCTCAATCCCTCGTAACAGTCCAAAAGATGTTTACAAGCAAATCCTGTGATGTACACCACAAGATCCCAAAGCTGGATGCTTCTGGGAAGAACTGGTCTTGGTGGAAGGCCAGACTTGAAGTGACTTTGATGGGGAGAAAATTGCACAGCTATCTGCATGGTACAAAGCCAATGCCTATCAATCCCACAGTTGGGAAATCACCAGCATGGGTGCCAACAACACCAGCTGAGATAGCTGAGGTAGCAGACTATGAAGAGGACCTTGAGGAATGGACCAAAAAAGATACCCTCATATGAGACCAAATCACCACTGCAATCCCTGATTCCCTCTTTATCTGCCTTGTATTGAAATCCACCACCAACGAATACTATGAGATGCTGAAGAGTCAATTCCAAGATCATTGGTTGTTGGCATCGAGCTGAGATGTCAGCTTGGCGAGATAAAATTAAAGGATGGTGGGGATGCTCGCGCTCACCTCGACAAGATGTTTTCGATTTGCAAAGACCTTGCATCCATGGGACAACCAGTTTCAGATGAAGACCTGTTCAACATAATCTTCACTTCACTTCACTTCCATGCAGCTATAATACAGTCCTTTTGTCAATTTTGTCAAGCATGAAGTTGCATAGCAGAACCATTACCTCCGACACCCTCATATCCCTCATCCTCAATGAGTGTGACCATCTAGTCGCACAAAGTGGTGGGAAGCCAAAGCCCAAAGACGACGACGTAGCTTTTGGGGCTGATGCATCAAAGAAAGGGAAATGTTGAGCAGGAAAATTTACAGGGAACTGCTATAACTGTGGCTGGAAAGGTCATACCAAGGATGACTGCTGGGAAGAAAAGGGCAGCAAGGCTGGAAGTCTAAAGGGAAGAAAGACACATCAGGCAAAGACTCAAAGAAAGGAAAGGCAAATGCAGCTGCTGAAGCAAGCACTGAGACTGACACAGTATGGCTGGCAGAACCGAATGTGGAAGGCCATGATGAGCCAGAGGCTACATCAATGCTGGCCCAAACATTGACAACTACTACAGTTGAGCTCTACAATAGTGGCGCTTTGCAACACCTATCTCCCTATAAAGCTCATTTTATTGACCTTGTATCTATCCCCCCGAAATCCATCACCACGGTGGACAACCGCACATTTAACACCATTGGAAAAGGCAGCCTACACATTGAAGTCCTGAATGGACAGTTGATGACGTGCATTTTGTTGAAAAATGTTTTGTATGCACTGTCAATGGGGGTAACCCTTGCGTCCATTAGGCGGCTTGCAGCTGCAGGATATGCTGCTGTATTTTGCAATGCGGTCTGTCACATCTTCAGCCCTTGTAGAAAGTTGTTAGGGGAAGTACCAGTCGGCAATGGTCTGTATCATGTATGATGCCCAATTATGAACCAGCCCTTTGTGGGTGCAGTGGGAGCAGTTAAAACTCTTACCATGGAAGACCTCCATGTGTCACATCCCGAAACTTCCCTAACCCATCCGGCCCAATTCCGAACCCCTATGATCAAATCCCAAATCCCAGCCCTTGGACTTGACCTTAGACAATTTCTCTTTCATCGGACATTCCGAACCCCGTACTTCCCGTCCCGGACTTTCCGCATTCCCATCCCAGACTTTCATATTCCTATCTTGGCTATCTCTTGACATATGTCACTTTCCTTTGACACTTCTTGACATTTACAGTTCCTATCAATAATCCCCTTCCCCCTTGCTTTGCAATTATTGCGCCATTGCCTTCAGTCATTATTCTACCATTCTGACGCCATTACAATTCATTCCTTCCTTTCTTCCAGAAACCCAAAACTCCGATTCGTCCAACATACTTTAACATCTTTATCTCTTCTGGACTCTTCAGTATATAAACCCATGTGTACTCTCTGATATTTCCTTAGTTCAAATATCAACTAAATCCCGTTCCTTCCTGATCCCCTCTGAACTTCCTCAGTCCTTAAGTTGATCTTAGGATTGATCTCTATCTCTGACCCTCTGCTCCGAAATCAAGGAACAGAACTTGTATAGGGGCGCAGCACATAAGCTGAAGCTGAAGTAGCTTACCACTCCAACCCCCCTCAGGAATTCCTGCCAACCCTGCTTTCTCTGCACTCCGGACAACCTGGACTTAACAGTATATTTGAACTCAAACCTCTACGAGTTTGCTAACATCATATCTTATCCACATGTCTAGAACTATCCAGACTCGTGCCCAAACATGCAGTATGCAAAGCATCGATGCAGCTCAGTTGGAGGCATCTCGAGAAGACACCCTGCACTCCCTGACGACCTCGCGTCAAGGCCCCGATGTTGCCAAACAATTCCGAAGCTTTTCCACTCGTCGTTCATCAACCTCCGGCTCTCAGGCCAGACCTCCATCTCAAATCATCTCCACCCCTACTCCCGCAGGTCGTCACCCCTCCGGGGGCATCCCGGACCCCTCTGATGACGGGAACAGCGGCAGCGATGACCCCAACCCCTCCAATGACAACAACCCCAACAATGCAATCCCGCCTAACCCTATCATGGCACTTGCAAACGCAGGCTGCAGCCTCGCTGAGTTATCGCACCACGACTGCAAAACCAAAAACTCCTCATCTCCGCGCACGAAGGTGCGGGAACCTGACACCTTTGACGGGACTGACCCTCGCAAGCTGTGGGCCGTCTTGGTCCAATGCGAACTGAACTTCCAGGATTGCCCCTGTGCATTCCGGACTGACCGCGCGAAAGTCACCATTGCTCAGTCTTACCTAGAAGGTATGGCCCTTGAATGGTTTGAGCCCGACCTCCTCCAGATGGACGGACAACTATCGGGAATTCGTCCTCGAGCTCCAGACCAACTTCAGCCCCCACGACCCCATCGGTGATGCCAAGCACCAACTTGACCACCTATCCATGAAAGACTCCCAACACATGAACAAATACATGGTAGAATTCAATCACCTAGCCTCCCAGGTCCGGGGTTATGGCAAGGGAGCCCTCCGACACCACTTCTACAATGGACTTCCAGATCACATCAAAGACAAGCTTTCCCACATCAGAAAACCGCGCTCCCTAGGAGAGCTCCAGACTCTCTCCCAGACTATCAATGGGAGATATTGGGAACGCAAGTCTGAAGTCGCTCGCCAAGTCCGACCCTCTGGAAACCAGTCCTCTACTTCCAAAAGTACTCCGACCACTTCATCTCTGAAACCCGTCACTCCGTCCAACACTTCCGCGTCCTCGTCGGCAAAGTCCTCCACCCCTAAACCTGCATCCGACCTCTCCAGTGAACTCAGGAAGGACAGATGCCTCACCTCCGAGGAACGCAAATGCTGCTTTGACCTCAAGCTGTGCATGTTCTGCGGAGCCGCTGGACATGTAGCTAAGGACTGCCAGAAGTCCACCTTCCACACGTCCAAAGCCCGCGCAGTGACAACCTCCCCCCCTCCGGAAGCCAAACCGGAGGCCACTACCCCTGAGGCAAAAAATTAGGGCACAGCCTTCCAGACTCGGCACAGGAAGGAGGCTGTGTTAAATCCCACCGTGCACCTATCTGCTGCCTTTGTGTGCGCATGCAAACTCAATGATTCCGAGCAGTTCAGCATTCACCTCCATCCCCAGGACTCCAAACTCCATTCCGTATCCCAGAACTCCGAAATTTCCGAGACCCCTGAAGAAGTTGATCTTTCCTCCGTCCCTCCAGACTATCACGATTTCCCCAATGTCTTCAGTAAGGACAAGGCTGATACCCTTCCGCCCCACAGGGAATTTGATCTCAAGATTGACTAGAGGAAGGTGCTTCTCCTCCTCTTGAGACTGTTTACCCGGTCTCCACTACAGAACTCAAGTGCCTCTGGGAATTCATGGACGAACACCTCAACTACGGCTTCATCTATCAGTCCAATTCCACCCACGGCACTCCCATCCTCTTTGTCCGCAAGAAGGACGGATCCCTCCGCCTCTGTGTCAATTTCTGAGGTCTCAACAAAATCACAAAGAAAGACCGCTATCCCTTACCCCTGATCTCCGACCTCCTCAATTCCCCTAGCCGCACCAAGGTATACACAAAAATTGACCTTCGTCATGCATACCACCTTGTCCATGTCACTCCCAGGGATGAGTGGAAAACTGCCTTCCGGACTTGCTATGGCTCGTACGAGTGGCTGGTGATGCCCTTTGGGCTCACCAATGCCCCTGCAGCTTTTCAGCGGTTCGTCAATAGCATCTTCGCAGACCTCCAAGACATCTGCATTGTGGTTTACCTTGACAACATCCTCATCTATTGCAACAACATGGCTTTCCACAAAAAATATGTCCGGGAAGTCCTCCGGCGTCTCCGGAAGCACAGACTTTATGCCAAAGCGGAGAAATGTGAGTGGCACTCAGACTCCGTCGAATACCTGGGCTATTGTCTCTCTCCCCAGGGACTGACCATGTCCCTGGAGAAAGTCCAGGCAGTCCGAGATTGGCCTGAACCCCGGAAAGTCAAGGACATTCAGTCCTTTCTTGGGTTTGCCAACTTCTATCGTTGTTTCATCTTCAACTACTCTGATATTGTTGTTCCGCTCACCCGACTCACTCGGAAAAATGCCCCCTGGAACTTCAACGACTCCTGCCGCTCCACCTTCACCCAACTCAAAGATGCATTCACCCGAGCCCCTATCCTTACTCACTGGATTCCGGACTGTCCTATCACGGTCAAAACCAATGCTTTGGACTACGCTATCGTGGGAATCCTCTCGATCCGGTGTCCAGACGAGGAATTCCGCCCCGTCGCGTTCTACTCCCGCACCCTGACAGCCCTGGAACTCAACTACAACACTCATGATAAGGAGCTCCTCGCTATCCATGAAGCTTTCCGGCATTGGTGTCATTATCTTGAAGGTTCTGGCACTCCTAGCAACGTTGTCACCGACCACAAAAATCTGGAATATTTCTCCACCTCCAAAGTCCTGACCCGCCGGCAAGCCCGCTGGTCAGAATTCCTATCCCAGTTCAACCTCGTCATCTGATTCTGCCCCGGACACTTAGGAGCTAAGCCTGACTGCCTCACTAGACGCTGGGACGTCTACCCAAAAGAGGGGGATAAGGACTATGCTCGCATCAATCCCCATAACCTCTGTCCAGTGTTCACACAGGAACAGCTTGCCTCGTCCCTACGAGCCACTATCCTACTTGCCCCGGGCCTCATCCCTACTTGACATCAAAGACATTCACAAGGACATCCTAGATTCCCTGTCCTCCGACCCCATAGCTTCCCTCCATCTTCCGGACTTGTCAGACTCCCAATGGGCTGTCAACCCCGAAGGTTTCCTGACCCTTGACAATCACATCTTTGTCCTGGAAGCTAAGGACCTCCATCTTTGCATTCTCCGGTACAAGCACGATCACCCCCTATCTGGACATTTCGGGCAGAACAGGACATTAGAGCTCGTCCACCGGGAATACACCTGGCCAGGCCTCCACACCTTTGTCAAGGACTATGTCAATTCCTGCACTTCCTGCGCCCGAGCTAAAACTGTGAGACACCACCCCTACGGAATGCTCAAGCAACTTCCAATCCCCGAAAAACCCTGGAACTCCATTTCCATGGACTTCATCGAACAACTACCATTCTCCGGTGGATACACTGCAATCCTCGTAGTCATCGACCGCCTCTCCAAACAATCCATATGCATTCCCACTCATGACACTATTGACTCTCTGAGCCTCGCAAAACTATTCCTTCTCCACGTGTTTTCCAAGCACAGAGTTCCCTCCCATATCACCTCCAACCGGGGTTCTGAGTTCATCTCCCACTTCTTCCGTTCCCTTGGGAAAGCCCTTGACATCCAACTTCACTTCACTTCGGGATATCATCCCAAAGGCAACGGGCAAACGGAACAGGCAAACCAGACCCTCGAGCAGTACCTCCAAATCTACTGCAACTACCAACAGGACAATTGGTCGGAACTCCTACCCCTTGTTGAATTTGCTTACAATAATGCCCCTAGTGCTACCACAGGAGTATCCCCATTCTTCACTAACAAAGGCTACCACCCAAACGTCTCGGTCGACCCCGAAAGGGATCTGACCTTATGCCGCGCCCACAAATATGCAGTCAGCCTACAGGAACTCCACAAATTCCTATGCACGGAAATGACCCGCGCTCAGCAATGCTACCAAGGACCTGCAGATTCCTGACGACTTCCGGATTGGAGACCAAGCGTTCATCAAGGCCAAGTACTTCTGTTCCACTCGCCCCTCCAAGAAACTCTCAGAAAAGAACCTCGGCCCCTATCCAATCATCGCCCAAGCCAGACCCCTGTCCTTCACCCTCCAACCCCCAGACTCCATGCATGCTGTCCATCCCATTTTCCACATCTCCCAGTTAGAACCCACAACTCCGAACACCATCCCGAATCAGGTCCAACCCCCACCTCCCCCAGTCAAACTCAACGGAGAACCCAAATATGAAATCTCCAAAATCCTAGACTCCAAAATCGACTGCCGACGCAGGAATTGCCAACTCCTGTACCTGGTAAGGTGGGCAGGTTACGAAGGGACTGATGAAGAAACTTTCCTCAATCCTTGCAACTGAGCTTGCTCATGCATTGGAACTTGTCTCGGACTTTCACTCCGCATATCCCGGAAAGTCCGGACCCCTTAGTTCACTTGGATGAGAGCGGAAATATGATTTTTCGATTCGCCAAAACAAAACTATGCTAATGGTACATGAGGAAACCGATGGGACACTATACTACCTCCCCATCTCCATCCTCCTCACCTCCCTCCTCCTCCTCATCCCCATCTGTCCCCTGACCTTCATCCCTCTCCTTCCCATTCCACTCCGACGCCCCCCAGCCTTCTCCGGACTCCCCAAGACACCAGGAAGGCCACCAGGCTGTCCGACAGCACCTGCCAGATTCCTGGCAGCTGGGCCACGACAGCCCCCTGGTAGGCCTTGTTGGCCCACCTCTGGGCCTCGTAGGACTCTGCCAGAGCCCCGAGCGCGTCGCGGCACCCCTCGTCCTCCTCATCTTCTTTGTCCTGCTCGCCCTCCCCTTTGCTCTCCTCCTGGGCCTCCGGACTGTTCTGCCTCTGCCTCTTCCGGTCCTTCCCCCCGCGCGGTGACGCCACTTCCACAGCCGCCCGCTTTCCTGCTCCGGCCTCCTGGCACAACGAGTGTGCTTGCGAGGACCTCGTGCACGTCTGTGACCTCCTGGTCTTCGGGCCCGTAAATGGTACCCCTGCCCTCACGCAGGCCATGCAGGGAGTATTGGCCCCAGGGAGCCAACCCCCGGGCCTCCCCGCACTCACCTGCAATGGCCCTGCCTCAGACCCCTTCAGTGAACTGCTCGCCCTGCGCCTCTGCAACTCCTGCAACCCCTGCCGCAATCTTTCAGCTGTGACCCTCGCAACCTCCGCCTCCGCTTTCCTCCTCCTCTCGTCCTCCTCCACTGTTTTCTGCACCTCCTCCTCGAGCCTCCGCCTCACCTCCTTGCACTTCTCCGCCTCCAACCGGGCCTTTTTCTCCCTGGCCTCCTGGATTCTCCGGGCGGACTCCTGCGCACGCTCTTCCTCCTCTTGTTGGAGATGGGCGACTTTGTCGTCGGATTGCGAGTGAGTAGACATGTTGGATGGTGGAACTAAACAACAGGCAGTCAACGGTTGCAAGGCACCTCAGATCGATCCCCACTTTTCAAACTCTGCTATACTTCTATTTCCTATCATGGACTCCCATCCAGGCACTCAAGGGTTCGTGCCTAAGAGGGGGATACTGTCACATCCCGAAAACTTCCCTAACCCATCCGGCCCAATTCAGAGCCCCTATGACCAAATCCTGAATCCCGGCCCTCAGACTTGACCTTAGACACTTTCTCTTTCATTGGACATCCCAACCCTGTACTTCCCGTCCTGGACTTTCATATTCCTATCTCGGCTATCTCTTGACATATGTCACTTTCCTTTGACACTTCTTGACATTTAGAGTTCCTATCAATAATCCCCTTCCCCCTTGCCTCCCAATTCCAATTATTGCGCCATTGCCTTCAGTCATTATTCTACCATTCTGATGCTATTCTGATTCATTCCTTCCTTTCTTCCAGAAACCTGAAACTCTGATTCGTCCAACATACTTTAACATCTTTATATCTTCCAGACTCCTCAGTATATAAACCCGCATGTACTCTCTGATATTTCCTTAGTTCAAATATCAACTAAATCCTGTTCTTGTTCTTTCCTGATCCCCTCTGAACTTCCTCAGTCCTTAAGTTGATCTTAGGATTGATCTCTATCTCTGACCCTCTGCTCCGAAATCAAGGAACAGAACTCATACAGGGGCGCAGCACATAAGCTGAAGCCAAAGTTCCTTACCACTCCAACCCCCCTCAGGAATTCCTGCCAACCCCGCTTTCTCCGCACTCTGGACAATCTGGGAATTCCAGGAACGAACCCAGACTTAACAGTATCGTAAACTATAGTAAAACGTGTTGGCCTCACAAGGTCCCTAGATATGAAGATGAACTGAAACTCTTTGAGACGTGTGGTCAGATGCCTGTCAGGTTTTTCTCCTGCCAGTCACTGCTCGAGGTGAATCCCTTTCTCTGAGCTCCTAAGATGGCTAGAGCTTCCTTGCGTCCGGTGCAATAGCAATAGCAAGTGACTACTTAAAAGTTTTGTACTACTATGTATCATAGCGCCGTAATGCGCGAGCCCCCAGATCCCAGTTGGAAGAGGACATAAAATGTCAAGAGTGTTGTCAGTAAGACAATAATAAAGTTTAGTTCAAATGAAGCACCACAGATGATTCGCAAAGTGATGTCTTAGGAACAACACTCAAACAAGAGAAATGATGAGGAGAGATGATGATATCAGCAGTCTGCAAAGGAGTGATGACAAGAGAGGAGCCCAAACTCGTAGTCTGTAGGAGAAGACCCAAGTGAACTAAACTGGAGTTCCTTGGTCGCTATATTGAATCTTTATATACTACTAACTAATGTCTACCCTAAAGTGTCTGAGTCAGCTATCAGTCAGCATATGATGTCATAGTGGAGTATCATAGAATGTCATAGAACGTTAGAGAAGAAAGTGATGTCATATAGAAAGAACTAGAATGCACATGCATAAGTCATGAGGTATGATGTCATAGGAGGAAAAGAGGTCACTGACAAAAGTAAAAGCAGTTGCGAGAAGGTCATGTGGCTAATCATGTGATCGTAGAGTAAAAGAAAAGTAAGAAAATATAAAATTCGTAACACTCACTATGTACAATGATACCATTTTACCTTGTCTCCTATGATATGACTGCCCTTTTGACTTTGCCTTGACTGTTGTTTATGTTTTGACATCTGACACACAGTCGCAGGTATTCCCTGACTATAAAAGTTTGTACTTATGATTTTGAATACATCTTCTTGCATGTCACAGCTAAGGTCACCCTGGAGAAACTGCTCTCTTCACCATTTACCATATCCTGTCTGCGACCTGCATGAAATCTGTCTTCTATCCATCTCTAATGCACAGCCATGCAAAAGTGCCCATCACTCAGGCTCATGGACTCTCCCTTCCAGAGTTATTCTCAGTATAGATCCCTTATAGGGTCAAACTTATCACACCCTTTCATTTGATTTTATACTCTGACCCTACTTGTCACCTGGGAAGGTCTTAGATTTCTACAGCAGCCTTGTGTCACATCCCAAAACTTTCCCTACCCATACAACACACTTCTGACCACTCATAATCAAACCCAGAACCCCAAGCCCCAGATGTTACCTTAGAAGATTTTCCCCTTCACCTGATATCCCAAATCCCATATTTCCTGTCCTCTTGGCTATCTCTTGACAAATGTTCCTTTCCTTTGACATCCCTTGACATTTACAGTTCCTATCGATAATTCCCTTTCCTGTCAAGTCTGGGTTCAATCCTGGAATTCTTGGAGAGTCCAGAGCACGTGGAAAGGTGAAGGGGGTCAGAGGGGCAAGGGACTTTGGCTTCAGCTTATGTGCTGTGCCCCTGTACAAGTTCTGTCCCTTAATTTCAAGGCAGAAGTTTGGAGGACAATCCTAAGATCAACATAAGGACTGAGAGAGGTTTTCAGAGTGAAGCAGAGACTTTGGAGGATAGAACAGGATTTAGTTGATATTTGAACTAAGGAAATATTACAGAGTAAAGTCGGGTTTATATACTGAAGAGTCCAAAAGATATAAAACTGTTAAAGTATCTTGGACAAATTGGGGTTTCAGGTTTCCGGAGCAAAGTAAGAGGATGAATTGGAATGGCATCAGAATGATGGAAGAATAACTGAGGATGATGGCACAATAATTGTGAAGCAGGGGGAAAGGGAATTATCGATAGAAACTGTAAATGTCAAGGAATGTCAAAGGAAAGGAACATATGTCAAGAGATAGCCGAGATAGGAGTATGAAAGTCCAGGACAGGAAATATGGGATTCAGGATATCAGATGAAGGAGAAAATCTTCTAAGGTAAAGTCCAGGGCTTTGGGTTTGGGGTTTGATCATAAGGGGCCGGAAGTGTGTCAGATGGGTTGGGAAAGTTTCGGGATGTGACAGTATCCCCCTCTTAGGCATGAACCCTTGAGTGCCTGGATAGAAGTCCATAACGAGTAATTGACTCGGGGTGTGATAATACCCCAACCTCCCCTATTCCTAGTGGATGCAACAGTTCACAACATGTGGAGTACACAGAACAAATGGCCACAAGCAGAGATAAGTTGACGTGCGTTACACCTGCCAGTACCCATGCACTGCAGCTGAGTGTACCGGGCCCAGGCTGGCTGAATTTCTTCAGATGTGCACTAGGGGTCAAGCCCTTGTGACAGAAAGATTGTAACGATGACATACATCCTATACTTCGTAGTAAGAGATATCGGTCCCGTTGCGACAGTGTTTGCATAGAACTTCCCCTTAAAGAACCAAGGTCATGTGTTGTTGCCATTGCAAGTGGGTTTATGCTTGGGGGTAGTATGGTCACATTTTTCCATTAAGCCAATCAATGAAGATGGGATACGAACTTCAAGTTGACTGCGTAGGTGAACCATTTATCTTGAGCTTTGTCTCGGTCAGTTTAATCACTGTCTGATATCGGTAAAAGATATCTTTTCAAACATCACTGTCGGTTAGGGACTAGACGGAGGTAGGCTCGGCGTCACGATCATTTGGAGACGGCAATAGATTGCTTCAAGTCCTCCACAAGACCATACTAGTAGCTCTCTAAGGCTAAAACTCTGGCATGTACAGAAGCACTTGAATACCCAAATCGAAATTAAGTTAGTACATCAATGCAGAAAATCAATTTCAATCTCCAGTTGGGTACATGGAAGCATTGCAGAACTTGGGGTACGTATACATGATGTCCCCTACAAATTGACCTGCGACAACTAGACGTTCGCTGAAACTGTGTCGCTAAGAAAATCATCAACGGCTGGAGTACTCGCAGGGCTGAATTACCAAGGTGAACTTGGTGAATACACTCTCTAAGGGCTCTTCGGCAAGATCTTGTGTCAGCTGTGTGATTTTCCTCTCTACCTCTCCACGATCATCCGGTGGCAAACCATCCAGGTGGTCACGGGTCATCTGCAATTCCATCTTGCAACGAACACGAGCATGCAAGTAGCTCCCAAGGAAGTCGACAAAAGACCAGACACGACCCCTGTTTGGACCAGTGAGATGGTTGGGTAGCTCTAAGTCGCAGTTCAGAAAATAGGTCTTCTTCTCAGCACATCCACGGGGGTCGACTTTGGCCCACATATCTAGGGGCCGGGGCTTCTCGACCATTTTGCCATCGTTGTACTGGAAGCAAATCCAGATGAACACACAGATGAACGATTCCATGTCGTGGCGATAGATGTGCTCTACACTGCCAGACTGTCCATCTTCTCGCAGGAGCTCGATCGCCATGAACGGTATGGTTCCGGTTCTTGCGTTGCCAGATCGACCGTCGCCGCGCACAGACGCAAGATCAAAATCGTTCAAGACGCCCATCACACCCTCGTCGGTCATGTAGTACATCAAGTTTTCACAGCTGACGTCGCGATGGTAGATGCCCGCCTGCCAAAGCGCATAGTGACCTGGTGTCAGGTAAGTGACTGTCAGAACACGATGATGGCAAGACCCCACAACACACTTACACTCGACGCATTGATACCATGCCTTGAACATGATGTCTGCCTTGAGCTCCTTGATCGGTCGAAGTTTGTGGGAAATGATAATGAAGAGACTGCGACTGCCTTTGCCAGGGTGGGCGAGCTTGAGTGCCTCCCTGATGGCAGACGTCGAATGGGGAAATTTATACGAGAACAGCACAACCGGCACGTGTCCGTCGACGGTCTTGTTGACGACAATCTCGGCGACACGCTTCAAGATAGTGCTCTCGCTCTTCCTGCTCTCTTCTCCCCAGCAAAGTTTTGCCACCATGCCATCGTTGGATTGCGTCCCCATCTGGTCACAGGTCACCGGAATGACATCCGACCCACGTGATTTCAGCCCCAATTGCGATACTCTTCCATCGCTGCTCGAGTGTAATGTCAGTTTCTTGCCCCCGATATCGATGGTGTGATACTCGATCCGGTCACCGACGTCGTTTAGATGCGGTTCGAAAGCTGTGTTTCGACCCCAGTTGCACAACTGGAGTCGCTGTAGCACACATAGCAACACCAAGTAACGAGGAAGGTCTTGAATGACGTTGATGCCTCCTGCATTGATGATCCCTTGACGATCATAATACCAAATCCAGATGACGTCGTCTGGAAAACCCTGAGTACAACTTCGTCGCTGCGCAAACAAGTGCTTACTGCGAATAGTGAAATTGATGGCGTGATGGATTGCGAGATTGGAGGAAAACATCTCAACAGCGTAGAGCGCTGTTTGGACCGCCGCGGAGGGTTGCTTCTTTTTGGGTTCGGTTTCGGTTTTGCTTCGCTTAGTGAGGCGCGACTCAGAACCGACCTGGGCTGAACGTTTCGTACCAGATGCCCGATCACTCTGATAAACCGAATTGCTTTCTGTGAGGCAGATGTTTAGCGCGCAGTTGTTTCTGATGTAGTGACATTCCTTACTTGGCTGCTGTGTTGAAAGTCCCGCTTGGTTAGAACGGGGTGCCGGAGCAGGCGCCGGAGGCCCCTCCATCGTAGGAACTACCGTGTGAGCGTCAATCCCATCAGGCGTGATCAACAACAACTCGGGGGTGGGGACTTGGTACGCTGACGGATTGTACGTCATCGGAGCCTCTTGCATTCTACCAGATCGCTTAAATTCGATAACACCGAGGACGTCTCTCCAAGCAGCCGGCCGTTGAGGCTTCTTCGCCGCCTGTTGCTTGACATACTCATCCCAGCTGGTGGAAGTTAGCTGCGTATCTTTGTCGTTCACTGAGTGATGGAGTTTATGCTCAAAGGGAAGGATGACATCGGGTTTGCGCCGTGTAACCACCCCGCGATGTGGTTGGGACAGGACCCTGGGGTCGTTTCGCTGAAAAAACATGCCCCCTTCCTCCATCCCAGGACCCTTCATTTGGTCTACTTCAAGGTCACGAAGGCGGGCGAGAGCAGGGTTTGAGGCGTTGACAAACGGCGCGTACATATCTTCCTCCCTCGTAGCTTTCACGCTGGCGCAAGGGCGTCAGCAAAGGCCCGACAGCGATACCGTGAGGGACGTCATCATACTTACTATTCGAAAAGTGCGCTTTTGATGGAACCTTGGGCGTTGATGAATGCTCTGCTATTACAAATGGGCAGTACTCTCTGGAGGCACGTCGCCAATAAAAATAAATTGTCAGGCAAGATATTCGACTGTTGGGCCAAACCAAAGCGTAAGAGACACTTGAGCATCGCGTCTGCCTCACATGTTTGTGCATCACTAACGTCTCATCTCGCACGACCCACTGGTGTAGGTCCTCCACACTTGATCGTATCATATGGTCAGTGTGATTCGACGAGGGAGTAAAAGGACGAACCGAGTGCCTATGATGTCGATGTGTTCGCTCGCTGCAGCAAGTGCTTGGTTGTTAGCAGTGGATTGAATCGCGTGCAACAATAGCTAAGCAAAGTGTACGCTGCAATATTTGTGCAAAGTCCGCAATTGGTACTGCCAGATCAACTATGTACGTCTACATATCATTTACTTCACGCGCTCAGCCTCTACCAGCCACCACCAGCCACTTGTGACTTTTGGCTGGGCTTCAGTGTCCTTGTGCACAGATCCGTACCACCACATGAACCTCTCAATGCAACCCAGCAACGGGATGGTGGCAAAACCTTCCTGGAGAAAAGAGAAGAGGGTGAATGAGAACACCATCTTGGTGGAGCGTGCCGAGAAAGACGAGGACGTCGAGGGACATGTGCTGGTTCTACTATCCTCGTATGAATTTTCATTTTCCCATTCGACATCTACCGTTAGGCAGTGGGACCCTGTCAAAGGCAGTCGCACACTCTCTATTCTCATTTTCTGCAAACTTCGACCGATCAAGGAGCTCAAGGCAGACATCATGTTCAAGGCATGGTATCAATGTGTCGAGTGTAAGTGTGTTGCGGGGTCTTGCCATCATCGTGTTCTGACAGTCACTTACCTGACACCAGGTCACTATACGCTTTGGCAGGCGGGCATCTATCATCGCGACGTCAGCTGTGAAAACCTGATGTACTACATGACCGACGAGGGTGTAATGGGCGTCTTGAACGATTTCGATTTTGAGTCTTTGCGCGGCGACGGTCGATCTGGCAACGAAAGAACCGGAACCATACCGTTCATGGCGATCGAGCTCTTGGAACCGGATGGCCAGTCTGGCAGGGTAGAGCACGCCTATCGCCACGACATGGAATCGTTCATCTGGGTGTTCATCTGGATTTGCTTCCAGTACAACGACGGTAAAATGGTCGAGAAGCCCCGACCCCTAGATATCTGGGCCAAAGTCGATCCCAGTGGATGTGCTGAGAAGAAGAATGATTTTCTGAACCGCAAGCTAGAGCTACCCGACCATCTCACTGGTTCAAACAAGCGTCGTGTCATTCTTCTCGTCATGTGGCTTCAGAGCCTATTTTCAGCTCGTCGGCAGCACGAGAACATGTTAAAGATGGCTCACGAACGCCTCAATGATTTCCACCTGCATGATAATGGGTATGAACAGGTACAGAAGGAAATCACACAGCTGACACAAGAGCTTGCCGAAGAGTCCACGGAGAGTGTATTTAGCAAGTTCACCTCGGTAATTCAGCCCTGCGAGTACTCCATCCGTTGATGATTTACTTAGTGACACAGTTTGAGCGAACGTCTAGTGGTCGCAGGTTAATGTGTAGGGGACATCATGTATACGTACTCCAAGTTCTGCAATGGGACGGGCATAGCTGAAACATAGGGGGATGTACTGAAGGGGTAGCATAGAAGACCAACACGCAAACGGATGAGTCACTCGGAACTATATGTGTTTCAGCGCGTCCGGTTTGCATGGCGGGAGCACGACAGGTATCACAGCATCGATATCGCGGAGAAGAAACTGGAATTATACACCTAGCGAGCATCGGAATTTGAGCTCAAATCACGTGGCTCGGATGTCATGTTGGGTGACCTTGCGAACAGATAGACACGAACCTTTGAACGCGACCCGGCGACAAGATGTTGGCAAAGCTTTATTGGGAAGAAGAGAACAGGGTGAGCGAGAGCGCCATTTTGGCGGAGCGTGCCGAGAAAGACGAGGACGTCGAGAAACATGTGCCAGTTCTACTATTCTCGCATCAATCCCCCTTTTCCCATTCGATGTCTATCGTCAGGCAGGCGCCTGGGCGTGAGGACCCTACCAGAGGCAGTCGCATGCTCTCCATCATCATTTTCCGCCAAACTAGACCGATCAAGGAGCTCAAGTCAGATGACATGTTTGAGACATGGCGTCAATGCGTCATGGGTAAGTCCGTTGCTGTGTGTTGCCTTCATCGTGTTCTGACAGTTAGTTACCTGACACCAGGTCACTATGCGCTTTGGAAGGCAGGTATCCACCATCGCGACGTCAGCTGTGAAAACTTGATGTACTACACGACCAATGAGGGTGTGATGGGCGTCTTGAACGATTTTGATGTTGCGTCTTTGACCGACGGCGGTCGTGTGGGAAACGAACGAACCGGGACCATACCGTTCATGGCGATCGAGCTCCTACGAGAAGATGGACAGTCTGGCAGGGTAGAGCACATCTATCGCCACAACCTGGAATCGTTCATCTGGGTGTTCATCTGGATTTGCTTCCAGTACAACGGTGGCAAAATGGTCGAGAAGCCCCGACCCCTAGATATCTGGGCCAAAGTTGATCCCACTCAATGTGCTGAAAAGAAGAATGATTTTCTGAACCGTGACTTAGAGCTGCCCAACCATCTCACTGGTGCAAACGGGGGTCGTGTCGAGTCTTTTGTCAGCTTCCTTAGGCACTACTTGCATGCTCGTGTTCAGCTCGAGCGGGAATTGCAGATGGCTCTTCGTCGCCTAGATGGGTCCACCCTAGCAGCGCATAAGCGTGAAGAGGTAGAGGAGGGAGTCAGGCAACTCAAAGCAGCCCTGGACGAACAACCGGCTCAAGACGTGTTTGATAGATTCCTACAAGTGATTCGTTCCGCTGGCCCTTGAAAGGGTGGTCGATGTCTATCATTGTGTGTCTCATAGGCTACAGAGGTCAAGCTTTCAAGCTTGTAAACGCCTGTACTGCAACGTTTGCGTCGCGACATCCGGACCTTTATCGTAAACCATTCTACAACTTTTCTGTGTCCTATACTGCTGTATGCAAGTGTCTTCTCTTTCTTTTCCCTCATTGCATCCCAGA
>MU127491.1:27529-41339 GCA_014904945.1 Gyrodon lividus
ACTTGGACCTGCTGTGGCACTGTAGTGCTTTGGTACCATAGCATACGGACAGCCAAGGTTGACAAATAGCCATGGCTCACGGGCCAGCTGATTGTCGGCCGACCTATGAGTTGCACTTGTAGGGCATGGATGGGCCGAGATAGAATACAAGTCCTGTGTGATATGAGTCGGCTGAGGGGTTATTTTAGTGAGGGTATTTTGAGTGATGGGTGGGTCAATATGTGGTGGTTCCGTGTGATATGAGTGGGCCGAGAGGTGGGTGACCCATAGGTCTTGGGTGGGCCAAGGAATGCATGACCCACAGGTCTTGGGTGGGCTGAGGGATGGGTGACCCGTAGGTGTTGGATGGGCTGAGGAATGCATGCACCATAGCCCTCGGGTGGGCCAAGGGAGGGGCGACCCAACAGTCCCATATGGGCCAAGGGATGGATGGTGGGTGGGTCTTGGATTGGCCAAGCGAGGGGTGACCCACAGGTGTTGGATGGGCCAAAGGATATTGTGATAGCATTTCATCACTGATGGGTGGGCCCCTGGAATGGTGGTGAGTGTCTACTGTGGGGATGGGGTGAACCGAGGGATGAGTGATTTCGTAGGTCTCCAGTGAACCAAGGTATGGGTGACCCATATGTCTTGGGTAGGCCGATGGATGGACAGCCCAAAGGTCTCAGGCGGCCCAAGGGATCAATGGCCCGTCAGTATCAGATGCACCAAGTAATATCCCAATCTTTATTTCACAACAAATGAGCCATTCCATTTGACTGGTTGTGACAGTAGGCTATGCATATGAGGTGGGCCAAGGCATGGCCCCTAGGTATGGGATCAGCCAAGGCAAGGAATCCCATCAGCCTGTCACATCCCGAAACTTCCTTAACCCATCCAGCCCAATTCCAAACCCCTATGATCAAATCCAGAATCCCGGGCCTCGGACTTTACCTTAGACAATTTCTCTTTCATCAGACATTCCGAACCCCGTACTTCCCATCCTGGACTTTCCGTATTCCCGTCCCGGACTTTCGTATTCCTATCTCGGTTATCTCTTGACATATGCCACTTTCCTTTGACACTTCTTGACATCTACAGTTCCTATTGATAATTCCCTTCCCCCTTGCTTCGCAATTATTGCGCCATCGCTTTCAGTCATTATTCTCCCATTCTGATGCCATTTGGACTCATTCCTTATTTTCTTTCGGAAACCTGAAACCCTGAGTCGTCCAACATACTTTAACATCTTTATATCTTCCAGACTCTTCAGAATATAAACCCGCGTGTACTCTCTGATATTTCCTTAGTTCGAATATCAACTAAATCCCATTCTTTCCTGATCCTCTTCACTCTGAACCTCCTCAGTCCTTAAGTTGACCTTAGGATTGAACTCTGACCCTCTGCTCTGAAATCAAGGAACAGAACTCGTACAGGGGCACAGCACATAAGCTGAAGCCAAAGTTCCTTACCACTCTGACCCCCCCAAGAATTCCTGCCAAACTCCGCCTTCTCCGCACTCCGGAATATCCAGGAATTCTGGGAACAAACCTGGACTTAACAGTATATTCGAACTCAAACCTCTACGAGTTCGCTAACATCATATCTTAATCTGCATGCCTAGAACTATCCAGACTCGTGTCCAAACATGCAGTATGCAAAGCATCGATGCAGCTCAGTTGGAGGCATCTCGAGAAGACGCCCTGCACTCCCTGATGACCTCGCGTTGAGGCCCTGATGTCGCCAAACAATTGCAAAGCTTTTCCGCTCATCGTACATCAACCTCCACCTCTCAGACGAGACCTCCATCTCAAATCATCTCCACCCCTACCCCAGCAGGTCGTCGCCCTGGACCCCTCTGATGATGGGAACAGTGGCAATGACGACCCCAACCCCTCCGATGCAATCCCGCCTAACCCCATCATGGCACTTGCAAACGCAGTCCACGGCCTTGTTGAGTTATTGCACTGCAACCACAAATCCGAAAACACCTCATCTCCGAAACCTGCCACTTCGTCCAACACTTCCGCGTCCTCATCAGCAAAGTCCTCCGCCCCTACCCCAAAACCCGTATCCGACCTCTCCACTCAACTCGGGAAGGATGGACGCCTCACCTCTGAGGAACGCAAATGCCGCTCTGACCTCAAGCTGTGCATGTCCTGCAGAGCCGCTGGACATGTAGCTAAGAACTGCCAGAAGTCCACTTCCTGCGTGTCCAAAGCCCACACAGCGACAACCTCCCCCGCTCCAGAAGCCAAACTGGAGGCCTCTACCCCTGAGGCAAAAAATTAGGGCGCAGCCTTCCAGACTCTGCATGGGAAGGAGGCTGCATTGAATCCCACCATGTGCTTACGGAGACCGGTCTCAACATGTCCGCTCTTTATGAACCCAAGGCCCTTATGCCTCTTGTTTCCCTTTCCGACTTTTCCGAAATTTCCGCTTTTCCCGCTTTGTTAGATTGTGGTTCTACTGGTTGTTTCATTCATACTACTTTTGTTGACAAGCATCATTTTCTGACATATTCCTTTCCTCCTATTTCTTTGAAACTTTTTGATGGTACTTCCAATTCTACAATTACCTGTGCTGTTGACCTTTCTGTTCGTTTCTGTCACATCCCAAAACTTCCCTAACCCATCCAGCCCGATTCTGAACCCCTATGACCAAATCCCAAATCCTGGCCCTCAGACTTTACCTTAGACAATTTCTCTTTCATCGGACATTCCGAACCCCATACTTCCCATCCTGGACTTTCCGCATTCTTGTCCCGGATGTTCGTATCCCCGTCCTGGACTTTCGTATTCCTATCTCGGTTATCTCTTGACATATGTCACTCTCCTTTGACACTTCTTGACATTTACAGTTCCTATCCATAATTCCCTTCCCCCTTGCTTCGCAATTATTGCACCATTGCCTTCAGTCATTATTCTCCCATTCTGACGCCATTCCAATTCATTCCTTCCTTTCTTCCAGAAACCTGAAACTCCGATTCGTCTGACATACTTTAACATCTTTATATCTTCCGGACTCTTCAGTATATAAACCTGCATGTACTCTCTGATATGTCCTTGGTTCAAATATCAACTAAATCCTGTTCCTTCCTGATCCTCTCCCTTCCGATTCTCTAAGTCCTTAAGTTGACTTTAGGACCAGCCTCTGACCCTCTGCTCTTAAATTAAGGAACAGAACTCGTACAGGGGCACAGCACATAAGCTGAAGCCACAGCTCCTTACCCCTCCGACCCCCCCTCAGGAATTCCTGCAAACCCCGCCTTCTCCATACTCCAGACAATCCGGGAATTCCAGGAACAAACCCGGACTTAACAGTTTCCATTCCGGCTTTGTCACCTCCAATACATTTTATGTTACTCCGTTGGATTCATCTTGCTCCCTTGTTCTAGGATACAACTGGCTCACCCACTACAATCTGTCGATTGACTGGGTATTGGGCAGTATTACTTTCCGAATGCTGGCTCAAGACTTGCCAATGCCCCCGACATCACCTCCAGAGATTCCAGACCCCGGACCCCTATCTCACTCCGACACTTCCGACAAGCTGCCTCACCTCTCATTTGTCAATGCTGCTCCCTTTGTGTGCACATGCAAACTCGATGGTTCCGAGCAGTTCAGCATTTACCTCCATCCCCAGGACTCCAAACTCCATTCCGTATCCCAGAACTCTGGAATTTCCAAAACCCCTGAAGAAGTTGATCTTTCCTCTGTCCCTCCAGACTATCACGATTTCCCCGATGTCTTCAGTCAGCGCAAGGCTGACACCCTTGCGCCCCACAGGGAATTCAATCTCAAGATTGACTTAGAGGAAGGTGCTTCCCCTCCTCTCGGGACTGTTTACCCGGTTTCCGCTACAGAACTCGAGTCCTTCTTGGACTTCATAGATGAACACCTCAACCATGGCTTCATCCGTCAGTCCAAATCCACCCATGGCGCTCCTGTCCTCTTTGTCTGCAAGAAGGACAGATCTCTCCACCTCTGTCGATTTCCGAGGACTCAACAAAATCACGAAAAAATACCGCTATCCCTTACCCCTGATCTCTGACCTCCTCGATTCCCCTAGCTGCGCCAAGGTATACACAAAAATTGACCTCCGCCATGCATATCACCTTGTCTGCGTCACTCCCGGGGATGAGTGGACAACCACCTTCCGGACCCGCTACGACTCGTATGAGTGGCTGGTGATGCCCCTGCAGCCTTCCAGCGCTTCGTCGATAGCATCTTCGCAGACCTCCTAGACGTCTGTGTCGTGGTTTACCTCGACGACATCCTCATCTATTCCAATGACATGGCTTCTCACAAAGAACATGTCTGGGAAGTCCTCTGGCCACTCCGGAAACACAGACTTTATGCCAAACCAGAGAAATGTGAGTGGCACTTGGACTCCGTTGAATACCTGGGCTACCGTCTCTCTCCCAGGGATTGACTATGTCCCGGGAGAAAGTCCAGGCAGTCCGAGATTGGCCTGAACCCCGGAAAGTCAAGGACATTCAGTCCTTCCTCGGGTTTGCCAACTTCTATTGTCGTTTCATCTTCAACTACTCCAATATCGTTGTTCCGCTCACCCGACTCACTCGGAAAAACCCCCCATGGAACTTCGACGATTCCTGCCACTCCGCCTTCACACAACTCAAAGATGCCTTCACCCGAGCCCCTATCCTCACTCACTGGATTCCAGACCGTGCAATCACAGTCGAAACTGATGCTTCGGACTATGCTATCGTGGGAATCCTCTTGATCCGGTGCCCGGACGAGGAATTCCACCCTGTCGCATTCTACTCCCGCACCCTGACAGCCCCGGAACTCAAATACAACACTCATGATAAGGAGCTCCTCGCTATCCACAAAGCCTTCTGGCATTGGCGTCATTATCTTGAAGGTTCTGGCACTCCTATCGACGTCATTACTGACCACAAAAATCTGGAATATTTCTCCACCTCCAAAGTCCTGACCCGCCGGCAAGCCCGCTGGTTGGAATTCCGATCCCAGTTCAATCTCGTCATCCACTTAGGAGCTAAACCTGACACCCTCACTAGACGCTGGGACATCTACCCCAAAGAGGGGGATAAGGACTATGCTTGCATCAATCCCCACAACCTCTGTCCAGTGTTCACTCAGGAACAGCTCGCGTTGTCCCTACAAGCCACTATCCTACTCGCCCCGGTCCTCTGGGCCTCGTCCCTGCTTGACATCAAAGACATTCACAAGGACATCCTAGATTCCCTGTCCTCTGACCCCATAGCTTCCCTCCATCTTTCGGACTCATCGGACTCCCGGTGGGCTGTCAACCCTGAAGGTTTCCTGACCCTCGACAACCACATCTTTGTCCCAGAAGCTAAGGACCTCCGTCTTCCATTCTCCGATACAAGCACAACCACCCCCTGTCCAGACATTTCAGGAAAAACAGGACATCAGAGCTCGTCCTGTTAAGTCCGGGTTCGTTCCCGGAATTCCAGATTGTCCAGAGTGTGGGTGAAGCAGGGTTTGGCGGGAATTCCTGAGGGGGGTCGGAGTGGTAAGGAACTTCGGCTTCAGCTTATGTGCTGCGCCCCTGTACGTGTTCTATTCCTTGATTTCGAAGTGGAGGGTCAGAGATAGAGATCAATCCTAAGATCAACTTAAGGACCAAGGAAGTTTAGAGGGGATCAGGAAAGAATGGGATTTAGTTGATATTCAAACTAAGGAAATATCAGAGAGTACATGCGGGTTTATATACTGAAGAGTCCAGAAGATATAAAGATGTTAAAGTATGTCAGATGAATTGGAGTTTTGGGTTTCCGGAAGAAAGGAATGAATGAATCGGAATGGTGTCAGAATGGTAGAGTAATGACTGAAGGCAATGGCGCAATAGTTGCGAAGCAAGGGGGAAGGGAATTATCAGTAACAACTGTAGATGTCAAGAAGTGTCAAAGGAAAGTGACATATGTCAAGAGATAACCGAGATAGGAATACAAAAGTCTGGGACAGGAATACGGAAAGTCCGGGATGGGAAGTACGGGGTTCGGAATGTCCGATGAAAGAGAAATTGTCCGGGATTTGGGATTTGATCATAGGGGTTTGGAATTGGGCCGGATGGGTTATGGAAGTTTCGGGATGTGACATGTCCACCAGGAATACACTTGGCCAGGACTCCACATCTTTGTCAAGAACTATGTCAGTTCCTGCACTTCCTGTGCCTGAGCAAAAACTCCAAGACACCGCCCATACGGAATGCTCAAGCAGTTCCCAATCCCCGAAAAGTCCTGGAACTCCATTTCCATGGACTTCATCGAACAACTTCCGTCTTCCAGCAGATATACCGGAATCCTCGTAGTCATTGACCGCCTTTCCAAACAATCCATATTCATTCCTACTCACAACACTATTGACTCTCTGAGCCTCGCAAAGCTATTCCTGCTCCACATGTTTTCCAAGCATGGAGTTCCCTCCCATATCACCTCCGACTGGGGTTCCGAGTTTGTTTCTCACTTCTTCCGTTCCCTCGGGAAAGCCCTCAACATCCGACTGCACTTCACTTTGGGATATCATCCCAAAGGCGACGGGCAAACAGAACAAGCAAACCAGACCCTCGAGCAGTACCTTGGAGTCTACTGCAACTACCAACAGGACAATTGGTCGGAACTCCTACCCCTTGCAGAATTTGCCTACAATAATGCCCCTAGCACTACCACAGGAGTATCCCCGTTTTTCACTAACAAAGGCTACCATCCCAATGTCTCGGTCTACCCCAACAGGGATCTGACCTCATCCTGTGCCCGCAAACATGCAGTCGACCTACAGGAACTCCACAAATTCCTACAAATGGAAATGGAAATGGCCTGCGCTCAGCAATGCTACCAAGAACCCGCAGATTCCCAACAACTCCCAGCACCAGACTTCCAGATCGGAGACCAAGAATTCGTCAAGGCAAAGTACTTCCACTCCACTCGCCCTTCCAAGAAACTGTCAGAAAAGAACCTTGGCCCCTATCCCATCATTGCTCAAGCCGGACCCCTGTCCTTCACCCTCTGACTACCAGACTCCATGCATGCTGTCCATCCTGTCTTCCATGTCTCCCAGTTAGAACCTGCAACTCCAAACACATGAAGAGGACCTTGAGGAATGGACCAAAAAAGATACCCTTGTATGAGACCAAATCGCCACTGCAATCCCTGATTGCCTCTTTATCTGCCTTGTATTGAAATCCCCCGCCAACAAATACTATGAGACACTGAAGAGTCAATTCCAAGATCATTCATTGGTTGTTGGCATTGAGCTGAGATGTCAGCTTGGTGAGATGAAATTAAAGGATGGTGGGGATGCTCATGCTCACCTCAACAAGATGTCTTCAATTCACAAAGACCTTGTGTCCATCGGATGACCAGTTTCAGATGAAGACCTGTTCAACATAATCTTCACTTCACTTCACTTCCATGCAGCTATAATACAGTCCTTTTGTTAATTTCGCCAAGCATGAAGTTGCATAGCAGAACCATTACCTCCGACACCCTCATATCCCCCATCCTCAATGAGTATGACCATCTAGTCGCACAAAGTGGTGGGAAGCCATAGCCCAAAGACGACGTAGCTTTGGGGGCTGATGCATCAAAGAAAGGGAAATGTTGAGCAGGAAAATTTACAGGGGACTGCTATAACTGTGGCTGGAAAGGTCATACCAAGGATGACTGCTGGGAAGAAGGGGGCGGCAAGGCTGGAAGTCTAAAGGGAAGAATGACATGTCAGGCAAAGACTTGAAGGAAGGAAAGGCGAATGCAGCTGCTGAAGCGAGCACTAAGACTGACACAGTATGGCTGGCAGAACCAAATGCGGAAGGCCATGATGAGCCAGAGGCTACATCAATGCTGGCCCAAACATCAACAACTACTACAGTTGAGCTCTACAACAGTGGCGCTTTGCAACACCTATCTCCCTATAAAGCTCATTTTATTGTCCTTGTATCTATCCCCCTGAAACCCATCACCACAGTGGACAACCGCACATTTAATGCCATTGGACAAGGAAGCCTACACATTGAAGTCCCAAATGGAAAGTTGATGACATGCATTTTGTTTTGTATGCACTGTCAATGGGGGTAACCCTCATGTCCATTAGGTGGCTTGCAGCTGTATTTTGCAATGTGGTCTGTCACATCTTCAGCCCTCGTAGAAAGCTGTTAGGGGAAGTACTGGTCAGCAATGGTCTGTATCATGTACGATGCCCAATTATGAACCAGCCCTTTGCGGGTGCAGTTGAAACTCTTACCATGGAAGACCTCCATGTGCAATTGTCACACATTGCACCAGCTACTATTCGTGAAATGTTAGCAAATGGAATGGTAGAGGGAGTCAAGCTCAACCCACTTCACGAGAGCATGGGGCAATGCAACTACTCGTAAGCCTATTGGGAAGATTTGTGAGCCACAACATTGTGCAAAGTTTGGCAACAAGGTGCATACAGACCTTTGGGGGCCATTGCCTACCCAAACTCCTAGCAAGAAGAGCTATTACACATCGTTCATGGATGACTATATGCGCTATACCCACCTATACCTGCAGACCTCAAAATCCAAAACCTTTGATTCCTACAAGGAATATAAAGCCTGGGCCAAGACACAGCACAGAATGTCAATTACACAGCTGTGGTCGGATCGAGGGGGGGAGTACCTGAGCAATGAGTTTACCTGTCACTTGAAAGCAGCAGGGACAGAACAATGACCCACTGTGCACAATACCCCACAGCACAACGGTGTCGCTGAGCAACTCAACCACAGCCTCATCAAATGTGTTTGTGCCATTGCACATGGGACAGGACTCCCAAAGTTCCTATGGGGCAAAGTGTTAGCACACGTTGTCTATATGAAGAATTGCACAGCATTGCGAGTGCTCAATGACAAGATGCCGTACAAGCTGCTGTATGGGAAGCGGCCAAATATCTCAAATGTACCATGCTGAGGTAGCCGTGTGTGGGTCCACAACCCAAATGCCTCCAAACTTGATGCAAGAGCACATGAGGGACATTGGGTGGGCTTCAATGCTGAGAGCGGGGGCCACCACGTGTACTTTGAGGACCATTGTATGGTTGCTATCTAACAAAATGTCTCACCTGAGAGATGTGAGGTGCCAGTATTGAGTCTAAGAGGTATGCCAATCGAGAGGGGAAAAAGGCAAGGGTTGGACAATGATTAGCGTGCTGATCTCAAGGATCCAGCAACAGCCAATGTACCCAAGCCCTCACCTCACTCCTCTGTCACCACAAAGCCTCCCATCACACCTGATAACCCAGATGTGCCAACTTCAACTAGTCTTGATCCACTCGGCTCGAATTTTGAACAACCACCTGTGCAAACCCTCAGGTGCTCAAATCATCAACAAACTGAAACTCACTATATGTGAATGCTGCACAATGGCATGGGCATGCATGATGGATGAGAAGGGGAACCAAATTTTCAGCCTGTTAAGGGCCAACATGAGAGTGGTGGAGACAGTGTGGGAGGAGTTGCTGATGCCAGCACTGGCATGCAGTGGGAATTGGAAGGCAAGAACTCTGCTTATGCAATGTTCATGGGAACTTGTGAGGCTGAGGCATTGGAACCATGCACCATAAACAAGGCTTGTTTGCAGCCAGATTGGTCTCAATGGGACAAAGCAATCAAATCCGAGCTGAAAAGTCTTCACAATGCGCATACGTGGGATGTAGTGCAATGACCACTGCCAAATGTCTCATCACACACGGATTCATGCAAGTTCAGGGAGTGGACTACTATGAAACTTACGCCCCTGTAGCTCATCTCGTGTCCCTCTGGCTCATCTTAGCCATTGCTGCATGGCATGAGTGGGACATTGATGTTTTCTACATCCACAGTGCCTTCCTAAATGGAAAATTGGACAACAATGAGAGATCATTTACATGGAACTCCCACCTGGTTTTGATACAGGTGGTAGGGATCTTGTTTCCCATTCATGTGTCACACTTTATGGATCCAAGCAGGGGGCCCTGAAGTGGTATCAACAGCTTTGCAAGGAACTTACTGCACTGATGCTGATTGGGGAGTCTTCAGAGCAAAAATAGGCATTCATTTACTCATTTTAGCCTCGCACATTGACAACTGTACCGTGATGGGAAGCTCAAAGGAACTTGTCAAAGCTTTCAAGGCTGGAATTGGCTTGCAATTCAAAATCACTGACCTTGGGCCTATCAGCTGGCTACTTGGCATGCAAGTGACTCACGATCATAACGCTCACACTCTATCCATCTTGCAAGAACCATTTGTCAAAGCAATACTTGCAAAACATAATTTCACTGATCAGAAACCCATCCCCATCCCCATGGACCCAAATATTCAACTCTCATGAAACCAGTCTCCAAAATCTGCCATCAACATTGCCAAGATGTGACAAGTGCCATTTTGCAAAGCCTTAGGCTCACTCATGTACCTCACCATTGGTACACGGCTGGACATTGCATTCATCATCTCTACTCTAGCCCAATTTACAGAGAACCCAGGGTGGACCCTCTGGGAGGCACTAAAGCATGTCTACTGCTATCTCATAGGGACAAAAGGTTGGTCGCTGACCTATGGTACAGAGTCAAAGGGTCTCATTGCATTGGCTATCCCGACACTGATGGCACGTTGCAGGAGCATTGCCATGCTATATCAGGCTATGCTTTTCCCATCAATGGGGGAGCTATTTCCTGGGGATCGAAGAAGCAGGAGCTCATCACCCTTTTGACCACAGAAGCTGAGTATGTCACAGCCATATGTTGTAAATTGGAGATGTTTGGAGAACGTCGAGAATGGATTAGGTAATCAATCTACCTATGTGTGCAGATTTTTTTTGTTCTTGCACCTCAGTCTAGTGTTCTATACTCAAGACTGAGGTGAGATATCATTTAGCTATATACTTTACTATTTTACTGATAGTTCTTTAGTACTTACTCTGCCGCTCATCAGGTTGGTTGAATTTAGTCTAGTGTTCTATACTCGAGACTGAGTACTTACTCTGTCGCTCGTCAGTTGGATAAATACCTTGGAAGTTATGAGCCCCGGCTCTGCCTAGCTTCCAAAATCCAGCCCTTCACTAGTTCAAGATGACACTACCTTCTGGTTCAGCGTCTACAGCCCCTCCAAGCATATCCTCTCCTGCAACAGCTTTGTCATCTCATAAACCAAGTCACCTCTCCAGTCGACTCTATGATGTACCATCCCTTGAAAATGATGGAACCAACTTCCAGAACTGGAAGTTTCGAGTCCTGACAGTTCTTGATCTACGAGGACTCATGGGATTAATAGATGGTACCGAGTTGAAATCTGCAGCATCAGATGTGATGGCATTAGAAGACTGGAAAATGCGAGATAAAGAAGCACGTGTGCAAATAACTCTCACCTTGAAAGACGAGCCACTGAGTGGTGTTCTTTACTCCGAGACAGCACAGGATGCCTGGAGAAAGCTAAAGGAACGATACGAAGGCAAAGGCCAACACACTGTTGCCTATTTAATAGGTGAACTGTTCCACAGCACCCTCTCTGACGAATCTGAAATGGAACCACAGCTAAATGCAATGCGGGAAAAGGCTCACATACTAAAGTCATTAGGCCAGAACCTCGATGATTCACTCGTCGCCATCGCCATAGTCATTTCCCTTCCATCCTCCTACTCAACCCTTCGGACTATCCTAATGACTGCTGACAAACTCTCTGTTGAGGCAGTTGTTTCACAAATTCTCGTCAAGGAGAAGTCCCATAAGCTGACACAGAAAGCTCTTGTCGCAAAGGCCCTACCTCACAGAAGACGAAACAAAAGTCCAAAGATAAGTTGCAGGAGAAGTCTAAAGACAAGTCAAAGCAGAAGAAATGCAAGTATTGTGGCAACCTCCACAATGGAGAATGTTGGAAGAAAATTGTGGACAGAGCTACGAAGAAAGGGTCAACTTCATCAAGTAGCGAAAAGGACAAGTCGAAAGACTCAAACGACAAGTCCGAACTTTCAGCACGAGTAGCAAACATCGCTCCACCCAAGAGAGACCCATTGAGGCTATTCATTGCCCAACAAATGAACAGTTGCCCTCGCACGAGTTTTGATTGGATAATAGACTCGGGTGCCTCTGCAAACATGACCTGTCAGCGCTCGTGGTCTATGACTTTCCGTCCACTCGTACCTCCACAGCCCGTAATCATAGGAGACGGCGGCTCCATATCTGCAACGGGAATAGGTCGAGTCTATGTGGATGTGGACATCGGAGATGGAAAAACCCAAGAGTCAATCTTCCAAGACATCTACTATATTCCAAAGCTAGACGGAAATCTATTGTCGGTACCACGACTCACTAGCAAAGGGTTCAACATATTGTTTGGAGAGACGGAGTGTTGCATCTCAAAGGGTGGTACACTTACAGCCCTAGCTTGCAAACAGAACTTGCTATACGTCCTTCATGCTCCCCCTCACGTAAACAAAACGGCTCGCATTGTCTATGGCCCATCACCATACCTTGACCCTGAGATCTCGCTCAAAGCGTCTGTCGTGAAAATGACTCCATCCAAAGCCTTGTTAAAAACCTGGCATCGGAGACTGGGGCACGTGAATATTGATTCCATGTTAAAACTGTCTCGAAAAGATATGGTCAATGGGATGGAGATAACGGGTCCGACTATGCACAATAGCATATGCAAACCATGCCTTGAAGGCAAGCAGCATCATGAGGCAATACCACAGAAGTCAACAGTTGAGAATCCGCAAGTCCTTCACCGGATGTACTCGGATGTATGTGGTCCAATGCAGACCCAAGCAAGGACAGGGCACTCATACTTCGTGACCTATATCGACGGCTATTTGCATCACGTCGTGGTCAAACTAATAAAGTCCAAAGATGAAGTATTTGGTCAGACCAAAGCATATCTCGAGCGTGCTGAAACGGTTACTGGAGAGCACGCAAATCTGTTTAGGTCTGATGGCGGTGGAGAATACAGCTTGAAAGCCTTCAACGCATACCTCACGTCAAAGGGGGTCCACCACAAGAAGACAAATGCCTATATGCCACAAGAGAACGGAGTCAGCGAATGAATGAATCATACACTCATAGAGAGCACACGGTCAATGCTTTGAGATGCCAACCTACCTGATTCTTATTGGGGGGATGCTCTCCTGCATGTGGCATACATATTAAACCGACTACCGACACGCGCGATTCACAGCAATGTTACACCGTACGAACAATTCACTGGGAATAAACCCTCAGTTTTGCACCTCCGCATCTTTGGCTGCACAGCCCACGTCCATGTACCTGACGAGAAGCGCCGTAAACTTGATGTTAAGTTGCTTGAGTGCGTACATATTGGGTATGCTGATGATAAAAAGGTGTTTGTCTGCCTGCACCGCCCAACAGGCCAAATTGTCGAATTGAGGGACATTGTCTTTGATGAGAGAGACGAGAATGGTCCGACCCAAGTCAGCATCGTCGTCAACACTCAAAACGGCAGTGAAACAAGTCACTCACATGCACTGGGCACAGCACAGACAGCTGTCACATCCCGAAAATTCCCTAACCAACCCGGCCCGATTCCGAACCCCTATGACCAAATCCCGAATCCCGGCCCTCGGACTTTACCTTAGACAATTTCTCTGTCATCGGACATTCCGAACCCCGTACTTCCCGTCCTGGACTTTCCGCATTCCCGTCCCGGACTTTTGTATTCCCGTCCCGGACTTTCATATCCCTATCTCGGTTATTGCTTGACATATGTCACTCTCCTTTGACACTTCCTGACATTTACAGTTCCTATCGATAATTCCCTTCCCCTTGCTTCGCAATTATTGCGCCATTGCCTTCAGTCATCATTCTACCATTCT
>MU127492.1:21021-33129 GCA_014904945.1 Gyrodon lividus
GGGGATTCCCAAACAGTCACAATACAATGATAGGGAATTCCCAGACAGCAACAATATTATGCTGGGGAATTCCCAAATAGTCGACATATGATGGCAGGGAATTCCCTGAGAGTAACAATATTATGCAGGGGGATTCCAAAATAGTCAACATATGCATATGGTGGCAGGGAATTCCCTGAGAGTAAAAATATGGGGAATTCCCAAACAGCAACAATATTATGCTGGGGAATTCCCAAATAATGAACATATGATGGCAGGGAATTCCCTGAGAGTAAAAATATCATGCTAGGGAATTCCCAGATAGCAAGAATATGGGGGTGGGGAATTCCCAAACAGTCACAATATGATGGCAGAGAATTCCCAGATAACAAAAATATCATACAGGGGAATTCCCTGACTGTAACAATATGGTGATGGGGAATTCCCAGATAGCAACAATATTATGCTGGGGAATTCCCAAATAGTTAACATATGGTGGCAGGGAATCCCCTGAGAGTCAAAATATCATGCCAGGGAATTTCCAAACAGTCACAATTTGATGATAGGGAATTCCCAGATAACAAAAATATCATGCTGGGGAATTGCCTGACTGTAACAATATGGTGATGGGGAATTCCCAGACAGCAAAAATATCATGCTGGGAAATTCCCTGACAGTAACCATATAATGATGGGGAATTCCCAGATAACAACAATATCATGCTGGGGAATTCCCAAATAGTCACCATATGGTGACAGGGAATTCCCTGAGAGCAAAAATATCATGCTGGGGAATTCTCAAATAGTCACAATATGATCATAGGGAATTCCCAGATAGCAACAATATCATGCTGGGGAATTCCCCTACCACTGGTAAATCAGAGCAGGAAATTCCCAGACAACACAAATATTCTGGTGAGGAATTTCTGCACAGACATAATATGATCATGGGGAATTCTCAGACAGCAAAATATACAAGTAGAGAATTTCAAATTTTTTTGACCTGGAACTTTTCCCATGGGCCCAGGGAATTTGCCAGAAGATTGGTAGCATGTCTGGGAAAATATCAGAAATTCTGGGAAATACTGCAAAAACAAGACCTAGTAGGATGGTACCTTTATAGTGTTACAACCTACCTAATAGGTACCATTTTAGGGGGTGACTAAAGTGAATGGGCGGCCCTTGGGACCTAGATGAACCCAGCCATTTCTGGGAGGGATGAGGGTGCTCCATTTAGCAGATGCATTCAATGTGTATTCGTCAACATCTTCTAACATGAGGGCAACCTGCCTCAGATCCAGAGGCAACTCAGAAGGAATGTCAGACCCAGCATAACATGAGAGCGAGCATATTAGGCATTTGAAACTTACTGTACAAAGGGTGGTTTGCTGTGGTGGCCTCTACCAGGTTCTCCAACTGTAGCATGGTATACATAGCGTTCGTCAACATTAATGCGATGCAAAAAAACATGAAAACTGCAAATGAGTGAGTGTATATACATCCATGTGCACTGTGCTCTCAAGGTCGGTATGTACTAGCTTCCTGGAACCCTGGAATCGACTGCTCTGTTAGGTCAATACAGTGCAATGCATTGTCTATGCCAAACAGTAGACACATCCACTCACATTGGTGGCCCAGTGGATAGTAGCTCCCTCAAGCGCACTCTTGTCCCCTTTTTGATGAAGCCGTGTGCTTTTCATCATGTATCATGAACAAGCTAGGAAGATGCAAATATATCCTGTGGGACCACAAGTTGATATGGTGTGATACATTGTCTATGCTAAAACAATCAATCCATTTACTCACATTGGCGGCCAGTGCAGTGTTCCAATTTGATGTCAAATGTCAGATTATCTCCTCATCTTTATCATTATGAGCATCGGTGTTTTCCAAATGGCCTCAAAGGTAGCCGGCTTTGCATCTGCCCTCAGGGTGCTTACACTACAATCTCAATGAATGCATGCCATTTATCATGAGAACAGATCAAATTTGTCCTGTGGGACTATTCTGGTGGTGTGTATCTTGGTCAAAGCCCCAGGACAGTGTCCCTGATCTTCAACTCCAAGACATTGGATGATGTCATTCCTGTCGGGTGATCTTCATGACAGAAGGCAAACAATCAACCTATAAAATCAGATGTTCAAAGAGCAACAACTCAATAACTTACAGGGTGACTGGGACATGGGGTAATTTTTGCTCTTTCTTTATCATGTGACTGCTAATAAACATGTTAATATATATATAACTGGTTGTCAAGTAATAAACCCCTAGTACCTGAGGGGTTTTTAACATGGTTGATATCATGCCGGGGGATTTTTGCCCATACCCTAGGTGGCTGCACGACCTAAGATAGGGCTCATGCACACCCCACTAACCTGTGGTGTGCTGTGACCCAGGCTGCCATGAAATATAGGATGAAGCACTACTATGGTGCTGAAAGTTGTCACAAAAAGTAAATACATGACTAGTAGGTGTTAGATATTTAAGAATAATGACATA
Organism: Gyrodon lividus; assembly: GCA_014904945.1. Lineage (NCBI taxonomy): Eukaryota > Fungi > Basidiomycota > Agaricomycetes > Boletales > Gyrodontaceae > Gyrodon > Gyrodon lividus. The sequence continues at coordinate 23,499 of MU127492.1, forward strand.
GGAAATTGTACAAAAGAATGAGATCAATTAAAGTGGTGTATTAAAGTTATGATATGATAGTTTTCTCGAGTTCATCAAGAATCAAGTTTGGGAGGACTTGATGGGTGCTGTTAGAACCCTAACTGTTAACATTGGTGCTTGCGAGATGGATGATGACAAAAGAATAAATGATGGAGCCTACAAATGTTATGTGTGGTGAAGTTACAGAGAGGACAAACTAAAATAAACTAAGGAGAAAACATATGATATATATATATGTTGCAGAAGACTATGATGTAAAATGGACTATGAGATCATTGTGACAGAATCATGACAATACCCCCTCCCAAGATCAATGACCTCATCGAAAGGATCCTCAAGAGCATTATAAAAAATATTGATGTTGTGACCTAATAGTTGAAGGGAGCTAGGGAGAGGATGATCGAGATGAGTGAAAGTCCATGGAGGTAGAGATTGGAGAAGAATGATGGAACAATGTTCTAAAAAGGATTGAAACTTATCATTGATGCCATGTTCATCTTTGAGGTTTTCCCTTGGCTCCCAAGTATTTTCTTCTCGAGGTAAACCCTTCCATTTGACAAGATACTCCCTTTTTCCACGTTGTTCCCTTTCATCTAATACCTCTGCAACTTCTTGTTCAAAATGATCTCCAACATTGATGGGTGGGGGAGGACCCAGACAAACCTGAAGCAGTGAGATTAGTGGATAATAAGGTCAGAGAAGGGTGGTGTAGAAGACTGGATGTATCTTCCACATAACAGGGAGATGAAGCTTGTAGGCACGTTGACCAACCTTTTGTAGAATCCTAAAAGGACCCAGGTGGCAGTCATCAAGTTTTTGAGAAGGTCAGGTGGATTTAATGTTTGTGCTCTCAAGCCACACTTGATCTCCTGGTTTATATTCTGGTGTGTCTTCTCAATCCTTATCATAGAAGTGTTTCATGTCCACTGCTGCTTTGATGAGGGCTGAGTTTGCATTGTCATGGAGGGTCTCCATTCTATTGGCAAACATTTTGGCACTTTCTGTTTTGCACAACCTCTGGGCTCAAAACTCTTGTGCAGATGTTGGCCATAATTAAGAAAGAATGGTGAATATCCGGAAGATGATTGTATTTTGTCATTATAACTGAACTCTGTGAGAGCAAGCCATTCTGACCAATCACTTTGATGGTAGTTCATGAATAGTCGTAAGTATTGTTCGATCTCCTGGTTTATCCATTCTGTCTGTCTGTCAGTTTGGGGATGATATGTGGTAGACAGATTGGAATCAATGCCAAGTAGGAGATTGAGATTGTGCATGAAATTGGATGTGAATTGAGTTCCTCGGTCACTGATGATATGTTCAGGAAATCCGAAGTCCCTCCAGACTCAATCTCTGTATATTCTCGCAAGTCCCTCCAAGATTATCTCTCTGTTTGCTGGGGTAATCTGAATCATTTTGGAAAGGCAATCAACAACCACAATGATTACATCATTTCTGTGACTGAGAGGTAATTGGGTGATAAGGTTGACAGAAATTATTTGCCAGTTTCAGTCTGGCACCAAGTTTGGTGCCAACATCCCAGAAGGTTTTGCAGGGAATGTTTTTGTCCATTGACACTTTTCACACCCCCAGATGTAGGCAATGACATTGGCATGTGAACAAGACCACCAATATGTCCTCAGAATAAGTTCTGCTGTTTTGAAATGATCAGGGTGGCCAGCTAATAGTGTATCATGGTGAAGGTGGATGATTCTGGCTCGTAATGACCTTTCCTTTGGTACTGTCACATCCCGAAACTTCCCTAACCCATCCGGCCCAATTCCGAGCCCCTATAACCAAATCCCAAATCCCGACCCTCGGACTTTACCTTAGATGATTTCTCTTTCATTGGACATTCCAAACCCCGTACTTCCCATCCCGGACTTTCCACATTCCCATCCCGGACTTTCGTATTCCTATCTCAGTTATCTCTTGACATATGTCACTTTCCTTTGACACTTCTTGACATTTACAGTTCCTATCGATAATTCCCTTCCCCCTTGCTTCGCAATTATTGCACCATTGCCTTCAGTCATTATTCTACCATTCTGATGCCATTCCGATTCATTCCTTCCTTTCTTCCGGAAACCCGAAACTCCGATTCGTCCGATGGTACTTTAACATTTTTATATATTCCGGACTCTTCAGTATATAAACCCACGTGTACTCTCTGATATTTCCTTAGTTCAAATATCAACTATATCCCGTTCTTTCCTGATCCCCTCTGAACTTCCCCGGTCCTTAAGTTGATCTTAGGATTGATCTCTACCTCTGACCCTCTGCTCCGAAATCAAGGAACAGAACTCGTACAGGGGCGCAGCACATAAGCTGAAGCCGAAGTTCCTTACTACTCCGACCCCCCTCAGGAATTCCCGCCAACCCCGCTTTCTCCGCACTCCGGACAATCCAGGAATTCTGGGAACGAACCCAGACTTAACAGGTACGTAGATCTGGTTCTTCCAACAAATAAGCCCATCTGTTGTTGACCATCCTTCCTGTCTTCTTTGTACATCCTCCTTTACTCTCTTTTCTACCTTCTTTGACTGCTTGATTAGCTCCATCAACTGATCACCTTCACCTTCTACTTCTGTCGTCATCACTCTAAACCTCTCTTCTTTTAACAAAACCTGATTTTCATTATCTCCCCCTCCTTTATTGTAATCAGCTCATCGAGATAGAGCATCCAGTTCACCATGTGAGTGGCCAGGTCTATGGATAAGAATGTAATCATATTCTGAAAGTTTAAGGGCCCAGCAAGCTTGACAGCGGTTAAGCTTTCGTGCAGTACAAAAGTATTCAAGATTTTTATGGTCAGTCCAGATTTCGAAGGTATGAGAGGCACCAATTAAGTCATGGCGCCATTCTGCCAATGCACGCATGACGGCAAGCATTTCACAATCATGAATGTCATAATTGCATTCGACATCATTGAGAGATTTTGAAAGAAAGGCAATGGGTCGTCAAGTGTTGTCTTCTTGTAGCTATAGAAGGACAGCACCTGGTGTGAAACCAGAACTGTCCACCTTGAGATGATATGGAGCATGATCTTGTGGCATAGCTAGTGTAGGGGCAGTAATAAGGGCGATCTTGAGACTTTGGAAAGCACCTTCCTCATTCAATGACCATTTCCAATCATTGTTCCCTGTAAGGCAATGTAATGGATGGGAAATTTTAGCAAAATCTTTGATAAATCAATGATAAAAGTTCACGAAGCCTAGGAATGATTGGAGTTTGTTTTTAGAGGTAGGAGTTGGCCACTCTCATACAGCATTGACCTTGATGGGGTCCATCTCAATGTGGCTGTTCTTGATTATTAATCCCAAATACTCAATCTCTTTCTCAAACTCACACTTCTCTGGTTTCAGATACAGTTTGTGCTCCTTCAAAATGTCCAGTACTTCTCTCACAACCTTTTGATGTTCCTCAAGGGTTTGGGTGAAAATCAAGATATCATCCATGTAAACAAAAATGATCATGACTCCTCAGTTGATGAGACCATGAAAGATATTGTTTATCATGGTTTGAAATGTCACAGGAGAATTGGTAAGTCCAAAGAACATGACAAGAGGTTCAAATAATCCTCGGTTTGTTGTGAATGCTGCCTTCCACTCATCTCCTCCCCTCATCCTAATATTGTTATAGCCCCATTGAACATCAAGTTTTGAGAATATGCGTGCATTTCGAAGTTAATGGACGACTTCGGAAATCAATGGTAAAGGATATCAGTTTTTGACAGTTAAGTCATTTAGCTTTCGATAATCTTGTACTGGCCTCAATGAACCATCCTTCTTTTTAACAAAGAAGAAGGGGGTTGTGATAGGTGATTTTGAAGGTCTGATTCTTCCTGATTGTAAGTGTTCTTCAATAAACTTGTTGAGCTCCTCTTGTTTGTTAATGCTAAGTGGATAAATCTTGCTATTAAAGGTATCACTTCCTGGCTTCAATTCGAGAGCGTGGTCCCATGGTCAATGATCTGGTAGTTTGTCAAAGGATAAAGATGGGTGCAAAGTCAACAAAGTAACATTCTGGTAAGAAATTGTTCAGTGACACATTCAATCCTTGTTCTGATGCTTTCTCAAACTCTTTCAATCTTTGCAATTCCATATACCATTCTTCATCCAATCTTTTTTTATTCTCCTGTATTCTTTGTTCTTCCTTTGTTTCTTCTTGCCATTTCATTACCCAAATTCTATCACCATCTTTTATTACTTCTTCGTTTCTTATTGTTCCTTCTTTTGTTTCATCAGGATCTTCAAAGTGAGGAGAGTTTTGGTGACACATAAGGGGACAGTGATTGAACACTATCAAGCCAGTCTGCCAATTGATTGTTGGGTTGTGTTTTCATAACCAGTCATAACCAATGATTAACTGCGACTTTCCAGTGTTAATAACAGCAAATGGGTAATTTTCGATATGATCACATATCTGGATCTGCAGGTTGACGATGTAGCAAATTGGTCCTCCCTCATTGAAGGATCCATCTGCATTGTATACTGGAATAGCTCTTGGTAGGTGCTCAAGATTCAATCCCTTTGCATGAGCAAAGCCTTCATCAATATATCCTCCCGTAGCTCCACAGTCTAAAATGCCACCAACATCAAATGTCCGTTGGTCATCAAGAGTTTGAATGACAGTCAGGATAATTACACAATTATGATTGATGCAGCTTCTTCAGCTCTCATAAGGCATTTCACAAAACTTCTGGCTCCAACACAACAAGTTCTTTGATAAGGTTGGGTGTAAGTTCTGCATGTTGTTGTCGATTGGTCCAGCGAAATAGTGCTTTTAAGGCCATCTTTTCTTTGTTATACAATTGACCATGTACCCAGTCAAGAGAGCCTTTTGACAGCTTAGTATTGGGTTTGATTCTTTTTGGGGATTCAGGTGTACAGGGTAGGTGAGACATATTTGTTTGATTTCAAGACATAGACTGATTACACTCAACTAAACACGTCTTTTCTTCACCTATCATACAGGCTGCTGAGTCAACACCCTTAACCCATGGCTTACCTAAAAACCCATACTTGGATTCAAGTTGGTTGTAACTTCCTTCGTTGTTTCACCTCCGCTCTCATTTTCCATTCTTTTAATCTCCCACAAAAAAAATTTTGTTGTTCTGGACCAGCATCCTCTCACATTGCACGAATCCCTCTTGAGACTGGTGGGTTCTTGTAATCTTTTGCTAGATGACTGAAGCCTTGACAGTTATAACAACAAACTGGTCCACAACCCCTTGAACGACTGAGGTCCATTGGTTCACCTTGTCCAGTGAATGTTTGGCCTCTACCATCACTTGTATTCCCTCCCATAATTCCACCACTTTGTCCTCAACCAACTCCTTGGCCCAGGATTTGGGAAGCAGGCACAGTCACCGGGAACAGTGGGGATTGTCTCAGTCCCCCTGTGGGTCTTCTTCCTCCGTCTCCTTGATTTCCTCGACTAATCCCATTGGTTCTCTTCTCTCCTATCAGTGCACTATGGCTTCTCAAATAATGATCCAATTGAATAGTGTGTTCCTTCCATTCGTGGTAAGTACTCGGCTTGCCTCGTTCAATCAAGATTCTGGCGAGTTGCCTCCTCAGGTTTACTTCAACATATTCACATGCCGAACATTCATCAACATCCCCTTTAACTTTAAGTAAGTAAGTCACATTTCACGAAATACTCTACTGCAGCTAAGCTTCCTTGTTTGAGGGTTTTCATTTCATGTTTTGCGTCCTGTTCCTCAAATGGATTATGGAATGTAGTCTCAAGAAGATGTTCAAAGTCTTCCCAGGTGGTAATTATGTATGCTCCATCATGGATAGCTTGACTCTTCTCATTGGCCCAGGTAGCAGCTAGTCCCTTCTTCATCAATGAGAGTGTGAACAAAATCTGGAGTGCCAGAGTTGTATAAGGAGATCTGGGAACACCAAGATGCGCTCAAACACCTCAGATGAATGTATTGTATTTGTCAGGATTACCATCATACTCATCTGGGAGTGGTAATTTAACTTTCAGAGGATGTGAAGTTTGCGGGATGATGATGTTGGGTGGCATTTGTACATGAGCAGTTTGACTGTTTAAAAAGGCAGTGAAAGTGTCAGTAAGTTGTTGTTGACTTGAGAGTAATGTCTCCATGGTAATGGATGTGGTTGATGCAGATGAATTAGATGATGAAGACTTGAAAGAGTCTTCGTCTGTCATAGAGTAGAATAGGGGTTAAAATTGAATAGAGCCTTTTGTTCAGTTTGTTCTAATGTTAGAACCTTAACTGTTAACATTGGTGCTCGCGAGATGGATGATGACAAAAGAATAAATGATTGAGCCTACAAACATTATGTGTGGTGAAGTTACAGAGAGGACGAACTAAAGTAAACTAAGGAGAGAAACATATGATATATATGTTGCAGAAGACTATGATGGAAAATGGACTATGAGATCATTGTGGCAGAATCATGACAGTCACCCATCTAAAATTGATGCAGCTTGCAGCAAAAGGTTGGCATTGAATGAAGGTGAGCTTTGTGTGGATCATGGGAGGCTAGTAAACCTGGATAATGAGCCATGTGCTGTCAAAGTCAAGGTAAGTAATTTCTTGCTGGAGCAGTGTTCTCTTTCAATTTTTGGCCTGATAGGCCACTGACAGGCGAGTTCTCTTTGTTACACCAGAGGCATATACCCCAAGGTTATTCAAGTTCCTCAGGGCATGCTTGGGCATTGTCTGAGCCTCCTCACTAGTACTGTGTTTTCCAGCCTACTGCACTGTATTTTGCTTTACTGCCCCTTTTGTGTCATGCTATGCAACTACTCCAACATGCCATACACATAATGTAGTGCTTTGATACCATAGCATATGGACAGCCAAGGTTGACAAATAGCCATGGCTCACAGGCCAGCCAATTGTCGGCCAACCTATGAGTGCAACTCATAGGGCATGGATGGGCCAAGATAGAATACAAGTCCAGTGTGATATGAGTCAGCCGAGGGGTTATTTTAGTAAGGGTATTTTGAGTGATGGGTGGATCAATATGTGGTGGTTTCGTGTGTCAAGTCCGGGTTCAATCCCGGAATTCCTGGATAGTCCAGAGTGCATGGAAGGCAGAGTTTGGCGGGAATCCCTGAGGGGGGTCAGAGTTGTAAGGAACTTTGGCTTCAGCTTATGTGCTGTGCCCCTGTACAAGTTCTGTTCCTTGATTTTGGAGCGGAGGATTGGAAATCAATCCTAAGGTCAACTGAAGGACTGAGGAGGTTCAGAGTGACGGGGATCAGGAAAGAATGGGATTTAGTTGATATTCAAACTAAGGAAATATCAGAGAGTACATGCGAGTTTATATACTGAAGAGTCCGGAAGATATAAAGATGTTAAAGTATGTCAGACGACTCGGAGTTTTGGGTTTCCAGAAGAAAATAAGGAATGAGTCGGAATGGCGTCAGAATGGGAGAATAATGACTGAAGGCAATGGCACAATAATTGTGAGGCAAGGGGAAAGGGAATTATTGATAGGAACTGTAAATGTCAAGAAGTGTCAAAGGAAAGTGACATATGTCAAGAGGTAGCTGAGATAGGAATACGAAAGTCCAGGATGGGAATGCAAAAGTCCGGGATGGGAAGTATGGGGTTTGGAATGTCTGATGAAAGAGAAATCTTCTAAGGTAAAGTCTGAGGCTTGGGATTTGGGATTTGATCATAGGGGTTCGGAATTGGGCAAGATGGGTTAGGGAAGTTTCGGGATGTGACAATATCCCCCTCTTAGGCACGAACCCTTGAGTGCCAGGATAGGAGTCCAGAAGAGGCTGGGGGCATTGGAGTGGAAGGGAAAGGAGAGGGCAGATGGTGAGGGAGATCAGGGAACAGATGGGGAGGATGGGGATGAGGAAATAGTGTAGTGTACTTGTTTCTGCCCTCATCCGAGAGAATCAAGGGGTCTGGACTTTCCAGGATATGCAGAGGGAAAGTCCAAGATGAGTTCCGATGTGTGAGCAAGCTTGGTCGCGAGGATCCAGGAAGTTTCTTTGTCAGTCCCTTTGTAACCCGCCCACTTTACCAGGTACAGGAGTTGGCAATTCCTGCGTTGCCGGTCGATTTTGGAGTCTAGGATTTTGGAGATTTCATATTCGGGTTCTCCGTCGACTTTGACTGGGGGAGGTGGGGGTTGGACCCGATTTTGGATGGTGTTTGGAGTTGCAGGTTCCAACTGGGAGACATGGAAGATGGGATGGACAGTGCACATGGAGTCTGGGAGTTGGAGGGTGAAGGACAGGGGTCCAGCTTGGGTGATGATGGGATAGGGGCCGAGGTTCTTTTCCAAGAGTTTCTTGGAAGGGCAAGTGGAGCGGAAGTACTTCACCTTGACAAACACTTGGTCTCCGATCTGGAAGTCTGGTGCTGGGAGTCATCAGGAATCCACGGGTCCTTGGTAGCATTGTTGAGTGTGGGCCATGTCTGTGTGTAGGAATTCGTGGAGTTCCTGTAGGTTGACTGCATATTCACGGGCGCAGGATGAGGTCAAATCCCTTTTGGATAGACAAGACATTGGGGTGGTAGCCTTTGTTAGCAAAGAACGGGGAGACTCCTGTGGTAGCACTAGGGGCATTGTTGTAGGTGAATTCTGTGAGGGGTAGGAGTTCCAACCAATTTTCCTGTTGGTAGTTGCAGTAGATTCGAAGATACTGCTCGAGGGTCTGGTTCGCCCATTCCATTTGCCTGTCACCTTTGGGATGATATCCCGAAGCGAAGTGAAGTTGGATGTCAAGGGCTTTCCCGAGGGAACGGAAGAAGTGGGAGACAAACTCGGAACTCCGTGCTTGGAAAACACATGGAGCAGGAATAGTTTTGTGAGGCTTGGAGAGTCGATAGTGTCATGAGTGGGAATGAATATGGATTGCTTGGAAAGGCAGTCGATGACTACAAGGATTGCGGTATATCTGCCAGAGGAGGGAAGTTGTTCAATGAAGTTCCAGGGCTTTTCGGGGATTGGAAGCTGCTTGAGGTTTAAGCTCGGGCGCAGGAAGTGCAGGAACTGACATAGTTCTTGACAAAGGCACGGAGTCCTGGCCAAGTGTATTCCCGGCGGACGAGCTCTAATGTCCTGTTTTGCCTGAAATGTCCAGATAGGGGGTGGTTGTGCTTGTAGCGGAGAATGTGAAGACAGAGGTCCTTAGCTTCTGGCACAAAGATGCAATTGTCGAGGGTCAGGAAACCTTTGGGGTTGACAGCCCACCGGGAGTCCGATGAGTCCAAAAGATGGAGGGAAGCTATGGGGTTGGAGGACAGGGAATCTAAGATGTCCTTGTGAATGTCTTCGATGTCAAGCAGGGACGAGGCCTGGAGGACCGGGGCAAGTAGGATAGTGGCTCATAGGGACGAGGTGAGCTGTTCCTGGGTGAACACTGGATGGAGGTTGTAGGGATTGACGCGAGCATAGTCCTTATCCCCCTCTTTTTGGTAGACATCCCAGCGTCTAGTGAGGGAGTTGGCTTAGCTCCTAAGCCTCTGGGGCGGAATCAGATGACAAGGTTGAACTGGGATAGGAATTCCGACCAGCGGGCTTGCTGGCAGGTCAGGACTTTGGAGGTGGAGAAGTATTCCAGATTTTTGTGGTCGGTAACAACATCAATAGGAGTGCTG
>MU127495.1:0-15337 GCA_014904945.1 Gyrodon lividus
AATGCATAACCTCGGGACCCACCAAATCCCAATGCATTACCATGGATATGCACAACAATGATGTGTGACACATAACATCACAAGGTCCATTCAGCAGGTGCTAGTGCTACTGGGACTACATATGTTAAGTCTGGGTTTGATCCCAGAATTCCCGGATAGTCCGGAGTGCAGAGAAGGTGGAGTTTGGTGGGAATCCCTGAGGGGGGTCGGAGTTGTAAGGAACTTTGGCTTCAGCTTATGTGCTGCACCCCTGTATGAGTTCTGTTCCTTGATTTCGGAGCGGAGGGTCGGAGATCAATCATAAGGTCAACTTAAGGACTGAGGAGGTTCAGAGTGAAGCGGATCAGGAAAGAACGGGGTTTAGTTGATATTCAAACTAAGGAAATATCAGAGAGTACAAGTGGGTTTATATACTGAAGAGTCCGGAAGATATGAGGATGTTGAAGTATGTCGGATGAATCAGAGTTTCAGGTTTCCGGAAGAAAGTACGGAATGGCATTAGAATGGGAGAATAATGACTGAAGGCAATGGTGCAATTATTGCGAGGCAAGGGGAAAGGGAATTATCAATAGGAACTGTAAATGTCAAGAAGTGTCAAAGGAAAGTGACATATGTCAAGAGATAGCCAAGATAGGAATATGAAAGTCCGGGACGGGAATGTGAAAGTCTGGGATGGGAATGGGGAAAATCCGGGATGGGAAGTATGGGGTTTGGAATGTCCGATGAAAGAGAAATCTTCTAAGGTAAAGTCCGAGGCTCAGGATTCGGGATTTGATCATAGGGGGTTGGAATCGGGCCAGATGGGTTAGGGAAGTTTCAGGATGTGACAGTTAGGTAGATGTGATCTTGTTCCACTTGGTCAGCAAGCTCAAGGACAGTGTTGGCAGGGATACCAAAGGCTTCTTCAGTAGAGTCAACATCAATGGGGGTTGAAGGTGTATCTCCAGGGCCAGGAGTTACTGAGGCATGGGTCAAGGGGATGGAGAAGAGAGTCTGGGTACAGTTTCAACATGAGTGGCAAGGAGGAGGGATTGGGCGAGGTTCCTCGGGATTACTGTTACTGGAGGATCATGAAGAAGGAGGAGAAGTTGGTGCAGACAAGGATGAAGAAGAGTTGGGGCACTCAGCACCTTCAATGTTTGCAATTAGATCCATAGCTTCTATTGGTGAAGGAGGTTGTTCAGAGCATCTCGTTCTCACTGAATATCTTTAAGAATGACGGAGACAAGTTGTAGATCAGTAGAGCAGGAGTGGCACTGCATGTGGGACAAGAGAGTGGAGATTCGACAATTCTGGAGGGTTGCTCGATAGGAGCTCTCAAGGGGGGAGTCCAAGTCAAGGGAGCAAAGAATGTAAGCATTATGACAAGAGTCTTGGAAGAAGTTCCTGTAGGAGGCAGCAGTTATGCTCGCTACAGGGAGTCGTTGTCTAGTGGAAAATGGGAGGGGGCGAGGAATGAACTGAGCATGAGAGGAGGTGAATTTGCAAGGCATATTTTCTCAAGGTGAAGTCCTTTGTCTTTTGCTTCTGAGATGAGAGTGGATGGGATGAGGAAAATCTCAGGGATGGGACAGTTTATATTCATGAAGTTTTGAAGCAGAGTTTCGGAAATTGGACTCTGGCTCCCATGAGTTTTAGGAAGAAGGGTAAACCTTCCAGGACATGAGGTATTGGCGGCAATTAGGGAAGCCACGATGGGAAAGGACCTTCTCTACTTTGTATTCTTCTTCTGATCCAATAAGGTCAGGGGGTGGTCTGGAATAATTCAGGCCATGTTCAGTGGCTTCCTAATAGGATGATAAGAGGGAAGCATGGAAGACATCATGGATCTTCCACGTAAACAGGATCTTTAGTCAATAAGAAATAGGGGATAGGACCTGAAGGATTTCAAATGGGCCTTCTCATTTAGGGGCGAGTTTTCGGGACGGGTAACCAAATTTGAGATTCCGAGCTTCTAGCCAAACTCTATCTCCAACATTTCAGGGTTTGAACTTTGAAGAGATATGTTCCTTCATTACTCATTGTGTGATTTCATGTGCCACTAGGGCTTCTTCTCGGGCATCAGCAAGGGAGGTAAGGCGTTCTTCAATTGAAGGTAGGGGGACTTCTGTGAAAGGGTGTTGAACACAGCGCTGTATAGCCGCAGTGTGTCACATCTTACCATAATGTATGTAACATATGTAAGTAGTTAGACAGTCACATTTATTGTAGTATATAAACCCAGCACTGTATTAGTGCTCAATAGATCCTCTCTTACTCTCTTACTATATCCTCTGTAAGAACCCAAGCTCTACAAGCTCAGGTGAGTATAAGGAGTCTTCCTCCCCGCATTCACATGCCTGTCTCAATAAAGGGAAGTATAGGAGCAAGGCTCATATCTGAGGATCAAGGAAAATGGGGATTTCTTTGTGATGGAGTGTTCTAGTGAGTTGTGGGTGAATTCTGCAGTGGGGAGGAGTTGTGCCCATTTATTGGGTTTTCTGTTGCAGAATATCTGGAGGTAAGTTTTGACCTCCTGGTTGACTCATTCTGTTTCTCCATCAGACTGAGGGTGATAGGCGGAGGAGAGGGAAACATCATAGTTGAGGAGTCGCCCAAGTTCTTTAGCAAAGGTGGAGGCAAATTGGGGACCACGGTCAGAGATTAATTTGTGGTGTAGTCCAAATCTAGTGAAGACGTTTCTTAGGAAAAGGTCTGCTACTCCAGCCGCATCAATTGTTTTGTGACAAGGACATAGAATTACCCCCTTAGTAAGCCCATGGTCTACCATGACCATTAAAGAATCAAAGCTGTCGGAAATAGGTAGATTGGTCACAAGATTGATGGAGACCTGTTGAAAGGGGTGGGTGCACATGGAGGGAAGCGGTGAAAGGGTGGGGACTGTCAGATGGGTGTTAACTTTCATGGATTGGCACATGGCACAGCCTTGTACAAACTTCCAGACAAATGTGGACAGGCCTGGCCACCAGAAGTCACATGAGATAAGGGCAGTGGTACGGGTGATACCAGGGTGGCTGGCGGAAGTAGATTCATGGATAGAGTGCACAATCTGGGTGCAATGGTTGGCAGGGATATACAAGCAGTGTTTGAAAAACAGGTTAGTGCTGTTGTAGTCCCAGTCAGAGGGAGAGAAGCGAGGAAAGAGGGATTCGCCAACTTCCATAGCTTGGGTAGCGGTCAGAACCAATGGGTTATCAGGGGTGGAAGCTCTAATCTTGTTGACCAATTCAAGGTCAATGGTATTCACAAAGAGACTGTCAGGAAGGAGGGTGACGTCTTGGTTGTCAGAGGAGGTGTTGGGGCAGTTAACACAAGACAACACGTTGGCAGGGACCATTTGAGTTCTAGGGGTGTGTTGGAACACCACTGTAGTCAGATAGAGTGAGCATCTAGTGTGCTTGGTGCTGGCACAGTTTCTGAGGGGAGCGGAAGTAGGTCAGGTTTTGTGGTCCGTCAGGACCATTACAGGGTGTGCAGTTCCTTGGAGATAATGTCTCCAGGAGGTCAAGGTGTGTATAATGGCAAGGAGTTCTTAGTCATAGATATTGTAGTTTTGTTCAGCAGGGGAGAAGGTTGGTTTTGGACAGGTATGTACAAGGGTGAAGGTTGCCATTGGCATCTTTTTGCATCAGAACTCCTCCAGTGGTGTGGAGGGAGGTGTCGGTCATGTCAAAGAATGGTTTTTCGATGTCGGGCATAGTCAACATGGGACATTACATATAGAGGTGTTGGAGATGTTGAAAGGTGGTCTCACACCAGTCCCATGCTGAGGATTTCCGGGTTAGGTCAGTGGAGGGTTTTGCAATTGTCGAGAAAGAGGGGATGAATTGTCGGTAGAAGTTGCAAAATCCAAGGAAAGAGCGGACTTGCTGGATGCAAGTGGGGGTTTGCCACTTGGTGATTGCATCTAGCTTGATAGGATCCATTTTTACTGCTCCCTCTCAGATGATTAATCCAAGGAAATCGACTTCATCTGTAGCAAACTTGCACTTCTCCAACTTCAGATAGAGGTTGTTTTCTTTGAGTCATTGAAGGACTTTCAGAGTCCATTCATGATGGAGAGTGGCATCGGAGGAGTGGATGAGGATATCATCCATGTAGATAATGAGCCAACCTTGTGCAATGAAGCTGGCAAAGACATGATTCATAAATGCTTGGAATGTTGGGGGAGAGTTACAGAGCCTGAAGAACATGACATTGGGTTCAAAGAGGCCAAAGAGGGTGATGAAGGTGGCTTTCCATCGGTCAGTTGGTTTGATCTGGACATTGTTGTAGCCCCATCTGATGTCCATCTTCATAGAGATCTTGGATCCTTTCAACTTATTGACAAGGTCAGAGACTAAGGGAAGAGGGTAGGTGTCACATCCCAAAACTTTCCCAACCCATCTGACCTAAATCCAGCCCCCTATGATCAAATCCCGAATCCCAAGTCTCGGACTTTACCTTAGATTTCTCCTTCATTGGATATTCCGAATCCCGTATTTCCCATCCCGGACTTTTGTATTCCTATCTTGGCTATCTCTTGACATATGTCCCTTTCCTTTGACATTCACAGTTCCTATCGATAATTCCCTTTCCCCCTGCTTCACAATTATTGCGCCATTGCCCTCAGTTATTATTCCATCATTCTGACGCCATTCCAATTCATTCCCTACTTTGTTCCGGAAACCCAAAACCCCGATTCGTCTGACATACTTTAACAGTTTTATATGTTCCGGACCCTTCAGTATATAAACCTGCTTGTACTCCCTGATATTTCCTTAGTTTGAATATCAACTAAATCCTGTTCTATCCTGCGAAGTCTCCACTTCACTCTGAAACCTCCTTCAGTCCTTAATTCGACCTTGGGATTGTCTTCTAACCCTCTGCCTTGAAATTGAGGAGCAGAACTCATACAGGGGTGCAGCACATAAGCTGAAGCTGAAGTTCCTTACCCCTCCAACCCCCCTCAGGGATTCCTGACCAACTCTGCCTTTCCGTGCACTCTGGACTATCCAGGAATTCCGGGATCGAACCTGGACTTGACAGTAGGCATTCTTTATTGTATGAGAGTTTAGGTATTGGTAGTCCTGGCAAGGGCAAAGGGATCCATCTTTCTTAGAAACAAAGAAAAATGGGGAAGCCTGTGGCAACTGGGAGAGAGAAATCTTGCCAGTCTCGAGATGTTCCTTGATGAACTCTTTACATGCCTCCTCTTCCTTTTGGAATAAAGGAATTGAGGTCAATAGTGTGGTTGAAAGAATGGGATGGGGGTACATGGCCTATTGCTTTCTTGTCAAAGACATCGGCAAATTCTGCGTGTTCAGGGGGAAGGACAGGTTTTTCTTTCTTTTCTTTGGCGTCTTTTTGGGTGAGTTTGGTGGCAAGGGTAACCTTGCAGAAGTTGTAGGTCATGGAGTCGATTTTCTTCTTGAGTTTCTTTGCAAGACATGTTTTGGGGTCAAGTTCAAGATACCGGAGAAGGTATCATTGGGTGATGGCATCAGGGGTGTCGTGTTGGGGAAGAGCTTTCTTATCAGGAAAGGAAAGGGTTCTGGCTTTCCAGTCAATGTTTGGGTTGTGCTGGCATAGCCAGGGGAGACCAAGGATGATGTTTTCCTTTCTGCAGTTTGTCACGTACAGCTCTTGTTCCATTTTGTTGTTGCTGGTGTGGAGAGTGAGGGTAGTAGAAAACTTGATCAATCTTGCTACATTAGGAGATCCATTCACATTGTAGGGTTTCAAGGGCATGGGGAGTCGTTTCATGGGGAATCAATTTTTGAGGGCGAAATGTTGGTCAATGATGGAGGCAGCTGCTCCATAGTTAAGAAGGGCTCGGGTGTCGACATTTTTCCTGTCTTAGTAGCGAAAATGGAAGTTGGAATGCACATCAATTTAGAAGTTTGCTTAGCTACTATTACAAGAGTTGTTCTAGGAGAGGTCCACATTGATTCAGTTCTCCTTTCTAAACATCCTGCCCATCTAATCCAATCTTGGCAATGGGAAGGGCATCAGGGATGTCTTGCTTGGGGTTTTCAAAGCAGACTTTGTGTTACGGTAGAACCATTTTAGCCCCTTTTCTTTTCCTTCTCACGTGACTCTGTACCATCACATGATCTCTTTCCTCTTTTGACCCTTTGTACAACCAGTGACTCCAGGCAAAGTCCCTGGCCTTATCATTCTTCTTCCATATTCTATGACCTTCTGCCCAATGGTGTTTATCCCTCTTATCTTTGGTTACCTTTCTCGAACAGTACCTACTTTGGATATCTTGGTCTGTGTGCCATTCCCTGTAGTATAAAGACCTGTACTCTACTTGGTTACAACCCAAGTTAGATCTACACAATACATAGCTTGACAAGCTATCTCTTGGTCTAAGAACTCGCTTCACCGATTGGCCTATAGTCTGCCAGTAAAGACTTCTGATAGATCTTGTCCTGCTTGACAACAGAACTTGTTGGTGTTATCTGATTGAGCTCTCACGATTTCATCAGCATAACAAAAGATCTACATTCTTACTTGATACTGCTATCACGCAGCCTATCCCCCAACAACCTGATACTGCCCTCATGCAGACCAATTGAACAAGACGTGGTCTCCATTTGGAACCGTGAATGAACCGTCTTCTTCTAGAAGAAAGAATACCAGAACCCGACAAGGTCCTTATCCCAAAGGCCTTGACCTGAACAACTGATTCGCTCTTAAGCAAGATGCAAAGATCTACCACCAGATTCTTCCACAGAAGACAATTCACCAGAGTCCTTCAAAAGCTCTGACTGTGACCTCACTGAACCCAAGAACCCCGATGACAAGTTTTCCGTCACCGAACCCACAGACCTCAACAACAAACCAACGATGGCCTCCAAAGCCCCAGAACTAAAGATTGGCACTCCTTCTGTCTTTGACGGCAACACTGATGACGCCGTCCAATGGATGCACTCTGTCATCTCTTACTTCAAACTCAACGACCATGTATACAATAGCAACAAGAAAAAGATCATTGCCACCCTCAGTTTTATGAACAAGGGAACCACTGCCTCTTGGGCTGAAGCCTACTATGAGAACGCAGCAAATAAAGGATGGGGAAAGTGGACTGACTTCATCAAAAACTTCAAAACCACTTTCGCAGTCTCTGATGTCAAAGGGACTGCACTCACTGGACTCACTTCTCTGACCCAACGCCACTGCGGCTCCCTTGAGAAGTTCAACACTGAGTTTTGACTCCTGAAAAGCTGATCGGGCATGACTGACAAGTCTGCCCTCATCTCATGGTACACCAACGATCTTGAGAGAAATCTCTCAACCTGAATTTTGAACATGGATACCATCCCTGACACCATCGACAAGTGGATTGCTAAAGCTGAGCACTTCCAAATACAGAACCAGCACATCAAGGCGCTACAGAACCGATCTACTTACTCCCGACCTCCTACTTCCTCGACTCCCACCCCTGATCCCGACGCTATGGACGTTAACTCTGTTTGACTCACGCCTGTCAAGCGGGCTGAATACATGAAGAAAGGATTGTGTTTTGTCTGCGGGAAACAAGGACACCGCTCTACTGATCACAAGAATGGTTGTCTTCCCGAGAAGACTTCCTCTCCTCAACCTACCCCCATCAAAACAGTAGAGATCCCCACCAAAACGCCATCCTCTGTAGAAAAGTTCATTTCTGAACTCCAGAAGAACAACGTCTCTGAAGCCGAGATGTTGGACATCCTCAAAGTCTGCTTTGAAAATCCCAAGCAAGACACTCCCAATGCCCTCCCCATTGCCAAGATCGGATTAGATGGGCAGGATTTTTAGAAAGGAGAACCAAATCAACGCGGACCTCTCCTAGAACGACCCCTGTAATAGTAGCTGAGCAAATGTCTAAATTAATGTGCATTCCAACTGCCATTTTCGCTACTAAGACAGGAAAAATTGTCAACACCCAAGCACTTCTTGACTGTGGAGCAGCCACCTCCATTATTGACCAACATTTCGCCCTCAAGAACCGATTCCCCATGAAACAACTCCCTGTTCCTTTGAAACCTTACAACGCGGACGGATCTCCAAACGTAGCTGGATTAATCAAGTTTTCCACTACCCTCACTCTCCACATCAGCAACAATGAAATGAAACAGGAGTTATATGTGACAAATTGCAGAAAAGAAAACATCATATTAGGCCTCCCTTGGCTATGCCAACACAACCCAAATGTTGACTGGGAAGCTGGAACTCTTTCCTTCCCTGACAAGAAAGCTCTCCCTCGACACGACACCCCCGATGCCATCACCCAACAATACCTTCTCTGATATCTTGAACTCGACCCCGAAACACACCTTGCCAAGAAACTGAAAAAAAAGATCAACTCTATGACCTATGACTTCCACAAGGTTACCCTTGCTACTGAACTTGCCCAGAAAGACGCCGAAGAAAAGAAAGAAAAACCTGTCCTTCCCCCCGAATTTGCTGAATTTGCTGATGTCTTTGACAAGAAGGCAACTGACCATGTACCCCCATCCCATCCTTTCGATCACACCATAGACCTCGACGACTCCTTTGTGCCTAAAGTGGCCAAAACCTACCACTTGAACCCAAAAGAAGAGGAGGCATGTAAGAAGTTCATCAAAGAACATCTCAAGACCGGCAAGATTTCCCTCTCCCAATCGCCACAAGCTTCTCCTTTCTTCTTCATCCCTAAGAAAGATGGATCCCTTTGTCCTTGCCAGGATTACCGATACCTGAACTCCCATACAATAAAGAATGCCTACCCTCTCCCATTAGTCTTCGACCTCGTTGACAAACTCAAACTGAAAGGATCAAAGATCTTTACTAAGATGGACATCAGATGGGGCTATAACAACGTCCAAATCAAGCCAACCAACCGATGGAAGGCTGCTTTTATCACCCCCTTTGGCCTCTTTGAACCGAACATCATGTTCTTCGGACTTTGCAACTCACCCCCAACATTCCAAGTGTTTGTGAACCATGTCTTTGCCAACTTTATCACAGAAGGGTGGCTCATCATCTACATGGACAACATCCTAATTCACTCCTCTGATGCTACTCTCCACCGTGAATGGATCCTGAAAGTCCTCTGATGACTCAAAGAAAACAACCTCTATCTGAAGTTGGAGAAATGCAAGTTCGCTACTGACAAAGTCAATTTCCTGGGACTGATCATCCGGGAGGGAGCAGTAAAGATGGATCCCATCAAACTGGATGCAATTGCCAAATGGCAGACCCTGAATTGCATCAAACAAGTCCACTCTTTCCTCAGATTCTGCAACTTTTACTGATGATTCATCCCTTCTTTCTCGACAATCGCTAAACCTCTTACTGACTTGACCCAAAAGTCCTCAGCATGGGACTGGTCTCCTGACTGCGAGGCTGCTGTCACATCCCAAAACTTCCCTAACCAATCCGGCCCGATTCCGAACCCCTATGACCAAATCCCGAATCCCGGCCCTCGGACTTTACCTTAGACAATCTCTCTTTCATCGGACATTCCGAACCCCATACTTCCCGTCCCGGACTTTCCGCATTCCCGTCCCGGACTTTCGTATTCCCGTCCCGGACTTTCATATTCCCATCCCGGACTTTCGTATCCCCATCCCGGACTTTCGTATCCCTATCTCGGTTATTGCTTGACATATGTCACTCTCCTTTGACACTTCTTGACATTTACAGTTCCTATCGATAATTCCCTTCCCCCTTGCTTCGCAATTATTGCACCATTGCCTTCAGTCATCATTCTACCATTCTGACGCCATTCCGATTCATTCCTTCCCTTCCTCCAGAAACCCGAAACTCCGATTCATCCGATAGTACTTTAACATCTTTATATCTTCTGGACCCTTCAGTATATAAACCCGTGTGTACTCTCTGATATTTCCTCAGTTCGAATATCAACTAAATCCTGTTCCTTCCTGATCCTCTCCCTTCCGATTCTCTAAGTCCTTAAGTTGACCTTAGGACCAGCCTCCGACCCTCCGCTCTTAAATTAAGGAACCGAACTCATACAGGGGCGCAGCACATAAGCTGAAGCTGCAGTTCCTTACCCCTCCGACCCCTCTCAGGAATTCCTGCAAAACCCTGCCTCCTCCACAACTCCAGACTATCCGGGAATTCCGGGAAAGAACCCGGACTTAACACATGACCGATGCCTCTCTCCATGCCACTGGAGGAGTCCTGATGCAAAAAGATGTCAATGGTGATCTCCACCCCTGTGCTTACCTCTCTGAAACCTTCTCCCTGCCAAACAAAACTACAATATTTATGACCGTGAACTTCTCGCCATCATCCGCGCTCTGACCTCCTGGAGACATTACCTCCAAGGAACCGCACATCCTGTAATGGTCCTCACAGACCACAAGAACCTGACATACTTCTGTTCCCCTCAAAAGTTATCCTGCCATCAAGCACACTGGATGCTGACCCTTTCTGATTATGATTTGGTATTCCAACACACCCCGGGAACTCAGATGGCACCTGCCAATGCTCTGTCTCGCATGAACTGCCCTGACACCTCTTCCAACAACCAAGATGTCACCCTCCTTCCTGAGGGGCTCTTTGTGAACACCATTGACCTTGAATTGGTTAACAAGATTAAAGCCTCCACCCCCAATGACCCTCTAGTCCTGACCGCTACCCGAGCTATGGAAATTGGCAAATCCCTCTTCCCTCACTCTTCTCCCTCTGATTGGGACTATGACGGCGCTAATTTGTTCTTTAAACACTGCCTGTACATCCCCACCGACCATTGCGCCCAGATTGTGTGCTCAATCCACAAGTCCGCCTCCGCCAGACACCCCAGCATCACACAAACCACCGCCCTTGTCTCATGTGACTTCTGGTGGCCAGGCCTCTCCACGTTTGTCCAGAAGTTTGTACAAGGCTGTGCCATGTGTCAGTCCATGAAGATCAACACCCACCCAACCGTCCCGGCCCTGTCTCCAATACCGTCCATATGCACCTGTCCCTTTCAACAGGTCTCCGTCGACCTGGTCACTGATCTCCCTATCTCCGATGGCTTTGATTCTTTAATGGTCGTGATAGACCATGGGCTTATTAAGGGGGTAATTCTATCTCCTTGTCACAAAATGATTGATACGGCGGGAGTAGCGGACCTTTTCCTCCGAAATGTTTTCACTAGATTCGGATTACACGACAAATTAATCTCCAACCGCGGACCCCAGTTTGCTTTTGCCTTCGCCAAAGAACTCGGACAACTCCCTGATTACGATGTTTCCCTCTCCTCTGCCTATCACCCTCAATCTGATGGAGAAACTGAACAAGTCAACCAGGAGGTCGAAACTTACCTCCAGATATTCTGCAATGGGAAACCCAATGAATGGGCACAACTCCTCCCTACTGTGTAATTTGCCCACAATTCGCTAGAACACTCTGTCACAAAGAAGTCCCCCTTCTCCTTGATCCTCAGATACGAGCCTCGCTCCTATCCTTCCATCTCACAGAAGTCCCCCCTACCCTTGATCGAAGAATGCCTTACTTCCCTCGCTGATGCCCAAGAAGAAGCCCTAGCGGCACATGAAATTGCACAACAAGAACAAGTAATGAAGGAGCATGTCTCTTCAAAGTTCAAACCCCAGAACGTGGGAGATAAAGTTTGGTTAGAAGCCCAAAATCTCAAATTTGGATACCCGTCCCAAAAACTCGCCCCTAAGTGAGGAGGTCCCTTTGAAATCCTTCAGGTTCTATCTCCCATCTCCTATTGACTAAAGATCCCATTTACATGGAAGATTCATGATGTCTTCCATGCTTTCCTCTTATCGTCCTATCGGGAAACCTCTGAACACGGCCCAAACTATTCTAGACCACCCCCTGACCTTATCGGATCAGAAGAAGAATATGAAGTGGAGAAGATCCTTTCCCATCAAGGCTCCCCTAATTGCCGCCAATACCTCATGTCATGGAAGGGTTACCCTTCTTTCGAAAACTCATGGGAACCAGAGTCCAATTTCCGAAACTCCGCTTCAAAACTTCACAAATATAAACTATCCTGTCCTCAAGATTTCCCCCATCTCATCCGCTCTCATCTCAGAAACAAACAACAAAGGACTCCTCCTTGAAAAACATGCCTCGCCAGTTCACTTCTTCTTGCACTCAATTTGTTCCTCATCCCCTTCCATTTTCCACCAGACAACGACTCCCCGTAGCAAGTGTAACTACTGCCTCCTACAGAAACTTCTTTCAAGACTCTTGTCACAATACCTACATCCTCTGTTCTCTTGACCTAGATTCCCCCCTTGACAGCTCCTATCAAGTGATTCTTTAGAATTACCAAATCTCCACTCTCTTATCCCATATGCAGTGCCATTCCCGCTCCACTGATCTGCAACTCATCTCTGTCATCCTTAAAGATATTCAGCGAGAACAAGAAGATGCTCTGAACAACCTCCTTCACCAATTAGGAGCTACAGACCTAATTGCAAACATTGAAGGTGTTGAATGCCCCAACTCTTCTTTGTCATCATCTGCACCGACGTCCGCTCCTTCTTCACAATCTTCCAGCAACAGTAATTCTGATGAAACTCATCCAGTTCCTCCTCCTTGCTGCTCACGCCAAAACTGTATGCAGACTCTCTTCTCCGTCCCCTTGACCCATTCCTCAGTAACTCCCGGTCCTGGAGACACACCTTCCACCCCAATTGACATTGACTCTACTGAAGAAGCCTTTGGCATCCCTGCTAACACCATCCTTGAGCTCGCCGACCAAGCAGAACAAAACCACATCTATCTAAATCAAACCCAACTCCCTCTCCTGAGTAACCATCCCCACTACAATCGTTCCTGCTATGAATGTCGAAGACTCGGACACATTTGTGTCAACTGCAAATACTATGAATGTCCCAAATGCTTCAAAAACACCCCTGGACATACCCAAGCTGACTGTCCTGGACATCCAACCTGGGGGCCTAGAGTTTGGGATGAAGACCATGGAGACAATGTCTTTGACAATTCCACCCTCGCCAATATGACTGGCTCACCCAACATGGAGTATAGAGAATTGTAAAAGATCGGTGTTCTTTTATCTAAATGGAGGGTAATGTTACAGTAGAACTGTTTTAGCCCCTTTTCTCATGTGACTCTGTACCATCACATGATCTCTTTCCTCTTTTGACCCTTTGTACAACCAGTGACTCCAGGCAAAGTCCCTGGCCTTATTCTTCTTCCATATTCTATGACCTTCCGCCCAATGGTGTTTATCCCTCTTATCTTTGGTTACCTTTCTTGAACAGTACCTACTTTGGATATCTTGGTCCATGCGCCATTCCCTGTAGTATAAAGACCTGTACTCTACTTGGTTACAACCTAAGTTAGATCTACGCAATACATAGTTTTACAAGCTATCTCTTGGTCTGAGAACTCGCTTCACCGATTGGCCTATAGTGTCACATCCCGAAACTTCCCTAACCCATCTGGCCCAATTCCGAACCCCTATGACCAAATCCCGAATCCTGGCCCTCAGACTTTACCTTAGACAATTTCTCTTTCATCGGACATTCCAAACCCCATACTTCCCATCCCAGACTTTCCGCATTCCTGTCCCGGACTTTTGTATTCCTATCTCAGTTATCTCTTGACATATGTCACTTTCCTTTGACACTTCTTGACATTTACAGTTCCTATCGGTAATCCCCTTCCCCTTTGCCTCGCAATTATTGCGCCATTGCCTTCAGCCATTATTCTCTCATTCTGACACCATTCCGATTCATTCCTTTCTTTCTTCTGGAAACCCGAAACTCCGATTTGTCCGACAGTACTTTAACATCTTTATATCTTCCGGACTCTTCAGTATATAAACCCACATGTACTCTCTGATATTTCCTTAGTTCGAATATCAACTAAATCCCGTTCTTTCCTGATCCCCTCTGAACTTCCCCGGTCCTTAAGTTGATCTTAGGATTGATCTCTATCTCTGACCCTCCGCTCCGAAATCAAGGAACAGAACTCGTACAGGGGCGCAGCACATAAGCTGAAGCCGAAGTTCCTTACCACTCCGACCCCCCTCAGGAATTCCTGCCAAACCCCACTTCTTCCGCACCCCGGACAATCTGGGAATTCCAGGAATAAACCTGGACTTAACATATAGTCTGCCAGTAAAGACTTCTGATAGATCTTGTCCTGCTCGACAACAGGACTTCTTGGTGTTATCTGATTGAGCTCTCACAACCTCATCAGTGTAACACTTTGAGGACATCCAACATCTCGGTTTCAGAGTTGTTCTTCTGGAGTTCAGAGATGAACTTTTCTACAGAGGATGGTGTTTTAGTGGGGGTTTCTACCGTCTTGATGGGAGTTGGTTGAGGGGAGGAAGTCTTTTGAGGAAGACGACCGTTCTTGTGGTTGGTGGAGCGATGTCCTTGTTTTCTGCAGACAAAGCACAATCTTTTCTTCATGTATTCAGCCCACTTGACAGGCGTGAGTCGGACAGAGTCAACATCCATAGCGTCAGGATTGGGTGTAGAGGTCGAGGAAGTGGGAGGTCGGGGATAGGTGGATCGGTTCTGTAGCACTTTGATGCACTGGTTCTGTATGTGGAAGTGCTCAGCTTTAGCGATCCACTTGTCGATGGTGTCAGGGATGGTATCCATGTTCAAAATTCGGGTTGAGAGATTCCTCTCAAGACTGTTGGTGTACCAGTGTCAAGTCCGGGTTCAATCCCGGAATTCCCGGATAAGTCTGGAGCGCGCAGAACGGCGGAGTTGGTCAGGAATCCCTGAGGGGGGTCGTATCACATCCCAAAACTCTCCTAACCCATCTGGCCCAATTACAGCCCAATTATGGCCCCATATGAATCAAATCCCAAGCCTCTGTTAAATCCGGGTTCATTCCCAGAATTCCCAGATAGTCCGGAGTATGGAGAAGGCAGAGATTGGCAGGAATTCCTGAGGGGGGTCGGAGTTGTAAGCAACTTTGGCTTCAGCTTATGTGCTGTGCCCCTGTATGAGTTCTGTTCCTTGATTTCGGAGCGGAGGTTCGGAGGTCAATCCTAAGATCAACTTAAGGACTGAGGAGGTTCAGAGGGGATCAGGAAAGAACGGGATTTAGTTGATATTCGAACTAAGGAAATATCAGAGAGTACACGCGGGTTTATATACTGAAGAGTCTGGAAGATATAAAGATGTTAAAGTACTGTCAGACAAATCGGAGTTTCAGGTTTCCAGAAGAAAGTAAGGAATGAATTGGAATGGCGTCAGAATGGTGGAATAATGACTGAAGGCAATGGCGCAATAATTGCGAGGCAAGGGGAAAGGGAATTATCGATAGGAACTGTAGATGTCAAGAAATGTCAAAGGAAAGAGACATATGTCAAGAGATAGCCGAGATAGGAATATGAAAGTCTGGG
>MU127495.1:15712-29928 GCA_014904945.1 Gyrodon lividus
AGGCCCAGAGGCGGGCCAACAAGGCCTTCCTGGTGTCACAGGGATCCTGTTTTGGAGAGTCCAGAGGAAGCTGGGGGGCGTCGGAGTGGAAGGCAAAAGAGAGGGATGATGGTGAGGGAGGTCAGGGGACAGATGGGGAGGATGGGGATGAGGAGGAGGATGAGGGTGAGGAGGGGGGTGAGGAAGATGGGGATGGGAAGTAGCATAGAACGTCCCATTGGACTCCTCATGTACAATTTACATAGTTTTTTGTCTTTGTGAATCGAATATTTGCGTTTCCGCCCTCATCTGAGTGAATTAAGGGGTCCGGACTTTCCAGGATCTGCGGAGTGAAAGTCCAATATGAGTTCTGATGCGTGAGCAAGCTCGGTCATGAGGATCCAGGAAGTTTCTTCATCAGTCCCTTCATAACCCACCCACTTTACCAGGTACAGGAGTTGGCAATTCCTGCGTCGACAGTCAATTTTGGAGTTTAGGATTTCGGAGATTTTGTATTCAGGTTCTCCATCGACTTTGACTGGGGGAGGTGGGGGTTGGACCCGATTTGGGATGGTGTCCAGAGTTGCAGGTTCCAACTGGGAGATGTGGAAGACGGGATGGACAGTGTGCATGGAGTCCAGGAGTCGGAGGGTGAAGGACAGGGGTCCAGCTTGAGCAATGATGGGATAGGGGCTGAGGTTCTTTTCCGAGAGTTTCTTGGAAGGGCGAGTGGAACAGAAGTACTTTGCCTTGATGAACACTTGGTCTCCAATCCGGAAGTCCAGTGTGGGAAGTTGTTGGGAATCTGCGGGTCCTTGGTAGCATTGCTGAGCGTGGGCCATTTCCGTGTGTAGGAATTTGTGGAGTTCCTGTAGGTTGACTGCATATTTGCAGGCGCAGGATGAGGTCAGATCCCTTTCAGGGTAGACTGAGATGTTGGGATGGTAGCCTTTACCTTTATTAGTGAAGAACGGGGATACTCCTGTGGTGGCGCTAGGGGCATTATTGTAGGCGAATTCTGCGAGCAGTAGGAGGTCCAACCAATTGTCCTGTTGGTAGTTGCAGTAGATTCAGAGATACTGCTCAAGGGTCTGGTTCGCTCATTCTGTTTGCCCGTCACCTTCGGGATGATATCCTGAAGTGAAGTGAAGTCAGATGTCAAGGGCTTTCCCGAGGGAATGGAAGAAGTGGGAGACGAACTCGGAACCCCGGTCGGAGGTGATATGGGAGGGAACTGTGTGCTTGGAAAACACGTGGAGCAGGAATAGTTTCATGAGGCTCAGAGAGTCAATAGTGTTGTGAGTGGGAATGAATATGGATTGCTTGGAAAGGCAGTCAATGACTATGAGGATTGTGGTATATCTGCTAGAGGAGCGAAGTTGGTTGATGAAGTCCATGGAAATGGAGTTCCAGGACTTTTTGGGGATTGGAAGCTGCTTGAGCATTCTGGAGGGTGGTGTCTAGGGGTTTTAGCTCAGGCGCAGGAAGTGCAGGAATTGACATAGTTCTTGACAAAGGTGCGGAGTCCTGGCCAAGTGTATTTCCGGTGGACGAGCTCTAAAGTCCTGTTTTGCCCGAAATATCCAGATAGGGGGTGGTCGTGCTTGTATCGGAGGATGCGAAGATGGATGTCCTTAGCTTCCAGGACAAAGATGCTATTGTCGAGCATCAGGAAACCTTCAGGGTTGACAGCCCACTGGGAGTCCGACGAGTCTGAAAGATGGAGGGAAGCTATGGGGTCGGAGGACAGTGAATCTAGGATGTCCTTGTGAATGTCTTCGATGTCAAGCAGGGACAAGGGGAGCTGTTTCTGAGTGAACACTGGGCGGAGGTTGTGGGGATTGATGCAAGCATAGTCCTTATCCGCCTCTTTTGGGTAGACGTCCCAGCGTCTAGTGAGGGAGCCAGGCTTGGCCACTAAGTGTCTGGGGTGAAAGCGGATGACAAGGTTGAACTGGGATAGGAATTCCAACCAGCGGGCTTGCCAGTGGGTCAGGACTTTGGAGGTGGAGAAGTATTCCAGATTTTTGTGGTCGGTAACGACATTGATAGGAGTGGCGGAACCTTCAAGGTAGTGATGCCAATGCCAGAAAGCCTCATGGATAGCAAGGAGTTCCTTATCATGAGTGTCATAGTTGAGTTCTGGGGCTGTCAGGGTGCAGGAGTAGAACACGATGGGGTGGAATTCCTCGTCCCGACACCAGATCGAGAGGATTCCCACGATAGCATAGTCCAAAGCGTCGGTTTCCACCGTGATAGGACAGTCCGGAATCCAGTGAGTAAGGATAGGGGCTCGGGTGAAGGCGTCTTTGAGTTGTGTGAAGGTGGAGCGGCAGGAATCATTGAAGTTCCACGGGGCGTTGTTCCAAGTGAGTTGGGTGAATGGGACAATGATGTCGGAGTAGTTGAAGATGAAACAATGATAGAAGTTGGCAAACCCGAGGAAGGCCTGAGTGTCCTTGACTTTCCGGGGTTTGGGCCAATCTCGGACTGCCTGGACTTTTTCCAGGGACATAGTCAATCCCTGGGGGGAGAGATGGTAGCCCAGGTATTCGACGGAGTCCGAGTGCCACTCACATTTCTCCGGTTTGGCATAAAGTCCGTGTCTCCGGAGATGCTGGAGGACTTCCCGGACATGTTCTTTGTGAGAAGCCATGTCATTGGAATAAATGAGGATGGCGTCGAGGTAGACCATGACGCAGACATCTAGGAGGTCTGCAAAGATGCTATTGATGAAGCGCTGAAAGGCCACAGGGGCATTGGTGAGCCCGAATGGCATCACCAGCCACTTGTACGAGCTGTAGCAAGTCCAGAAGGTGGTTTTCCATTCATCCCTGGGAGTGATGTGGACAAGGTGATATGCGTGGCGGAGGCCGATTTTAGTGTATACCTTGGCATGGCTAGGGGAATCGAGGAGGTTGGAGATCAGGGGTAAGGGATAGCGGTCTTTTTTTGTGATTTTGTTGAGTCCTTGGAAATCGACACAGAGGTGTAGGGATCTGTCCTTCTTGTGGAGAAAGAGGACGGGAGTGCCGTGGGCAGATTTGGACTGCCGGATGAAGCCGTAGTTGAGGTGTTTGTTTATGAATTCCCGGAGGGACTCGAGTTCTGTAGCGGAAACCAGGTAAACAGTCCCGAGAGGAGGGGAAGCACCTTCCTCTAAGTCAATCTTGAGATCAAATTCCCTGTGGGGCGTGAGGGTGTCAGCCTTGCGCTTGCTGAAGACATTGGGGAAATTGTGATAGTCCAGAGGGACAGAGGACAGATCGACTTCTTTGGGGGTTTCGGAAGTTCCGGAGTCCTGGGATACGGAATGGAGTTTGGAGTCCTGGGGATGGAGGTGAATGCTGAACTGCTTGGAACCATCGAGTTTGCATGCGCGCACAAAGGTGGCAGCATTGACAAACAAGATGTGAGGAGCTTCGCGAGGCAGCTTGTCGGAAGTGTCAGAGTGAGATAGAGGTCCAGGGTCCGGAATCTCTGGAGGTGATGTCGGGGGCATTGGCAAGTCTTGAGCCGGCATTCAGAAAGTAATACTGCCCAATACCCAGTCAATTGACGGATTGTAGCAGGTGAGCCAGTTGTGTCCTAGAACAAGGGAACAAGATGAATCCAACAGAGTAACATAAAATGTATCGGAGGTGACAAAGCCAGAAGGGAAACGAACGGAAAGGTCAATAGCACGGGTAATCGTAGAATTGGAAGTACCATCAAAAAGTTTCAAAGAGATAGGAGGAACGGAATATGTCGGAAAATGATGCTTGTCAACGAAAGTAGTATCAATGAAACAATCAGTAGAACCACAATCTAACAAAGCGGGAAAGCAGAAATTTCGGAAAAGTCGGGAAGATAAACAAGAGGCATAAGGGCCTTGGCATCATAAAGAGCGGACACGTTGAGAAGGGTCTTGTTACGCTGATGAGGTCGTTAGACTCCTTCAGTGAACAACGCCAAGTCTTGGTATAAACCGAGACTGAGATCTATCAGAAGTCTTTACTGGCAGACTTATAGGCCAATCGGTGAAGCGAGTTCTAAGACCAAAGGATAGCTTGTTAGGCTATGGATTGCGTAGATCTAACTTGGGTTGTAACCAAGTGAAGTACAGGTCTTTATACTACTGAGGATAGCGCACGGACCAGCTAACCGAAGTAGGTATCGTCCAGGAATAGTAACTAAAGATAAGAGGTGAATGCGCCATTGGGCGGAATATAGAAGAACTTCATAGAAGAAAAGGGAAGCAAGATAAGCGACAGGACTTTGCCTGGAACCACTGGTTGTACAACGGAGTAATAAAAGGAAAGAAGTGAGTCATGTGATACGTATTGTCACAAGGATAACGGAAAACGCCAATTTTACCGTAACATTACCCCAGGTCTAGATTGAAGATCACCGATCTTCTTTACAAATCTCTATATCCCGCTCCGGGAGAACTGGTCATGTTGGCGATGGCGGAATCATCGAATACGTCATCTCCGTAAAGGGTTTCATCATCCCACGTCCTAGGGCCCCAGGTTTCATGACCTGGACAGTTTCGCTGAATGTGTCCGGGGGCGGTCCTGAAACAGAGTGGACATTCATAGTAACGACAATCGATGCGAAGGTGACCTTGGCGACGACATTGAAAACAAGCACGGTGATAGTTGGGGTGACTGGGAAGGAGCGGAATTTCAGTTTGGGATAGATAAATATGGTCCCGTTCGGCGTTGTCGGCGAGATACAGGACAGTGTCAGCGGGAATTCCAAACGCCTCTTCCGTGGAGTCAACGTCGATAGGGGTCGTAGGAGTGTTTCCTGCTTCAGGGGCTTGACGAGAGAATGATAACGGAATCGACATAATTGTCTGCGTCCGGGCACGTTGAGACAGACGGCGGGGGGGAACGGGAAGGGAAGTAGACGAGTTTCGTGAAGAGGAGGAGGACGATGATGGAGAGGCAGATGAGGGTGGAGGAGGGCGCTGTCCAGCTTCTTTGATGTTAAAAATAAGGTCATCTAGACCAAGTTGGTGGAGAACGTTCATGAGGTTTAACTCTTGTTCTCCCTGGATATGCTGAAGGATGGTTCGAACAAGCTCAACGTCCGGTTGAGGGCTATGGGTGAGGTGTTCGATTAGACAGGTGAGACGGAAATTTTGAAGGATTGCGCGATGTGCGCTGTCAATGGAAGAATCAGAATCGACATTCCGGATAATGTCGGCGACGCGGTGGGAGTCTTGGAGGAAGGTGGTATACATTCTGACGGTAGTTTCCGAAGGAGGAAGACGACGACAGGTGGCAAAGGGGGTTGATCGAGCAGAAAGGGAGTCGCGACGAACGAGTTGTCGGTGAGGCATGTCTTTTATGAGGAACGTTTTCGTTTCTTGTTACTGATGATAGAGCGGATGAGATGGGGAAAGTCTCGAGGACGAGACATCTTATATTCCAACAGCTTTGAAGCGGAGTTCCTGAAATTTGATTCGGGTTCCCATGAGTTTTCGGAAGAAGGATAGCCCTTCCATGCTACAAGGTACTGCCGGCGATTGAGGGATCCGCGATGTGAGAGAACCTTCTCTACTTCGTATTCTTCCTCGGCTTCAACAAGGTCCGGGGGAGGTCTAGAATAATTCGGACCGTGTTCCGTTGTTTCCCGATAGGTAGATAAGAGAGAGGCATGGAAGACGTCGTGTATTTTCCACGTAAACGGGATCTTTAGTCGATATGAAATAGGGGAGAGAACCTGAAGAATTTCGAAGGGTCCTTCTCTTTTTGGGGCGAGTTTCCGGGACGGGTATCCGAATTTGAGGTTTCGGGCTTCTAGCCAAACTTTATCCCCAACGTTCCAGGGTTTGAACTTTGAAGATATTCTTTCTTTCATGACACGTTGCGCAATTTCATGCACGGCTAAAGCTTCTTCTCGGGCATCAGCGAGGGAAGATAAGCGTTCTTCGATTGACGGTAACGGGGATTTGGAAGATATGGACGGATAAGATCGGGGTTCGTATCCAAGGATTAACGAAAAAGGGGACTTCTTTGTGACGGAATGTTCCAAAGAGTTGTGAGCAAATTCAGCCGTTGGTAGGAGCCGGGCCCATTCATTCGGTTTTCCATTGCAAAATATCCGGAGATAGGTCTCGACTTCCTGATTGACGCGTTCAGTTTCCCCGTCGGATTGTGGATGATAAGCGGAGGATAAGGAGACGTCATAATTAAGGAGTCGTCCTAACTCTTTAGCGAAGGCGGAGGCGAACTGTGGGCCACGATCAGAGATGAGCTTGTTGTGGAGGCCGAATCTGGTGAACACGTTCTTTAAGAAAAGGTCCGCCACGCCTATTGCGTCAATTGTTTTGTGGCAAGGAGACAGAATTACCCCCTTCGTAAGCCCATGGTCGACCACGACCATTAAAGAATCAAAACCGTCGGAAATAGGGAGATCCGTGACCAGATCAACGGAGACCTGTTGGAAGGGGCGCGTGCAAGCGGACGGAATGGGAGACAGCGCGGGGGTGGAAGGGTGGGTGTTGACCTTCATGGACTGGCAGGTAGCGCAACCCTGGACGAACTTTCGGACGAATGTAGATAATCCAGGCCACCAGAAGTCCCTGGAAACGAGAGCGGTGGTGCGTGTGATGCCGGGATGTCCCGCGGAAATAGATTCATGCACGGACCGTACGATCTGGGCGCGGTGATCAGCAGGGATATACAAACGGTGTTTGAAGAACAAATTGGCCCCGTCGTAGTCCCAATCGGAAGGTGTGGAGCGAGGAAAAAGGGATTCTCCCTGCTCCATGGCGCGGGTGGCAGTGAGAACGAGGGGGTCCTCAGGGGTAGACGATTTTATTTTATTGACCAATTCCAGGTCAATGGTGTTAACAAACAACCCCTCCGGCAGAAGGGTGACGTCCTGATTGTCAGAAGAAGTATCGGGGCAAGTCGCCCGTGATAATGCGTCAGCGGGGGCCATTTGTGTACCGGGGGTATGTTGGAATTGTAAGTCATAGTTGGACAGAGTGAGCATCCAACGTGCCTGTCGACGAGACAACTTTTGAGGGGCGCGAAAATACGTGAGATTTTTATGATCCGTCAGGATGGTCACTGGATGAGACGTTCCCTGAAGATAATGTCTCCAGGCTGTAAGAGCGCGTATGACGGCGAGCAATTCTCGGTCATAGATGTCGTAGTTTCGCTCGGCGGGGGAGAATGTTTCGGAGAGGTAGGCGCAGGGGTGAAGATCTCCATTTGCGTCTTTCTGCATCAGGACTCCCCCCGTTGCGTGGAGAGAGGCATCGGTCATTACAAAAAAGGGTTTCTCTACGTCAGGCATAGACAATACCGGACGTTGCATGTAGAGATGTTGGAGTCGTCGAAATGCAGTTTCGCAATCAGGAGACCATTCCCAAGCAGATGATTTCCGAGTGAGATCGGTGAGGGGTTTTGCGATTGTCGAGAATGAAGGAATGAATCTGCGGTAGAAATTGCAGAATCCCAGGAAAGAACGGACTTGTTTGACACAAGTCGGGGTTTGCCATTTAGCGATGGCGTCGAGTTTGATGGGATCCATCTTGACTGCTCCTTCTTGGATGATGAGTCCGAGAAAATCTACTTCATCGGTGGCGAATTTGCACTTTTCCAGTTTCAAGTAGAGATCATTCTCCTTTAATCGTCGGAGGACTTTCAGGGTCCGTTCTCAATGGAGGGTTGTGTCGGAGGAGTGAATGAGAATGTCATCCATGTAAATGATTAGCCATCCTTCAGCAATGAAATCGGCGAAGACGTGGTTCATGAACGCTTGAAACGTCGGAGGAGAGTTACAAAGTCCAAAGAACATGATGTTTGGTTCAAACAGGCCAAACGGAGTAATGAAGGCGGCCTTCCATCGATCCGAGGGTTTAATCTGTACATTATTATATCCCCATCGGATATCCATCTTGGTGAAGATTTTCGACCCTTTTAGTTTATCGACGAGGTCGGAGACGAGTGGGAGAGGGTACGCATTTTTGATGGTATGCGAATTGAGATACCTGTAGTCCTGGCAAGGATGCAATGAACCGTCTTTTTTTGGAACAAAGAAGAATGGCGAGGCTTGAGGGGATTGAGAGAGGGAAATCTTGCCAGTCTCTAGGTGTTCTTTGAGGAATTCCTTGCACGCGGTCTCTTCTTTAGGGTTCAGGTGGTAGGTCTTTGCCACCTTTGGTACAAAGGAGTCGTCGAGGTCAATGGAGTGGTCGAATGGTCATGATGGAGGTACATGGTCGGTTGCTTTCTTTTCAAAGACCTCGGCAAAGTCGGAGAATTCAGGTGGAAGAGTGGGTTTTTCTTTCTTTTCTTCGGCGTCTTTCTGAGCGAGTTCGGTAGCGAGAGTGACCTTTCGGAAATCAAGAGTTATGGAGTCGATTTTCTTTTTCAGTGCCTGTGCAAGGCGTGTTTCAGGGTCTACTTCGAGATATCGTAAAAGATATCTTTGGGTAATGGCATCAGGGGTGTCGTGTCTAGGTGAGTTTTTTTTTTTTGGAAGAGAGAGAGTTCCGGCTTCCCAATCGATGATTGGGTTGTGTTGGCAAAGCCATGGGAGTCCGAGGATGATATTTTCTTTTCCGCAATTGGTGACGTACAATTCCTGCTCCATTTCCTTTTCCCCAATACGAAGAGTGAGCGTAGTGGAAAATTTGATTAATCCCGCAACATTAGGGGATCCGTCGGTGTTATAGGGTTTCAATGGTACAGGAAGTCGTTTCATTTGAAAACGATTCTTGAGTGCGAAATGTTGATCAATAATGGAGGCGGCAGCTCCAGAATCCAAAAGGGCGTTGGTGTCGACGATTTTTCCTGTCTTGCTGGCAAAAATGGCAGTAGGAATGCGCATTAATTTAGAGGAATGCTCAGCAGTAGTTACAGGGGTCGTTCTAGGAGATATCCGCGTCGATTCGGGTCTCCTTTCTAAAAATCCTTCCCATCCAAACCGATCTTGGTGATTGGCAAGGCGTCGGGGATGTCTTGTTGCGGATTCTCAAAGCAAACTTTGAGGACATCTAACATCTCACTTTCGGAGACGTTATTCTTGCGTAATTCGGCCATGTATTTCTCCGCAGGGGAGATGGCTTTCGGGATTTCTACGGTCTTGATAGGGGTAGAGCGCGGGGTGAAGGCCCGTTGAGAGAATTGATTTTTCTTGTGGTCGGACGACTTATGTCCAGACTTTCCGCATGTGAAGCATAGTCCTTTCTTCATATATTCTGCACGTTTGACGGGAGAGAGTCTGACGGAGTCAACGTCCATGGCGTTGGGATCGTGACTAGGGGAGCTGTCGGATGATCGGGGAATGTAGACGTGTCGGTTCTGCAGCGTTTTGATACGTTGATTCTGAATGTTAAAGTGTTCGGCTTTCGCCATCCACTTATCAAGCGTGTCGGGGATAGTATCCATGCTGAGGATACGTGTGGCGAGATTTCTGTCAAGGGCGTTGGTGTACCACGAGATGAGGGCGGACTCATCCGTGACGCCCGACCAACTTCTTAAAAGTCTGAATTCGAAATTGAACTTATCAAGGGATCTGCTCTGTCGTTGAGAGATAGTTGTGAGCTTTGTGAGCGCTGCTCCCTTAATATCATTGATGGCAAACGCCACCCGGAATCTGTTGATGAAATCATTCCAGGCGGGCCATCCGCAGTTGAGGGTTTCTTCATAGTAGGCCTCGGCCCACGCGGCTGCCGTCCCTTTGTTCATAAAACTAAGGGCAGCGATGGTTCTTTTCTTGTCGGTGTCGTAGATGGTATCATTGAGCTCAAAATAGGCTGCAACTGAATACATCCATCGGGCGGCGTCGTTTGGATTTCCGTCATAGTAGGTGGGAGTTCCGATCTTCATTTCAGGGACACGGACAGCTGGGGTTTCCATTACTTCAACGGGGATTTCGGGGTGTGCTTCGTCGGCCATGGTTGCTGAAGTGTTCTTAACCTTGGGGGGTTATCGGGTGTTGCTGCGTATGGCAGGATCTTAACCTCTGGTGGAAGGTTATCGGTCGTCTACAAACGGTAGAATCGACTAGTCAGGTGTTGGGTTCGTCTGCAAATGGCAGGGGTCAACGGGTTCGGTTTTTACTGGGTTCGTCCACAAACGGTGGGGCCAGTAGGTTCGGTGATAGGCTGCGTGAGAGCAGTATCAGGATAAGAAGTTAGATCTTTTGTTACGCTGATGAGGTCGTTAGACTCCTTCAGTGAACAACGCCAAGTCTTGGTATAAACCGAGACTGAGATCTATCAGAAGTCTTTACTGGCAGACTTATAGGCCAATCGGTGAAGCGAGTTCTAAGACCAAAGGATAGCTTGTTAGGCTATGGATTGCGTAGATCTAACTTGGGTTGTAACCAAGTGAAGTACAGGTCTTTATACTACTGAGGATAGCGCACGGACCAGCTAACCGAAGTAGGTATCGTCCAGGAATAGTAACTAAAGATAAGAGGTGAATGCGCCATTGGGCGGAATATAGAAGAACTTCATAGAAGAAAAGGGAAGCAAGATAAGCGACAGGACTTTGCCTGGAACCACTGGTTGTACAACGGAGTAATAAAAGGAAAGAAGTGAGTCATGTGATACGTATTGTCACGAGGATAACGGAAAACGCCGGTTTTACCGTAACAGGTCTCCATAAGTGCATGGTGGGGTTCAATGCAGCCTCCTTCCCGTGTGGAGTCCGGAAGGCTGTGCCCTAATTTTTTGCCTCAGGGGAAGAGGCCTCCAGTTTGGCTTCTGGAGTGGGGGAGGTCTTTGCTGCGCAGGCTTTGGACATGCAGGAAGTGGACTTCTGGCAATCCTTAGCTACATGTCCGGCAGCTCCGCAGAACATGCACAGCTTCAGGTCAAAGCGGTGTTTACATTCCTTGGAGGTGAGGCGTCCGTCCTTCCCGAGTTTACTGGAGAGGTCAGATGCGGGTTTTGGGATAGGGGCAGAGGACTTTGCTGACGAGGACGAGGAAGTGTTGGACGAGGTGGTCAGAGTACTTTTGGAAGTGGAGGACTTGTTTCTGGAGGGTCTGATCTGACGAGCAACTTCAGACTTGTGTTCCCAATATCTCCCCTGATCTCCAACCTCCTCAATTCCCCTAGCCGCGCCAAGGTATACACAAAAATTGACCTCCGTCATGCATATCACCTTGTCCGCATCGCTCCCGGGGATGAGTGGAAAACTGCCTTCCGGACTTGCTATGGCTCATACGAGTGGCTGGTGATGCCCTTCGGGCTCACCAATGCCCCTGCGGCCTTTCAGCGCTTTGTCAATAGCATCTTTGCGGACCTCCTAGATGTCTGCGTTGTGGTCTACCTCGACAACATCCTCATCAACTCCAACAACATGGCTTCTCACAAAGAATATGCCTGGGAAGTCCTCCGGCATCTCCGGAAACACGGACTTTATGCCAAACCAGAGGAATGTGAGTGGCACTCAGACTCCGTCGAATACCTGGGCTATCGTCTCTCCCCCCGGGGATTGACTATGTCCCCGGAAAAAGTCCAGGCAGTCCGAGATTGGCCCGAGCCCCGGAAAGTCAAGGACATTCAGTCCTTCGGAGGGTCAGAGTTGTAAGGAACTTTGGCTTCAGCTTATGTGCTGCGCCCCTGTACGAGTTCTCTTCCTTGATTTTGGAGCAGAGGGTCAGAGATCAATCCTAAGATCAACTTAAGGACTGAGGAGGTTCAGAGTGAAGTGGATCAGGAAAGAACAGGATTTAGTTGATATTTGAACTAAGGAAATATCAGAGAGTACACGTGGGTTTATATACTGAAGAGTCTGGAAGATATAAAGATGTTAAAGTATGTCGGACAAATTGGAGTTTTGGGTTTCTGCAAGGAAGGAAGGAATGAATCGGAATGGCGTCAAAATGGGAGAATAATGACTAAAGGCAATGGTGCAATAATTGCGAGGCAAGGGGAAAGGGAATTATCGCTAGGAACTGTAGATGTCAAGAAGTGTCAAAGGAAAGTGACATATGTCAAGAGATAACCGAGATAGGAATACGAAAGTCTGGGACAGGAATGCAAAAGTCCGGGACAGGAATTCAAAAGTTTGGGACGGGAAGTATGGGGTTTGGAATGTCCGATGAAAGAGAAATTGTCTAAGGTAAAGTCTGAGGCCCAGGATTCAGGATTTGATCATAGGGGTTTGGAATTGGGCCGGATGGGTTAGGGAAGTTTTGGGATGTGACACAGATGAAGGTAGAGATTCGGCACTGGTGGAAGGTAAATGTCCAGGACAGTGAATTATTTGAGAGCAGCTCACCACTTCTGAGACCAAAATCTTGGCAAAGTTGATCTTTTTGCTTTTCAATACAGGAAATGACATTGCCATCTCCATGGCAAAGCTGCAGCCAATTCTGAACCACTGAAAATTGTGCATTTGAGAGGCATGGCAGAGGATTGTGTGACATGAAGGGATTCAGGCTGCAGGCTTCTGAGGTGGATCACTTTTGTGGCAGGTGGACCAAGTGTGAGATCCAAATGAGAAAGTTCAGGCCTTTGTGACAAAAACTATAAGAGGGCAGTGATTGCCCGGACTCAGCCACTGCCAAAGAGGGGGCAAAGAACGACTGTATTCACCTATAAGAGGGCAGTGATTTCCCGGACTACTAGGGATTAGCTAGGAGTAGCAAATAGGTATAAGTAAACTCACCTCAGCTGCTGCCAAAGAGGGGGCAAAGAATGACTGAGGAATCTGAAGTAAAAACTAAGTATATATGTATAACAGAGTGGGCGGAGAAGTGCTCGCTAATGATAATCAGGGAATAGGAACAGGAACAAGAGGAATTTGGAATTAAGCGATGTAAGGAAGTGATGGAGGGTCCCTGGAGGCTCGGGAATGATGACAAGTAAAGGATGATGCAATACAATAAGGGTTTGCACATCTACATGAATTCCGGATTGATTCCGAGTGGATTCCGAGATTCCGAGAGGTTCCGCCTGGCAGTGGAGCAGAGGTAGGCATTCCGGCATTCCAGACATGCGGAATGCGGATTCCAACGTTCCGGAAATGCAGGGTTCATTGTTCTGGTTCCGGAGTTCACTGTATTTTGTCACTTTGTGTACTTTGTTTTGCCTGAATCATCCAGACTTCAAACAAGCAAACTGATGGTGTGACATGTCCAAGCAGACAAGACTAATGTCCATCAAAGTAAGTTATTTTTCTCTAAGCTTCATCTAAATTATCTCATGGACCCATAGTACTTTGTCTGCTAATGGAGTTATGGCACTTGAAGGAGAGATTGGATGATGCCATGGAGCAACAGAATTACTTACAGGATGCTCTGGGACTCATAGATTCATTGTCTCAGCTTTATGAAGAGTAAATACTTTTGTTTGTAAATATATAGATGTCTAAAGCATTGCAATTCGTCAAATACCAATACCAGAAATGATACTGTATATATGATGAGCTCTAGCTGAAAACAATTACATGAGTGCTGACTGCTGATAACCTAACATAAAGGCTAATCTATTAATGAAGTATACATCTATTAAAAACTATTCTGTAGGCACACTGGTGGAATAGTGACCAACCTAACCCATTGGCTCATAGGTAGAATGCCAAGTCACCTACGGTATTCCTCCAATGGGCCCATAGGCTGGAAATGGCTGGCCAACTCCAATTTCCCACCCAACCACCCAACCGGATAAATGCCGAAGCCGAGATGGGCGCATGGGCCGACATTGGCTCGCCCGTTGCTTTCCCGATTATGTCACAATTGGTTGCACTGTTGTCTTCCCTAATTTGTTACATAAGGGGGTGGTATTAGGGAGCTCGTTATCTGACTGAGCGTACAGTCACAACACATGACATTTACAGTAAATGTTTGAGGGCTATCTTACAACTCCTACGTTCTCCCCCATGATCTCCCGAACTGGTTCTAATATCACCTTCATTTTCCCGATGTTTTTGCTGGCATCGTTCTGCAACCACCACATGACGAGCATTGGTATATATAGATTTATGGTCGGAAATCACTTTCCCTTTTTTTTAACGGTCCAACCCCCTTTTGAAGACCACTGGAACCTTTTTCTTGTTTCTCTTAATGCCTTCCTCACGTATCCCTGAGCCCGTCCCCATTCTCACTCCCGAACTCTTTGATAGACTCAAGAAGCAGATTGATGGTACCCTAGCTAATCTCATCAAGACGAACAAGAACACTCGCTATGTTTGCGAGTCCCCCGTATTCGGTGAATTCCGGAGTGCGCTGGACGCCCTCGGAAGTCCGAATCACGAGGTCCAGGATGACATGAT
>MU127496.1:0-17145 GCA_014904945.1 Gyrodon lividus
CAGCACATAAGCTGAAGCCGCAGTTCCTTACCCCTCCGACCCCTCTCAGGAATTCCCGCAAAACCCCGCCCCCTCCACAACTCCGGACTATCCGGGAATTCCGGGAAAGAACCCGGACTTGACAAAGGCTCGGGATTTGGGATTTGATCATAGGGGGCCGGAATTGGGTCAGATGGGTTGGGAAAGTTTCAGGATGTGACATATATCCCCACCATGACCCCACCATGCTGGAAACCCTAAAGCGTAAACCATGAGATAAGCCAACTGCCCCTGTGAAGCTGGCAAAACAGCAGAAAACCAAAGATACTCCTCGTACCTCAGCTCAAACACTTAATAAAATTCAGCATAATCTCACACTTGCAGATTGGATGCAAGTCTATAGCTTCATAGATGCCCATCCTGATGTAGCCCAAGCCCAGATTGTTCAACACTTCAGTTCACTCAAGACCAATGCACTCCTATTCAATCAATCAACTCTCTTGCATAAATTATGGGAACGTCCCAAAATGGAAGCATATGTTAATAACAACCCCACAGCCCTCTGATCAAAGAGGCCTCACATAGTGACCTCCCTAGCAGTTGAGTGTGCACTTATTTATTGGATACAACATATGGAAGCTAAAGGTGATACTATGACTGGTCCAATGTTATGAGAGAAGCACAAGAGATTTGAGGAAGAACTTCAAGTCCAGAAAAGGTAAAACTTATGGGGGATGGATGGGTGCAATCATTTTGTAAAACCTATAAGATTTGCAAACACTGGCAGCATGGAGAAGCAGGTTCAGTGGACATGGATGCTGTTCAGGTGGAACAAGAATGCTGCCAGAAGATTCTCACTCAATATACTCCAAGAGATCAGTGGAACTTTGATGAAACAGCTCTTTTCCCTCAGTAGGTGATGAGATATCACATGTGGGATCCTTATCTAATCTAAATATTGCAGTGCACCACCAGATCATGGTCTCGCAACAAAACAAATGAGTGGAAAGAAAAAGGACAAGTTTTGCATCACCATTGGGTTTGCATGCAATGCCAATGGGAGCAGAAACTAGAACCATTCTTTATTGGGAAAGCCAAGAAGCCCTGATGCTTCAAAAAGCAGGGTCCAGAGCAACATGGGTTTTCTTATTGAAATAACAAGAAGGTGTGGATGACAGGAGTTCCCTTTGAAGAGTGAGTAATATTATGGTGTGCATTCAATTTCAAGTCTAAAATGTGCTTATGGGTGGCTAAAGAGATTTGATCTTGACATGAAGTGACAGAAACAGCACATATGTATGCCTCCTTGTCGATAATTTCAGTGGCCATAGTGTGTCATATCAACCAATTAACATCCATCTAGAGTTTTTTGAACCCAACATGACATCCTTTGTCCAGCCTTGTGATGTAGGAATTATTTGCTGCTTCAAGGCACTTTATCACCGCAATTTTGTTCACACGCACTTGATCCCAACAAAACAGGTGAGCAGGAAATATACAAAATTAATGTGCTTGAGGGAATGACAATGGCAAAGAAGGCATGGGGCGAGATCACCCCTGAAACAATCCAACATTGTTGGAATCACACACAGATTCAACTGTAAGTCGTGTCATAAGATTATCAGGTTTTAATTTACACTGAATATTGTATAGGGATGCCTCTCTAATTCCATCCCTGCTTCCTTATCCCCCACACACTGACAGGCTGGCTGTTAAGTCTGGGTTTGTTCCCGGAATTCCCGGATTGTCCGGAGTGCGGAGAAGGCGGAGATTGGCGGGAATTCCTGAGGGGGGTCAGAGTTGTAAGGAACTTTGGCTTCAGCTTATGTACTGCGCCCCTGTACGAGTTCTGTCCCTTGATTTTGGAGCGGAGGGTTGGAGATCAATCCTAAGATCAACTTAAGGACTGAGGAGGTTCAGAGTGAAGAGGATCAGGAAAGAATGGGATTTAGTTGATATTCAAACTAAGGAAATATCAGAGAGTACACGCGGGTTTATATACTGAAGAGTCCGGAAGATATAAAGATGTTAAAGTATGTCAGACAACTCAGAGTTTCGGGTTTACAGAAGAATAAAGAATGAGTTGGAATGGCGTCAGAATGGGAGAATAATGACTGAAGGCAATGGCGCAATAATTGTGAGGCAAGGGGAAAGGGAATTATCGCTAGGAACTGTAAATGTCAAGAAGTGTCAAAGGAAAGTGACATATGTCAAGAGATAACCGAGATAGGAATACGAAAGTCCAGGACGGGAATGCGAAAGTCCGGGATGGGAAGGATGGGGTTTGGAATGTCCGATGAAAGAGAAATTGTCTAAGGTAAAGTTCAAGGCCCGGGATTCGTGATTTGATCATAGGGGTTCGGAATTGGGCCAGATGGGTTAAGGAAGTTTCGGGATGTGACACTGGCTTGGAAAATCATCCATGATTTTGCCACATCTGATCAAATGACCTTACCTGAGGCTGAGGCTGCATTGCAAACTGTCAAGTCCGGGTTCAATGCTGGGATTCCCGGATAGTCCGGAGCACGTGGAAGGGCGGAGTTGGTCAGGAATCCCTGAAGGGGGGTTGGAGGGGTAAGAAACTTTGGCTTCAGCTTATGTGCTGTGCCCCTGTACAAGTTCTGGTTCTCAATTTCAAGGCAGAGGGTCGGAAGACAATCCTAAGATCAACTTAAGGACTGAAGGAGGTTTCAGAGTGAAGTAGAGACTTTGCAGGATAGAACAGGATTTAGTTGATATTCAAACTAAGGAAATATCAGAGAGTACAAGCAGGTTTATATACTGAAGAGTCCAGAACATATAAAGCTGCTAAAGTATGTCGGACAAATTGGGGTTTCAGGAACAAAGTAAGGGGATGAATCAGAATGAATGGTGTCAGAATGGTGGAATAATGACTGAGGGCAATGGCACAATCATTGTGAAGCAGGGGGAAAGGGAATTATTGATAGGAAATGCAGATGTCAAGGAATGTCAAAGGAAAGAGACATATGTCAAGAGATAGCTGAGCTAGGAATATGAAAGTCTGGGATGGGAAATACGGGGTTCGGAATGTCCAATGAAGGAGAAATCTTCTAAGGTAAAGTCCAAGGCTTGGGATTTGGGACTTGATCATAGGGGGCCAGAATTGGGCTGGATGGGTTAGGAAAGTTTCGGGATGTGACATAAAGCCATCATGGATGTGGAAGGTGTTAATGAAGATGCACTCAAGGCTATTGATCAACTTCCCAAAGCGGTGTTCTCCTGAAGTGGCATCACAA
The DNA here is from genome assembly GCA_014904945.1 of Gyrodon lividus. Lineage (NCBI taxonomy): Eukaryota > Fungi > Basidiomycota > Agaricomycetes > Boletales > Gyrodontaceae > Gyrodon > Gyrodon lividus. The sequence goes on from MU127496.1 coordinate 3,237, forward strand.
TCCACATTCCTGCGAAAACTGCCCTGCATGAGAAACCCAAGCAAATGGCTGACCTCAAGATTGACCTGGGAGAGTCAGTTCATATTTTAGCATCATGCAATCGCATTTTTGGTGCCCCTTCAACAATTGATGAACTTCTGGACCCAGTGGAGGAGAGGGATGCTAAAGAAGTTGAGGAAGTGGAGGGGGGGATCAAGGAAATTGCCAAAAAAGTGCGGGAGGAAATGGCTGTTGCTAATGGTAAAATTATTGAGATTGAGGACGACAAAGATGATGTTGATGAAGAACCAGAGGTGATGATATTGCACAGTGATTTAATCACTATTTGCCAGCAGCTAGAGGTTGGGTGCATGCAATATGGGGATCCTACATTTTCCTTTGATCTATCATAGCTATTATCTAAGTATTGTGCTAACCTACGACAAGAAGATCTACTACTTGCTACTCAAACCTCACTAGATAGTTCCTTCCTATGACAGCGACTTGGAGTACTATCTCTTGTCATGCTATGTAGGGATATCACATCACATCACATATTGTCACATATTCATATTCCATGTTCCATATATCTGTCACATCCCAAAACTTTCCCAACCCATCTGACACAATTCTGACCCCCTATGACCAAATTCTGAACCCTGAGCCCTGGACTTTACCTTAAAAGATTTCACCTTCATCTGATATTCCAAATCCCATATTCCCCATCCCGGACGTTTGCATTCCCATCCTGGACTCTCTCCTTCCCCCTGCTTCACAATTATTGCACCATTGTCCTCAGTTATTATTCCATCATTCTGACACCATTCCAATTCATCCCCTTACTTTGTTCTGGAAACCCGAAACCCCGATTCATCTGAAATACTTTAACAGTTTTATATCTTCCAGACTCTTCAATATATACACCCGACTTTACTCTGTAATAGTTCCTTAGTTCAAATATCAACTAAAACCTGTTCCATCCTCCAAAGTCTTTACTTCACTCTGAAAACCTCTCTCAGTCCTTAAGTTGATCTTAGGATTGTCCTCCAAACTTCTGCCTTGAAATTAAGGGACAGAACTCGTACAGGGGCACAGCACATAAGCTGAAGCCAAAGTCCCTTACCCCTCCAACCCCCCCTCAGGGATTCCCAACTGACTTCACCCTTCCATGCACTCTGGACTATCCAGGAATTCCGGGATTGAACCTGGACTTGACAGTATATTTGAACTCAAACCTCTATGAGTTTGCTAACATCACTTCTTTACCACATGTCTAGAACTATTCAGACTGGTGCTCAAACACGCAGTATGTAAAGCATCAATGCAGCTCAGTTGGAGGCAGCCCGAGAAGGCGCCCTGCACTCCCTGATGACCTCGCGTTGAGGCCGTGATGTCACTGAACAATTCCAAAGCTTCTCTGCTTGTCGTACATCAACCTCCGCATCTCAAGCTAGAGCCCCGTCTCAAAGCATCTCCACCCCTACTCCCACAGGTTGTAACCCCTCTGGGGGCGCCCCGGACCCCTCTGATGATGGGAATGGTGGCAACAATGACCCCAACCACAACAACCATGACAATGACAATCCGGATGATGCAATTCCGCCTAATCCCATCATGGCACTTGCAAATGCAGTTCGCGGCCTTGCTGAGTTATCACGCTGCAATTTTTTTCTGAAAACTCCTCATCTCTGCACACAAAGGTTTGGGAACCCGACATTCTTGATGGGACTGACCCCCACAAGCTGCAGCCTTCCTGGTCCAATGTGAGTTGAATTTCCAGGACCATCCTCACGTGTTCCGGACTGACCGCACAAAGGTCACCTTTGCCCAGTCCTACCTAAAAGGTATGGCTCTTGAATGGTTTGAGCCTGACCTCCTCCAGATGGACAATCCAGACTTCCGTCTGGACTGGACAGATGACTACAGGGAATTTGTCCTCGAGCTCCAAACCAACTTCGGCCCCCATGACCCTGTCGGTGATGTGGAACACCAACTTGACCACCTATCCATGAAAGACTCCCAGCACATCAACAAGTATGTGGTGGAATTCAATCACCTAGCCTCCCAGGTCTGGGGTTATGGCAAAGGAGCCCTCTGACACCACTTCTACAATGGACTCCCTGATTGCATCAAAGACCAGCTTTCCTGCATTGGAAAACCGCACTCCCTAGGAGAACTCCGGACTCTTGCCCAAACTATCAACGGGAGATATTGGGAATGCAAGTCCAAAGTCACCCACCAAATCAGACCCTCCAGAAATCAGTCCTCCACATCCAAAAGTACTCCCACCACTTCATCTCCGAAACCTGCCACTTCGTCCAACCCCACCACATCCTCATCGTCCTCTAAGGGGAAATCCTCTGCCCCTATCCCAAAACACCCATTGAACCTCTCCAGTAAACTCAGGAAGGACGGACATCTCACCTCCAAGGAACACAAATGTCACTTCGACCTCAAGCTATGCATGTTCTGTGGGGCCACAGGACATATGGCTAAGGATTGCCAGAAGTCTACCTCCAGCACATCCAAGGCTCGCACAGCCAAGATCTCCCCTGCTCCAGAAGCCAAACCAGAGGCCTCTACCCCTGAGGCAAAAAAATAGGGCACAGCCTTCCGGACTCCACACAGGAAGGAGGCTGCGTTGAATCCCACTGTGCACCTATGGAGACTTGTCTCAATGTGTCCGCTCTTTATGATCCAAAGGCCCTTATGCCGCTTATATCTTTTCCTGACTTTTCCAAAATTCCTGCTTTTCCTGCTTTGTTAGATTGTGGTTCTATTGATTGTTTCATTGATACTACTTTCATTAACAAGCATCATTTTCTGACATATTCCGTTCCCCCTATTCCATTGAAACTTCTCAATGGTACTTCCAATTCTATGATTACCCATGCTGTTGATCTGTCCATTCATTTCCCTTCTGGCTTTGTCACCTCCAATACATTTTATGTTACTGTGTTGGATTCCTCTTGTTCCCTTGTTCTAGGACACAACTGGCTCACCCACTACAATCCATTTATTCACTTGGTATTGGGCAGTATTACTTTCCAAACTTTGGCTCAAGACTTGCCAATGACCCCAATGTCACCTCCAGAGATTCTGGACCCTGTTCCCCTATCTCGCTCCGACACTCCCAACAAGCCGCCTTGCAAAGCTCCTCGCATCTCATTTGTCAATGCTGCCACCTTTGTCTGCACATGTAAACTCAATGGCTCCGAGCAGTTTAGCATCCACCTCCATTCCCAGGACTCACTATGGCTTGTATGAATGGCTGGTGATGCCCTTTGGGCTCACCAATGCCCCTGCAGCTTTCCAGTGTTTTGTCAATAGCGTCTTTGTGGACCTCCTAGATGTCTGTGTTGTGGTCTACCTTGACAACATCCTCATTTATTCCAACAACATGGCTTCTCACAAGGAACATGTCTGGGAAGTCCTGTGATGCCTCCAAAAGCACGGACTTTATGCCAAACCAGAGAAATGTGAGTGGCACTCGGACTCTGTCAAATACCTGGGCTACTGTCTCTTCCCCCCAGGGATTGATTATGGTCCTGGAAAAAGTCCAAGCAGTCCAGGATTGGCCCGAACCCCAGAAGTTCAAGAACATTCAATCCTTCCTCAGGTTCACCAATTTCTATCGTCGATTCATCTTCAACTACTCTGATATTGTTGTTCCACTTACCTGGCTCACTTGGAAAAATGCCCCCTGGAACTTCAACAATTCCCTTCCTCCAGAAACCCGAAACTCCGATTCGTCCGATAGTACTTTAACATCTTTATATCTTCTGGACCCTTCAGTATATATACCCGTGTGTACTCTCTGATATGTCCTTAGTTTGAATATCAACTAAATCCTGTTCCTTCCTGATCACCTCCCTTCCGATCCTCTAAGTCCTTAAGTTGACCTTAGGACCAACCTCCGACCCTCCACCCTTAAATTAAGGAACCGAACTCGTACAGGGGCGCAGCACATAAGCTGAAGCCGCAGTTCCTTACCCCTCCGACCCCTCTCAGGAATTCCCACAAAACCCCGCCTCCTCCACAACTCCGGACTATCCGGGAATTCCGGGAAAGAACCCGGACTTGACAATCCCAGACTTTCATACTCCTATCTTGGCTATCTTCTGACATATGTTCCTTTCCTTTGACATCCCTTGACATTTACAGTTTCTATCAATAATTCCCTTTCCCCCTGCTTCACAATTATTGCGCCATCATCCTCAGTTATTATTCCATCATTCTGACACCATTCCAATTCATCCTCTTACTTTGTTCCACAAACCTGAAACCCCAATTTGTCCAATATACTTGAACAGTTTTAAATCTTCCAGACTCTTCAGTATATAAACCCAACTTTACTCTGTAATATTTCCTTAGTTTGAATATCAACTAAATCCTGTTCTATCCTCCAAAGTCTCTGCTTCACTCTGAAACCTCTCTCAGTCCTTGAGTTGATCTCAGGATTGTCTTCCGAACTTCTGCCTTGAAATTAAGGGACAGAACTCATACAGGGGTGCAGCACATAAGCTGAAGCCAAAGTCCCTTGCCCCTCCGACCCCCTTCACCTTTCTGCACGCTCCAGACTCTCCAGGAATTCCAGGATTGAACCTGGACTTGACAGTTTGGCGTACAGTCCGTGTTTCCAGAGTCAACAGAGTACCTCGTGGATGCGCTCTTTGTGAGAGGCCATGTCCTGAGAGTAGATGAGGATGCTGTATAGATAGACTATGATGCAAATGTTGAGCATATCAGCAAAGATGGTGTTGATGAACCACTGGAAGGCCACTGGGGCATTGGTCAAGCCAAACAGCATTACAAGCCACTCATAGGAACCGTAGCAGGTGTGAAAGGCAGTCTTCCATTTGTCTCCAGGCACAATGTGGATTAGGTGGTAAGCATGTCGGAGGTTGGAGATGAGCGGAAGTGGATAATGGTCTTTCTTCATGGTTTTGTTAAGTCCCTGGAAGTTGACACAAAGGTGGAGCAATCCATCCTTCTTGCAGACAAAGAGGACCAGAGTTGCATAAGTGGAGGATGTGGGGCAGATGAAGCCGTTGGTGAGATGTTTGTCTAGGAAGGTGCAGAGGGAGGTGAGCTCAGTGGTGGAGAGGGAATAGAGAGTTCCAAGTGGAGGGGAGGCTCCTTCTTCCAGTTTGATCTTTAGGTCATGTTTGCAATATGGACCAAGCTGGGAGGCTCTGCTCTTGCTGAACACATCAGCAAAGTCATGGTAGTCTGGTGGAATGGTGGAAAGATCTACTGGATCAGCTTCAGCAGAGGATGTGCGGAGCTTACTTTTGTCGGAGTGGAGGTGCAGGCTGAACTGCACAGAGCCTTCTAATTGGCATGCAAGCGCAACAGTGGGCGCATTGATGAGAGCAATGTGAGGGGCCTTGTGGTCAGAGAAACACAGCATGTTGGCAGAGTTGGAGTCATCCAGCAGAGGAAGTTCCAGGGGTTGTGGAGATGATGTTGGAGGTGTTGGCACTTGCTGCTGGATTGATGATGCTGCCAAATACCCAGTCAATCAACAGATTGTAGTGGGTGAGCCAGTTGTGTCCTAGAACAAGTGAGAAGGCAGAGTCCAATGGAGTCACATAAAATGTAGCGGAGGTGATATTGCTGGTGGAGAAATGAACAGAAAGATCTATGGCTTCAGTAATGTAAGAATTTGAAGTGCCATCAAATAATTGGAGTAGAATGGGTGGAACAGAATAAGTTTTGTTTTTAGAGTGAAACAAAAACTTCGAAGGATAGAACAGGATTTAGTCAATATTTGAACTAAGGAAATATCACAGAGTACAGGTGGGTTTATATACTGAAGAGTATGGAAGATATAAAACTGTTAAAGTATATCGGATGAGTCAGGGTTTTGGGTTTCCAGAGTATAGTAAGAGGGTGAATCAGAATGGCATCAGAATGATGGAATGATAACTAAGGACAATGTTGCAATAATTGTGAAGCAGGGGGAAGGGAATTATCAATAGGAACTATAAGTGTCAAGGGATGTCAAAGGAAAGGAACATATGTCAAGAGATATACGAGATAGGAGTACAAAAGTCCAGGATGGGAATACAAAAGTCCAGGACCGGAAATTCAGGATTCAGGATATCAGGATATGAGGTCAAGATGAAAATCTTCTAAGGTAAAGTCCAGGGTTTGGGATTTGATCATAAGGGGTTGGAGATGTGTCATATGGGTAGGGAAAGTTTTGGGATGTGACACCACCTTCTGATACCTCCCATTCTGACTCCCTTTGACTCATTCCGACTTCCCTTGACACTTCTTGACATCTTCCAACACTTCTGACTCATATTCCACACGACTCCAGTACTCTGGTGTCACCCATGTTGACTTGTCCCCATAGTATATAAACCCCTCTTGTATTCTGTATGCTGCAGCTTTAATATTGACTTTGATCACTCCTCTAATCTGTCCAACTAAGTCTTCACTTTGACCACTTGAAGCTAGCCTTCTTGTTGTTGCTCCAACCCTCTGACATCTGACATCTGACATCTGACCTCTGATCTTCCCTTCTACCTTTGTCACCACTCCACTCTGCCGCTACTCTGTTAAATACCAGACTGAACTTGGGCAAGGGTGCAACACATAAGTTGAAGCCAAAGTCTGCTCTGCTTCCCCAACAACTCCAGACAGCCTAGAGGAGATGGTATCTTCACAACATCTCATATTACTAATCAGATTATCACACTCAGTCTGAAAGAATGCTATTGTGAGCAAGCAGTCAAGTTCACACAAACAGGAAACAGAGTTATGCCCAGTGGAGAGGCACATGTCAATCTCTTGTGTAAGTCCTATGTATTTGTCATTTACAATCTGATTTGATTGTCCACAGAGGCTGTTGAAAAAAAATCCCCTTGTACTCTGACCTCCACAGCTTGTGGAGGGGCATTCTATTGTACATGCCAAAAACAATCATAAATTCTACACCTGGCACCTCTCATGGCACCCAGCTACTTGCCCTTGTCCAACTGAAGCATCTGTCTGTGACCACTGTGTCTGACCCTCCCATCACAACCCCTTCCACTAGCACTGCTGCCTCTCCAAGTGTCCCCCCTGCCTCCTGGCCTTGCTTCTGCCCCTCCTTCTGACCTTCCTAAGCCACCTTGGGTCATTTCTCTGCCTGTTGAGCTGCCATCTCCTGCAGTGGGTCAAGACAAGGAAAAAGAACATGAGACCAGACAAGATGAAGGTGGTGTGCCACCTCAGCAGTGGCATGACCATGACATTGACATTGCATTGAGATGGATAACAATGAGGGTGATGCAGATGTAGACACCAATTGTATTACAAGAGGGCAGAAATGTTCAGTAAGTAAAAAAAAACTGTCTTGCTTTTGTATTTACAATTTCCAGGTGTTGGCACAATCACCCTCACCTCCTCCCCTCACTCTGTTTACATATCCAAGTAAAAATGCCATGGCTGACACTGACAACTGCTCCAATCTTCATTTCACCTCAATCCTCCAGCTCTCACAGTAGATAGAATTGCTGGACCCCCACATCCAATACATTGTGTCAGAGCTCACCCATCATGTCATCTGGAAGCAGCCACATGCCAGTGTCTTTGGAGTCCCCCTTCACAGGTACCTCTTGCACCACCACTTCAGAATGTTCCAAAACTGTGGTGCCAATATGGGAGAGTATTCAGAACATATTAGATAAAGGTATGGCAGCAATTGATGGTGACAAGGTGCACTTGCTTGTCCACCTTTGGGCTCAAAAACTTTTGCCTAAAGTTTGACCATGCTCACTTTGTGGAGGATCAAACATTTGAGTGAGATAATTGTGCTGTTGAGTGACAAAAACTATAAAAGGGAAGTGATTGCCTGGACTACTAGGGATTAGCTAGGAGTAGTAAATAGGTATAAGTAAACTCACCTCAGCCACTGCCAAAGAGGGGCAAAGAATGACTGAGGAATCTGAAGTGAAAACTAAGTATATATATGTAGCAGAGTGGGCAGAGAAGCACTTGCTAATGATAATCAGGGAATAGGAACAGGAACAAGAGGAGTTTGGATTAAGCAATGTAAGAAAGTGACAGAGTGTCCCTGGAGGCTTGGGAATGATGACAAGCAAAGGATGATGGAGTGCGATAAGAGTCCATGCAAGTTCCAGATTGATTCCAAGCAGATGCTGAGACTCTGAGCAGTTCTACCTGGCAGCGGAGCAGAGGTACAAACTCCGGCATTTCGGACATGCAGAGGTATGAACTCCAACATTTCGGAAATGTGGAGTTGGTGTTCCAGTTCCAGAGTTCATTGTATTTTGTCACTTCCACTCAAGCACATTCATAGTCCCATACCCTGAACAAATTTCCAGTGTCGTTCCCAAATGAGAGGCTTTGTAATGATGTCTGCTACCATGTTGTCCATGGGAACATAGTGGATGAAGGCTTCTCCTATTCTGACAAGGTTGTCTCAGACAAAGTGATATTCCACTGGATGTGCTTAGTCCATGCCCAAAATTGAGGATTGTGGCTTAGGATGATAGCAGCCTGGATGTCACAGTGGAAAACAGTTGGTCCCTTTTGTGGATGTCCAATTTCTTCAGAGAAGCTCTGAAGTCATGCAAGATGTTGTCTGGTGGGATTGAGTCCAATATACTCTGACTCTGTGGTGGAGAGTGCAACCATGCTCTGCTGTTTGCTCAACCAGGAGATAGCTCTGTGATTGCTGAGGAAAAGGAATCCAGAGGTGGAGCAGGAGTTGTCTGGGTCCTGAGACCAACCTGCATTGGAGTACCCCTGAAAGTCCATGTCTATAGATACCTTGGAGCCATCAAAGCAGAGTTCCATGTCCTTGGTGGCTTGGATGTACCAGAATACATGTTTTGCTGCTTCCCAGTATATTTGCTTTGGTGCTGCACTGAACTGGCTGAGTGTTCTGACTGCATATGCAATGTCCAGACATGTTCCGAGCCTGAGATACATCAAAGAGCTGATGACTATGAGATAGGAGACTTTTGGCCTTCAATGACCATCTCTGGAAGGATTTGATTGTTTTCTGGATCCATGGCAGAGAGTTGTAAGTTGTGTGTCATTGGAGTCCAGATGGGTTTGCATGTGGTCATTTCAATGTGATCTAGGATGGTACAGGAGTATTGGCATTGTGACAAGGAGATGGTTTGGAGTTTCCAGTCCCAGATGATTTTGATTCCAAGGATATATTTGGCTTCTCCAAGGTCATGCATTTTGAAGGCCACTGAGAGTTTGGCTTTGATGGAGTTCATTAACTGTCTGGAAGAAGCTGCCAGGAGTAGGTCATCCACACAAACAACTAGAAAACAAACTTGCCTGTCCTTCTAGAGGACATACAGGCACATTTCTGTGTCGAGGCAGGCAAATCTGAGTTCTCCAAGTTTCTTGTCTAGTATCTTGTTCCAAGTCCACCTGGCTTGCTTAAGTCTGTAGAGTGGGCACTGGAGTTTCCAGCAATACCCAGGTTGAATGGGGACTCCATCTGGAGGAAGTAGGTAGAGATCCTCCTCCAGTTCTCCATTGAGGTAAGCGGTGGAGACATCCATTTGGTTGAGCTCCAAGTCATGTTTTGCAGCAAGGGCAACAAGGGTCCAGACAGAGTCCAGGTTTGCTACAGGAGCAAATACTTCCTGGTAGTTGATTCCTTCCTTCTGAGTGAAGCCCTGCACAACAATGTGGACTTTGTAGTGCTCAACATTTCCAGTGTGGTTGTGCTTAATATAGAAGACAGGTTTGGAGGTTATTGGAGTGATACCTCCTAGAATGGGGACAGTTTCATACACATGATTCAAATTGAGGTTTAGGAGTTCTTCCTCAACTGTGGACTTCCAGCATTCTGCGTCAGGCAATGTGTGGGCTTCCCAGATTGTCCCCGGAAGGGATGAATTGGGCTCAGAGTTGGCTGCACTGGCAAAGATAAAATCCTGCAAGGATTCCATCCATGGACACTGTAAATGCTCCTGGGAGTTCCAGAGGATCCAGAGTTTCTGGAGCTTCCACTACAGGTTCTGGTTGTTTCCCACCATGGCATTGAGCCCTGCATGTAGCATCTTTGTTTACAGTCCATTGGTAGTCTCTATTCCAGTCAACTTGTTGGCATTGCTGATTGCTTCTCCAGACTCCAGTGATGATCTGGGCTGGCACAGGTCTTTCTGGAGATGGAGATCAGGGGTGGACAGGAGTAGGAGCAGGAGCAGGAGCAGGGCCTGGGGCAGGTGGTGGATTCATGTGGAGTTGCTCAAAGTGGTGTGTGAGGTCGTTAACAGTGGGACTTGGTGGTCATTGTTCCTCCAGGGCACCTCAAGGTGCATTGTTGGCTCCCACTGTTCTGCACAAGTCTGGAGTTTCAGATTCTGGGTTCTCCTCTTCCACATCCTCATGCTCCACTTTGTGTTGCCTTGGAAATAGTCCCTCCCACTGTCCCTCAACAGTGGGGACATTCCCCAGGGCAAGGTCATATGCAGAGATGGTTCCAGTCTCATCAAAAGTGACATGCTGGCTGGAGATGATTGTTCAACATTCAATGTCCAGGAGCTTGTAGGCTTGTTGGCCATAGGTGTAACTGATCATGATACACTTCTGTCCATGATCGACATTTCAGTGGAATAGTGTTTGATAGGGGTTTTCTCCATGAAGTGTGGATGTTGGACTTCGTGTGGTGATGTAGGTGGCTGTGGCCATGGCATCTGCCCAGAAGGACTTTGGAAGTCGGGACTCCTCCAGCATGATATTTGCAAGGAGGCATAGCATCTGGTTTATCTGCTCCATTAACCCATGCTGTTGCGGAGTGTATGGAGCAGAGGTCTTGTGAAGAGTTCCATCTTTTCAGAGTTGCTCTCAGAATGCCTCATTGATATATTCTCCTCCTCCATCACTCCAGATGAAATCCACATAGGCATCAGAGAATTTCTCTTGTCCGACCTCCGTGCAGAAGAGTATTTGAACATCAACTTTCCAGTGATTGTAGATCTGGAGTGCTTCCTTCTTGTGTTTGTCACATCCCAAAACTTTCCCAACCCATCTGGCCCAATTCCGGCCCCCTATGATCAAATCCTGAATCCCGAGCCTCAGACTTTACCTTAGAAGATTTCTCTTTCATTGGACATTCCAAACCCTGTACTTCCCATCCTGGACTTTCGCATTCCCATCCCGGACTTTTGTATTCCTATCTCGGCTATCTCTTGACATATGTCACTTTCCTTTGACACTTCTTGACATCTACAGTTCCTATCAATAATTCCCTTTCCCCTCGCCTCGCTTTTTGTACTCTCTGATATTTCCTTAGTTCAAATATCAACTAAATCCCGTTCTCTCCTGATCTGCTTCACTCTGAACCCCTTCAGTCGTTAAGTTGACCTTAGGATTGACCTCTGACCCTCTGCTCTGAAATCAAGGAACAGAACTCATACAGGGGTGCAGCACATAAGCTGAAGCCAAAGTTCCTTACACCTCCGACCCCCCTCAGGGATTCCCAACCAACCCCGCCATTCCGCATGCTCTGGACTATCCAGGAATTCTGGGATTGAACCCGGACTTGACAGGATATTGATATTTGAACTCAAACCTCTACAAGTTCGCTAACATCACATCTTTACCGCATGTCTAGAACTATCCAGACTTGTGCCCAAACACGCAGTATGCAAAGCATCGATGCAGCTCAGTTGGAGGCAGCCAGAGAAGATGCCCTGCACTCCCTGATGACCTCGCATTGAGGCCCTGATGTTGCCGAACAATTCCAAAGCTTTTCTGCTCGTCGTACATCAACCTCTGCCTCTCAGGTGAGACCTCCATCTCAAATCATCTCCACCCCTACTCCCGCAGGTCATCACCCCTCTGGGGGTGCCCCGGACCCCTCTGATGATGGGAATGGCGGCAACAATGACCCCAACCCCTCTGATGACAACAACCCTTTTGACGACAACCCCAACAATGCAATCCTGCCTAACCCTATCATGGCGCTTGCCAACGCAGTTCGCAGCCTTGCTGAGTTATCGCACCGCGACTGCGAATCCAAAAACTCCTCGTCTCCGCACACGAAGGTGCGGGAACCCAACACCTTCGACAGGACTGACCCTCGCAAGCTGCAAGCTGAACTTCCAGGACCGTCCCCATGCATTCTGGACTGACCGCACAAAAGTCACCTTCACCCAGTCTTACCTAAAAGGTATGGCCCTCAAATGGTTCGAGCCCGACCTCTGCCGTATATCCAAGGAAAGTGACAGAAGTTGTGTATGATGATGATCCAGTACTTGTACCCTTTCCAGGATTGAGGAGTTACATATTGGACCTCCAAAATCCATGTGGACCATTTGGAGTGCTTGGGTTGCATGGAGTATCTCTAGGAGTTCAAAATAGAGCTTCTTCATCTTTCCGAGGATGCAGGCCTCACAGAAGGACAGAGTTCCAGTGAGGACATCAATCCCCCAGAGTTGTCCCTACTTGAATATGTGTTTGATCCATGCTATAGAGATGTGTCCCATGTGTTGGTGGAGATTTATGTCCACCACAGCATGTGCTGCTTCCTTTGGACATTCCAGAATGACATTTGCATGATATAGTCACTGTTGATGAGTTCTGATGAAAACCAGAGTTCTCCCCTTTCAGATGTAGCACATGCTGGAGCTGGCTGGGAAGACAGTAGAGAGTTCTGTGGTAAAGAGGCAGTTTACAGAGATCAGGGAAATCCAGAAATACAGAATGAGCAGGACATTGGTTAGGACAATTTCTCACTTCTTTCTGGAGATGGTGGAGAAAAATGCAACAGTTCCTATTCTGATGGCGGAGGTGGTGGTGTAGTCTCCAAAAGCAACAGGACGAGGTGGGTTGTAGCTCTGGAATTGATGATGATGGCATTTCTCCCACTGGCCTTGGGTTTGGATGACAAGTAAGCAAGAATGCATGCCATTAAAGATTTGGATACCCCTTTGGTAACTATGTTTGCAATCTCCAGAGTCTCAGGGGTAACCTCCAGAGTGTCCTCTGTCACATTAGCTTTCTCCTTCTTTTTCTCCCATTTCTTTCCTGCTCCTCCTTTTCTCAGCTCCTTTATCCAACGCTGGTAAGCATAGCAGTCATCAGAGTTGTGTCCAGATTGTTGGTGGTGCTCGCACCAGGTGGTGAAGTTGGGCAGACAAGTGGAGGACTTGTTGGACACATTGAGGGTGGAGTCCGAGGGTCCAGAAGGGTTGAGGCACACCTCCTCCAAGGTGATCCAGGTTTCCATGATGTCAAAAGTGAGTTTGCTATCTTCAACAGTGTTGAAAATGGAGGAGGGGAACATGTTCCATTCTGGAGTTTTTGGGAGGGAGTTTGAGAGAACGAAAGCAAGGAGTCTAGTGTCGACCGTAAACTTCATTCTGGCAAGGTGGGCTTCCAAAGTCTGGAGCAATGTGATGTGCTTGGAGATGGCAGAACCTCCAGACCATGCAGAGTTGAATAGCTGTTGGAATATGTAGAAGGCAGAGGCAAGGTTTGATGCTTGGTGAATAAATAGGAGTACATTGAAGAGGGCCCTGGCAGTGGTATGCATCTCCATCTTGAGTAAAAGAGCATTGCTGGTGCTGTCCTGAATGATTCCGTGTGCTCTCTTGTTCTGCTCCATCCATTTGCAGATGTCCTCTGCTGTGGCTGTGCCAGAGGTCATCAGAGTTCCGGATGAGGTAGGGGAAACAGTTGAGGAATCAGGAATGCTGGAGGATGTGGTAGGAACAAGTACAGTGGTGGTGGTACCTAGGGTGCTGGGGGATGTCATCAGACAGGTGTCAGTTCCCAGGGCCACACCTAGGACTTTCTCTCTCCAAAGTTTTGCCATAATCTGGACTTTCCAGATTTGGAAGTTTGAGGGACCAATCAGAGTCAGGCTTGTGGGAGTGTCCACAGAGGCTGTATTGGATGACATGGTAGAAGTCCCGAGGGTCCAGAGTTTGTCCGAATG
>MU127497.1:0-28978 GCA_014904945.1 Gyrodon lividus
ATTGATTTGACTTCACCTAATGATTTCCTTGTGCAAACGTCTCTTAATTGTGCCAACACTTCTGTCTATCGACTAAGCCATCGTCTCAGCCAAGTTGCCTGAAAAAGACAATAAATAAATGTTTTCGAGGTAGAAATACTCGTAAGATGTCATCATAGACAGCACTAGTCGATTCATTGCCACGGATTGTCAGTGTCACAAGGGACGACACCCCATGATCATATGGTTCAGATAGGCTTGCTAGGAACGGACTATTCAAAAAGGCAGCGAACAATGCCGTCAAGAGTGTGGATTTGGACTGTCCGAGTCGTTGGTGGTGTGCAAGGATATCCGCAGTGATCGCCCGACAATCCCGCATGAGCTGAGGGTGAAAATGCTGAGGGTACCTCAGATGACGAGCTACTGCCCACTTCGTTACTAAGGCGTTCCGGCCGTACAGTTTCGTGATTATACCATGCAAAGATTCTACATGCATGTCGTGATGTGAGAAATAGGCGGGGAACGACGGATCTGTCACCGAGCTATGACGTCGCCCTCGCCACTTGACCTCGAGACCCACAGCACGCGTCATTCCAACTCCTTGGCAGGTATATAAAAGAAAGCTACAACCAGGTACTTGACATAAACCACACCTAACCTTTACCTCCTTGCTTTTATTCTACAAATCGCATCCAACGAGCAAAAATATGGCACTCAACGATAGGAATCCCACTCTCGGCGAGGACAGGGGCACCAATGTTCCAAACCCCACGCATACAGATCCTGTTCGTCGTTTCCTATCCCACTCCTCTCTTCATTCTCAGAGAGAGTTCTGCTCCATAGGTTACAGAACCGAGCACAAAAGAGAAGGGAGCAGGCGCAAGACCTGCCTTCAAGGGAGACAAAGACACCCGGCGTTCCCTCAAAGAGACGGCGAGCGTCGTCGAGGGACAATCTGGAATTATTGAATCGACTCATATAGACCCCTTGAATGAGGCTTCAAACCAGGGTGAGTTCTGCTCTGTCAAGAGTGCTAGGAGTTTTGGGCCTGGGGTGAGCTGATCGCTCGTATCCATTAATCCGGGCTGTGTCGTCAGATGACTGGACGAACGTCCCTGGAGATTCTGGCACCACCACTGATCAACCTGTCAGTGAACGAACAGGTGCGGGTATAGGTGGGGACATAGCTACTCAAGGCGTGAAAGAACTCCTTTTCAACGTTACCGAAGGGGCGGCCAACGTAGCCCATGGTGTTGCCATAGGCGACAAAGGTATCACAGAGGCGGGCAAGCAAGCTCTCGGTCTGGGCCGCAGGGGAAAGTAAGTCGTGTGGTTAACGGTTAGGGAAAGCTAAGCTTGAAGGCCAAGTCAGCGAGACCAGTGATGCGTTCTCGACATCATGCATTTGTATTTCCTCCGTACTCCCTGTATCATATGTAGCGTTGTATGTTCCAGTATAACTGCAGATGCACGCCCGTCAATCACAGCGATTGCACAGGCAACCTCTCAGTTCTGAGGTTAGACGTCTTCTCTTTGGATTACCCTCTATCAATCAAGTGTGGTTCGTTTCGCAAGGCAGTGATGATATCGCAATGGAACGGGAAGGCAATAAGCGTCAGGTCAGACAAAATCGACCAGCCTATCAAGACTGCATCATTTTGCGGTAGATGCGAACAGGTGATGAAAACGATGCTGCGGATCGCTTGTGAGCTGGTGATGGGTGATGTGAGAGGTGATTATGGGTGCTTGCCAGAGAGGGAACGCGACACTGAGGGAGCAAAACGAAGGCTAAAGGGCATCTGGCAGGGCGCTAGACATATCGATGATGATCTCAGGGAATGTCCACCATCAGAACAATAGCATATTCAACCGACGACGCTTATGAGTCACTAATCAAGGCGAAGAAGAACGGCGTAAACTTGAAAATGAGCATCATGATCATGGACTCGAACGCTAGCCCGAGCACAGCCATCTCCAGATAAAGGGATATCCAGAACTAAAGGAACCCGCCAGCCGAGGAGTATCTGGATGTGCAAATCGCCTAGAATTAAGCCTATCTGTCATAATTGGAGCCAAATGTAAGCTGACCTTGGAAACTGGAACAGTATACTGACCAGTGCTCAGGTGTGGTTCATCGGGATATAGGCAAGAGGAGGGAAGGCGGAGGTAAGAGCGGAGGCGGAGGTATCGTTCCAGTAGGACTCTGGCAATAGGGTTTTCATTTGTCTGTGGTTATAGTGTGATGTAGATGTACACAAGGCCATTCTGATATACGATTATGAACCTGAGAGGAGCTTAGCAGAGGCTAGTGATTGTCCGACAAGAATCACAGCGGTCTCGGTCGCCGCGCTAGAACCACATATAGCGCTGTGGCTTATGTTTTGACACAGTGCTACCCCACTTGTAAGGACGAAGGTTAATCGTCTTCCAGCTATACCGGGTGAGATAGCTTGAGGTACTCTGTAAAGGAGTTGAAGCGCGGTCTGGTTAACACTACCATTCGCGTAGATACTGTTGGGCTGACGTCGTCGCGAACGAGGACGTGGCTTGCTGGGGCAATCGGGATCAGGTAGGTGCCAGAAGCAACTTCTTGGCGGGCCTTCCAAGATATCAGCCGGTGGCCACCGGAACAAAGAAACAGTTAGCGCTAACCCAAGCGTAGTAGAGGGTTATAACAGAGGCTAGACTATATGGGTTCTGCGTAGCATTGGCCTCGACTAAACGTCTCCGTCCGACTCAACATAACCTGCCATCGAGTGACAATCGAACGAGACATTGCCTACGAGGGATAGCAATGCCTGCTCGCTCACCACAGCGTTCATAACATCCTCTTCAGACCCCGCAGATTGGGAACCGATGTTCACCCGGCCAAGCTGAGAACCTGAGGGCAGTATTGTTTGCGATATCATGTCAGTCATGACCGATGTGGGGCCAGTCGCGGCCGCTAAACCAGACGTTGAGGTTGCTTGTGAGTAAGGAGGAGAACGCGAGGGCAACCCAGTACCTGATACAATAATGTCTGTGATGGTTCGACTGCTCGAAGGACGATCATCCAGAATTCTTTGCGCGCATGGTGGGAGAAGATTTCTCGTCATTAGCTGTGAGCTTCCGTGTGATGTACAGTGTACTACCCTCGCGTGTCGAACACTCGCAGGAACATGAGAAGGCCCTAGCTAGGCTCTTGCGATGGTGGAGATTTGGTGAACAGATACCCGAGTCCTCAGTCTGGTGGAATTCTTTTCGTTTAGATTGTATCCATGTATCTATCATATTTCCTCGAATGAACTATCTAATCATCTACAATCTGCTATAGTACTTGATCTGAGCATGACAAGGCCGTACCAGGTGTGCTACCAGGTTAATGTATGGACATAAATTGGGTTTTAGTGGTGCAGCGGTTGTAGTTGAGCCTGTCGATGTCAGTGAGTTGTGAATCAGCTGTTTGTGCCGTGAAGCTGGGGCAAATCAAGCAATCTGTTGTAAGCACATAAGGTGCAAAATATCTTTGCAACGGCTAAGTAACAGGAACCTAGCGTTATGAATCCATCTCAGCAAGCATAAAGCAATATCTATCAGGTGCTCACAGGAATTATTCTGGTTACGGTAGCGACAATGAATGTGCTATGTAGTACTGGAGCCGTTCGTGTCATAAACGAACACATGTTGGTGTTTGCAGACTGCCTACTTAGTGCAACTTGGTTGACCTACCCTCCCTGACACGATTAAAACAAAGTACTACTTACTCAGAAGACACGACTAACTTCAAACGACTCCCTCACGATATCTTCCATCAATATCGAATGCCTGTATCATCCCGTTCCCCCAGCTTGCCCACCACCACATCATCCACAGAACACTACCCTCTATCATCAACGCGAACTGTCCGCTACTCCCACTCATCATCCAATGATTCCGTACCATCCCTGCGAAACCTCGAGCTCTCCGACGGGCCCATAACGGCAGCTGGGACAAGACACGAAAGACAGAGATCCTTTTCGTTCACTGGGTTCGATTTTCAGAGGGATTTGCTGCCGCTCAGTGCAAGTGTTAGTGAACCAGACGCTTCTTTCGGGGAGAGCCCGGGATCGGAGAAGAGCATTAGTTTGGTACACAGTGCGTGTCTTTTTTCGGATCTCGGTTTCGGTGTTGCTGGACGGTTTGGTGTCAGGTATTGGGCTGGTCGTCGGACTACAGGTGCGTGTAGCGCTTCACGATTCATTATCACGCAGCTGACCATCTTTCGACGTTAGATTGGCTCTGGAATATTGTATGACGTGTCTTCATCCCTTTGTACCTTCAAAGCTTAGACTACCGCGCAGTTCTTCTCCCGGAGTCGTAGTCGCAAACACGCATAGCGTTGGAGCTAGTCTAACGGTATGGCTTGCATCTGGTCTACTCGCCTGGACCGGTGCGAGTAGTTTTGCAGAACTAGGGTATGTCACATCTCGCCCAAACGCGTTTATCCCCGACCAAATCATGCCCCAGATCGAGTATACCTCTGAACGGTGGAGCCCAATGCTATCTGGCATACGCTTACGGGCCCCTCATATCATACCTCTTCTCCTGGACCGCCATCTCTGCGCTGAAACCAGGTTCGTTGGTCCTCCACTTTGCCTATGCTCCTCCCTCACCCAATCCGTTCTGGATCCCTCCCTCGCAACCCCCAGGCGGCAACGCGGTCATCAGCCTCATTTTTGCCGAATACTTCAACCGACTCATGTGGCACATCACCCGTGACCAGGTATCGCCAGACGACATTCCCCAATGGGCAATCAAACTCACTGCAGTGGTAGCAGTACTTTTCGTAGCTCTGCTCTGTGCGGCGACAAGGAATCTAGGGACGAGGGCTGCCGTGGTGTTCACTACTGTCAAGGTGTGTGATTTGGTGTTCGGATCGGAGTGGTGAGGACCTGGGCGGGCTGATACGTGGTTTATTTGATGGGTGGTGGTAGATTTTTGCGTTGGTATGTTTCAATTTTCACTTTTGCGCAGGAACAGGGCGGTAAGACGATTGAGCGTTCCAGGTATCGATCACCATCTTGGGCTTGATACAATTGGCCAGAGGACGAGCTTCGGAATCATTCAGGGAACCTCTCTTCGACGACTCGAGCAAAAGCCCATCGGCTTATTCCCTCGCGCTCTATTCCGGACTTTGGGCTTTCGATGGGTGGGATCAAGCAAACTACGTTGGAGGAGAGATGCAGAATCCAGAGAAAAACATTCCCAAAACGATTCATTTCAGTATGACAATCGTCACCGTAAGCCATTTTCTGGATAGGATCGTCGCGGACTGACAGATGTAATGGGAAAGGTCCTGTTCCTCCTTGCCAACGTGTCGTATCTCGTTGTACTAGACAAGGCGACTGTTGGCATGAGTAACGCTGTTGCATTAGATTTCGGTCGTGTGCTGTTCGGACCAGTCGGAGGCGTCGTATTTGCAGTTATGGTAGCAGTATCCTGCTTCGGTGCTCTCAACGGTAACATCCCGCTTCTCCGACAACGCCTCATTCGCCTCTCACTTAAAAGTAACAGGATCGACCTTCACAAGCGCACGACTCATCCAAGCAGCGGGACGAGAAGGGTATCTCCCGGCTATGTTTGGCAAGCTAAACAAGTCCCGAAAGACACCTGTGAATGCTATCCTTTTACAAGCGGTGCTGACGATCGCGTTTATCGTTGTTGGGGGTGGGTTCAGGTCACTGATCAACTTTTCGGTGGTGGCGTCCTGGTCATTTTATTTCTTGACTGTACGTCATGATTAGTGTTTTTTTATCTGTCAGGTCTCGTGGGGCTAAGTATTGACATGGCCATAGGTGCTTGGGTTAGTCATATTGCGGGTGAAGGAGCCGAATCTCGAGAGGTACGCTTGCATCTCTCTTTCTGGCAGCTTTGGGTATCGACAATATGGAATAGACCATACAAGACGTGGATAATAACACCGCTCACGTTCTGTGCGGTTGCGATATTTTTGCTCTGCATGCCTATCATCGCTGCACCTCTTGAAGCTATGGCTGTGATAGGTATGTAATCTATCTCGGTAGCTAGAATGGCTTCGAAGCTGATACATTGACAGGCTTCGTGCTTGCTGGCATACCCTTATATTACCTGACCAATGGGGGCGAACAGGCCAAACTTCCTTTCTTGTTGAGTGAGTTGACTCTTTCTTCCACGACGTCGCATGCCCGCTGAGTACAGTATACTACGAATTAGGCTTCTTTGGTTCCCTCGTAGGCCGGATAGGGGGTCGGCCGATAGCGAGCTCAGGATGGCAAGCCGTGTCTACGGAAGGCGATGAGGTTGAGACGGTTGATGATCGGACTTTGCGTACAAGTAATAGATGATGAGCTGATGGGGATTGCTAGGATTCAAGGGATCTACGTACTGGACGTGATTCTGGTACCTACACGCCGCGGGGAATAGAGGCGCGTAAGTAGAACGTACTGAGGAGCCTCGACTGTTGGAGTCGATACCACCCTTTTGGATACCCTCCCTGCGTCGTGCTCGGATGTGCTCGGAGCTGCATTGCCTGCTCAGGTAGTTGCTGAACATGCTGGGATTATGTGGCGAGATATATCCGTCCTGAACAAAGATCGGATCACTGGACCTTGCTTGCTCAACATGGTGAGCTTGCCTTACAAACATCATGATTCGGCCATCTCCGGCGCTGTGAGGATATGGCGGCGATTAGGCTCATCGAACTGCGCAATCAGTTTGAATTAGACTTGCACTTGCTTTGCTGGCTAGCGCCGACTCTTGAATTATAAAAGGCTTCGAGAGGTCCTCTAGTGTCGACCACTCAACCGTTGTATATATCTTATCGTTGCAATCTATCCATCAAGCACTATGGTGCGTTAAAACCGTTGTATGCTTTGATGATGATCCATCACACTGATCATGTTATCGATACGCAGGGAGAGAGTACATACTTGTTCAATGTCAAGGTAAGTTGCGAAGAGAACGGAACGGTGATGACGAGCTGGTGATGCTGAAGGAGGGGTGCCATTCAAGATGACATGCGGAGGCTGCTCAGGGGCAGTCGAGCGGGCGTTGTCCAAAGTAGAGGGTGGGTCCTGACTCCTGACCGGGACCATCGAGCGATACTAAAATGGATCTTCTAAATCTAACTTGACACTGGCACGCGGTTACTACGGTCAGGCATCACTTATGAGGTCAGTTTGGAGAACCAAGAGGTCAAAGTAATAACCGAGAGTGTCTCATATGACACTGTCTTGGAGAAGATCAAGAAGACTGGAAAGGAGGTGGGTGCAATATTGTCTGGCTGTTTTGCGGGCTTGAGGACGTGGTGGATGCTGACGATGTCGTGGTCGCGACAGGTTATTTCAGGCCGTGAGGTGGTATAGAGATAATGCTGGTGTGCCTACTTATGAATAGCGAGTCAGTCAGTTTTGTAGTTCAGAAGCGAATTATTTAGGTGTTCGAGAATGTCACTGGTGCATGAAAGTACCATTCGATTCGATGGTGTTGAAGGGCAGCAGTGATGAATCATTATTTTATTATCGACTTTACCGACGTTATGTGCCGATGTGTGTTGGACCACGTAAAAGGACTATGACGGAGATGCCCAGGCTGGACGCGGACGTGGTGTGAAACCATCACCTTGGTCTATACTCGAATGTGTTCCCGCCGGAAATTGTATCTGCCTTTTCCTTTTCGTTCACTGGTTCGCGTCTCTCTCTTTGACCTTATATTCGAATGCTTGCTCAGATGCATCAATAGAAAGGTCGGTTCCGTTTTCTGACCCCAACCGCTACTTACCCTCGTTACACTCACGTACTCAGGGTTACATAGACAAAAATTGCACTCGCTGCTCAACGAATCCATTCACTAGCTCTTATTCCATCTTTTCCCGGTGCTCAGTTTCGTCCCCTTTTTCCCCCCCATGTCCTCTCAAGTCACTCCGTCCTCTACCCCCTCTGCCTTTCCATCCAATCCCACCACTCCAGCTTACTCGGATGAACTTGAGTGGATAACGGCATACCTCACCATACACTCTCTTAGTGCCCCCAGTCGACGCTACTCTTTTCTGCTATGGCTGGCAGTCGTTCTCATATTCCTCATCTTCGCGGTTCTCCACTGGACTGGTTCCAGGGGCGGCTTCTTCGGTGCATATTGGACGAGATGGTCAATACGCCGTCGCACATGGAGGAAGAAGCACACATTGGCTGTCGCACACAGAACAAACCAACCTCACCGCCAACCCAGGTCCCTCCCGTCTAATGCACAGCTACTGTCTCTATCTATCTTGATGCTGGCATGTCTGGCCCTCGCTTTCGTTGGTCCGGATTATCTTGCTCCACATCTCAAAGTCTGGCACATCCGAGCCCGTGATCTATCACTCTCTACCTCCACACGTCCCCATCAACTATACGACTCGTCTACATTTGAGCCATATGTCCCTCAATATACCATCTCAAAGTCATTTTGGTCCTCTTCTGCTAGGACTGGTCAGATCGCCTTCGCTCTTTTTCCTCTTTGCGTCCTTTTCGCTCTCAAGGCACCCCCATTTGCCATATTTGCCATTCCCTTCATGATACAGTTATACTTTGACAAACTCGCCTGGTTACACAGGTGGTCTGGTCGGCTCATATGGTTTCTTACCTCTATCCATGTCGTCCTCTGGAGCATCCAGCTCACTCGAGATCTCAATCCATCCACTGGTCGCGTAGCTTATGTTTATGCCTGGACATACACCCCTTTCATATATGGCTGGATCGTAGGCAGACCCTTCCTCTTTTCGTTCAGAGTGCTCATTCCTTTCCAGGCTTTCGTGTTGCTGACGCTACTCATCCTCCTCTCCATGCATCCAATCCGAAGGAAGTTTTATGAAGCGTTTTACTTCATGCATGTGCTCCTCGTACCCCTGATGCTCATTACCGCAGCCCTGCACCACCCCACTGTCTGGTGGTGGTGTTGGGCCGCGCTTGCCGTGTGGGCGGGTGAACGTCTATGGCGAGGGACGTGGTGGATATACACCAATGGCTTCATCGGTGGAATGTCTCCAAAAACATTACCTCCCCCATCTCATTCCAAGACTGCATCGAGGGACACCTGGGAGATGGACCATTTCAGCATCGAGACAGCATCGCTGCATTTTCCGCTGGACAGCTCTTCCATTCGCTCTCCAAGCCCTCTTAGCCCTTACTACCTCAATGACAAGAGTCCCATCTCTTCGGGTAGGCTCACGTCTGCATCTGCTAGTCGACCGTCACCTGCTTTCATTTTCCCATCCGAACGAGATCTTTCCGGGTCAACAAGATCTCGCGTGCTCCCTCCTTATCTCCCCCCTCCTGGTTACGCACATGCAGAACTGTTGTCGGGACGGACGATACGTCTGCGCCTCATCACTCCGGGTTTCCTCCCATGGGCACCAGGGCAACACTTCCTCGTCAACATTCCCTCTGTATCTCGATTAACATCGCATCCGTTCACGTGTACCTCCGTTTGCGACGATGAGTCCCCCACGGACGAAGGTCGTATGATGATGTTTCTCGTACGCGCGAAAAACGGGTGGACGCAAGATCTCTGGGACCTTGTCACTCAAATGACAGCTGAACGTTTTCCCGGGGACGTACCCGCAACCTTTGGACCAGCCAGCTTACCAAAACGCGGCGTCCTTTTGCGAGCATATGTTGATGGGCCTTTTGGCAGCTCGAAGCGCGCGAGATGGGGGAATTATTCGACGGGTGTGATCATTGCTGGTGGGTCGGGTGTGAGCTTTGGGTTGTCGTTGTTGCAGTATATGTGTTTGTGTTTGGCAGGGAGGGATGGGAGACATCTCGGAGGGCGTCCTGGAGGGTGGGGGAGGAAAGGGGTCGATATGAAACGTGTGCGGTTTATTTGGCTCATTCGCGAGTATTGTAAGTGTTCTTTTGTTTTGGGATGAGGGGTGGGACCGTGCTGATATTTGTTTCGGTCAGCTCACGTTCAGTGGTGCGCATCCATCATCCGTCGTTGCATCTCCATGGTCCCTTCGTCCGCTCTCCAAGTAGACATCTACGTTACAAATTTCAAACCAATCCTCATGAGACCTCCTGCCCTTCCGCCTCTCTCGATACCCACACAGACACGTTTCGACCCAGACCCCACCATCACAGGCGAAGAACTCCAACCACCTCATCCACGTTTTACACGGGACAACGTCGCGCGCTTCCGTTCCGACTCAACAGGCTCTGTGGAGAGCAACGAGAGCCATGCTAGCGACGTCGATCTCAGTTATTATATGGGTGAATACCCTGTCGACCCCCCTGTCGATGACATGAACGTCGCGCATCAGACGAATATCCTCGACCTCACCAATTTTGATGGGGATGATGATACGGCCTTACCCGGTGAAGCTAATCTTACCCGGAAAGTGAAGAAGGAGGGGAAGATTCGCCGGTCTCAGTCCCGTAAATTTGGGAAAGTAGCAGAGATGATGGGGAATGATGATGCTCGAGCAGTACATATCCTTACCCACAGTCTGGGTCAAACGCATGCCCATGCCCAAGCTATGGCCCATGTTCATCCCCCACCTCTCGCCTCATTTCATCCGCGTAGGACACTCAGACTCTCTGCACTATCTGCACAGTCGACCGACAGGCTGCTTCCCATCTCACCGCTTTCTGAACGACCCACGTCAGCCACATCAGAGATGGACGGGTACTCGCCTCTTTCGTTGTTCTCGCCTTACGCGGACTCGCCTACCCGTCCAAAACTTCCCCCGGGATCGGAGCCGCCGGTCATTGACCTCACACCGACCGTATCGCTTGTCACTCCACCCATAGCATGCAGTGAGCCAGGCTCACCAACACGTTCCTCCCAGAGCTACTCGGACGGTAAATCGGAAGCTCTTAGTTCGCGTACGGTGATGACCTGGCAAATACCGATGACGAAAACGATGAACGTGCACAACGCATCTCTAGCCTCAGCCTCATCCAACCCCCAAATCCGGTTCGAGATCGACGAACAAGAAGCGAGAGATATCAACGTCATTTCTGAGCACGCGAGACCTGGGAAGCCGAAGTTGGACAAGGTGATTGCGGATGAGGTGGAGGGATCTAAGGGGGCTGTCGTCGTTGCCTGTGAGTTTCTGTTTCCTCCGGGTTTGGGTTTTTGGGAGGCTGTTGTGGTGACCGAAGCTGACTTGGCTCTTTTTCGTGAACTGATAGGTTGTGGGCCCACGTCGCTTAATGCGATGGTGCGCAAGATCATAGCTGCGCAGATAGATCCTGCGCGGATATGGCGAGGAGATATGCGTGGTTGTATTGCACTCGTATCCGAGGAGTTCGAGTACTGATCTCAGCGCTGACGTCCATCTCACCGAACGCTGAACACTGAACATCTTGAGTATAGTAGAGCATAGGGACTTGCTGCACGGGAGACATTTTTCTTTCTTTTACTTTCCAGCACTCGTTTGTGTCGACACTGCCATTCATCACTTTGCTTTGGAACGGACTACATATTATAGAGATTGCATGCACTGACTTGCCAGTGCGCATTTTGCATATACAGTATACTGCACTTGTAGGGTAACATTTGTTTTTGTATTTTAGTCACTCGGTAGCGCTGCACTATACAATTCGCAACTTGAATGATGCAGTATCATTTTGTGCTGTTCTTCGAGCACGCACCCGGCGTCTCATCAACATATGTCTGGACTATCATCGAGGAACTCGTCCACAGCTATCACGGACTCGGTTGATCTTCGAACTCCGTAAGGCAGGTCGTATTGCCCGCCCACTGACGTCAGGTTCACTATACGAAATGGTCCTACCTTCGCTTTCTGACCAACACCTGCGGTCCTTGATTGTCCTGTCGCTCCTAAGCCGGCTCCTCGTCGCGACGCTGATCACATTGGCAACGTCCCTGCTGACGTTGTTCGACAGTTCTCCACGGCTCATCCTGAGTGACGCGGTGCCACCATGGACTTCCTCGTTGCTCCGATGGGACGCGTTTCATTTTGCACATGTCGCGAAAGAGGGACACCTCTATGAGCACGAATGGGCCTTCTTTCCAGCACTTCCATTCGTCATGCACGCGTCTGGTTCCTTACTGTCATCCATCGGGTTCGAGTCAAGTTCACAAGATTGGGCTGCGATGCTTCTGGGAGGGGCAATTCTCGCAGCTGTTTGCGACTCTACCCGTGTTTTCTATCGTCTCTCACTCCACCACCTTCGTTCGCCATCTGCTGCATTCCTTGCTACCGCGCTGTCTCTGCTACCAAGCAGTCCGGCGACCTTACGCTTTGCTTCATACAATGAGCCATTTTTCACCTACTTCTCGTACCAGGGAATGTTGGCGTGCGCACGTTCACAGTGGCTCTCCGCTTCTGTTTGGTTTGCCCTCGCTAGCACTTTCCGCTCCAACGGGATTCTTCTTTGTGGGTTTATCGTGTGGGGTATGGTTGTGGTGCCATGTCTAGCTGCTCGGAGGGACCTTGTGAGTATGTTTTACCTCTATTTCAGCACAGTCAGAATCAATTTCGTCCCAGCTCACCCCATCACGGTTACTATACTGCACCGTGCTAGTGGCGATCCCACTCATGCCATTCATCCACCACAACTACAAGGGGTACACCTTGTTCTGCGCAGCATCTACAGAGGGCCTCCCTGACTGGTGCAAGAAGGGGTTATTTCCCTCGATATACTCGCATGTCCAGCTCAAGTACTGGAACGTTGGCTTCCTCCGCTACTGGACGGTGTCTAACATACCGAACTTCATACTCGCGTCGCCCGTCCTCTTGAACGTCTACGCATTCTGCGTGTTCTACCTATCAAGACTACCTCACATCCTCCCCTTGCTCTCACCGCAAATGCCGCCCAAAGAAAAAGACGCCTCACGTCCAAACCCCTCGTTGTTCCTGGCGCCGTCTCTCCTCCCACACGTCCTCCACGGGCTCGCACTAGCCCTCCTTCTCACATTCAGCGCGCACGTCCAGATTGCGCTCCGTGTCTTCCCGTCGCTGCCGATGACCTACTGGGCCGCGGCACATCTCCTGATCGAACGCCCGAAGCTGGGTAAGGCGTGGGTGGCGTGGAGCGTCGTGTGGGGTGCTTTGAGCTGTGTGTTGTGGGCTGTCTTTCTTCCCCCGGCCTGACATATGGTCGGGAGTAGAGGGGTTGTTTGAGGACTGGTAAATTGGTGGTGTGTGTTGGGGGGGATGGTCAGCGTGAGTCGTCACCGATGGGGTGCGCTGATGCTACGAGGAGCGTAGGCTGAGCGTCCACTGGGCAATATGTGTATTTACCATCCAATTTCCGTCTAGTCCGCCTCGGTTGAAGGTGCTCTAGCTCACGCGCTCCTTCACAGCACCCCTCCTATGCGTGGGCATCAAGGTGAGATGGCCGAGCGGTCTAAGGCGCCAGACTAAGGACCAGGTCATTTGATGACCTAGCAATCTGGTCCGAAAGGGCGTGGGTTCGAATCCCACTCTCATCATGCTTTTTGTTTCGTGAACATACCATCTTTTTTTTTCCATCTTTTTTTTTCCATTTTTTTTTTTCCTCTGAGACCTGTCGTGTTTGACAAAGCTGTGTGGCTGGTATGACATCATAGGCCTCTAATCATAATTAAGGCTCTCCAGCTATATAAAGCGCATTGGGCAGCGAGCGCTCGTTACCGCAAGGGCGAAGCTGCCCGTTTCGAGATGCCGCATCCAAGGGATCACGTTTGAAAGCACAGAATATCCCTTTGAAGGTTCCCCCTCAAGTCTAGAAGCCAAACCATCATAGTCCTTTGTGTCAGTGCCCTTTCGTCCGTGGGTCAAGTCAATGGCGCACTTACAGATTCCGTGGAATCTACCCTAGGTGTTTGTATACCATGGGTTTTGGGAGTTAGGTCAGCAGTCGCTCGAGGGTGCAGAGGCCTAAATACCTGCCAAATCTAGTGACCTTGATGCTAGTACCGTATGACAGGGCATCTTCCTTTCATGCTGATAGCATCAGGGGGCGCTACGACGGAGTCCTCAAGTTGTCCAGAGAATCCCATCCCGGCGGTCTGATGCATCTGAGGTCTGAGGTACTATACACGCAAACCAATCATAGTCCTATGTGTACATGGATACATGGGCGCGTCAATATGTATTGTAGCGAGCTTGTGGATATCCATTCACATGTAAGTCGGCTGTGTGTATCGATTCAAACATTGGAACTACTCAACTACTCATCCAGCCATGCACATCAACGAGATGGAAACAGTGAAACAAATACACAGGTAAAGGATACCCTACCATTGGCCTACGACATAGCAAAGCTGAATGCATCTGGGTTGGCTCCGTGCCCTAGTAGACTCTGAACAATCTCGAGGTTGTTTTTTGTCACTGCCCATGAAAGAGGTGTCCGTCCCTTTTGATCCGAAACATTTGGGTCAGCCCCGGCTTGCAGGAGAAGTGCCACAATAGATTGGTAATCCCCCCTCGCAGCCCATGCTAAGGGTGTTCGGCCTTCAAGGTCAGGAATTCCCGAGTCAGCACCATGGCCAAGAAGTAAAGCAACCGTCCGTTCACGGCCATTCTGTGCTGCCAGACACAACGGAGTGCGTCCACTACTATCAATAACATCACTTTGTGCTCCGTATTCCAACAGGACCTCAATCATGGCCTCCTGGTTGTGTCTCATTGCCAAATGCAGTGGAGAGCTTTCTGATGTGCCAATGTTAAGGTCAGCACCATGTTCCAGTAATGCCTTCATCACTGAGAAGTGGCCCGAATCCGTAGCCAAGAGCAAAACAGATCGACCATTATTATCTGCAACATTGACAGCTGCACCTCGTTCAAGAAGTAGGTCCACAATATGACGATGACCGCCAGCAGCAGCTAGCAACAGAGCGGATTGCCCATCATCGTCAATGGCACCGACAGTTGCACCGCTATCAAGAAGGCAGCGGACAACAGCAGAGTGACCATGAATTGCTGCCGCATGTAGTGGGTTGAATGATTGGTGGAAGGATGAGTTCACCTCAGCCCCATGAACATGCAAGAGCTCTACGATGGCCAGATGACCACAATTTGCTGCGAGATATAGTGGGGTGCGGCCAGAGTCGTCAGGAAGATTAATATCGGACACATTTGCACAAGCCAAAGTCGCCATCGCAAGGTTGCCATGAAATGCTGCCCAGTGAAGCGGCGTAAAAGTGCCACTGGCTTCCTTGGGTATGGATTCCACCAGTCGCTGAACTGACTGGTTTGTGACATTGGGGTTTCTTGCCTGCTGCAAGAGCTCAACAACTTCTTGCATTTTTGGACGGAGGGTGGGCGGGTACTTCCAGCACTGCTTGCATATCGCCAGTACGACGTGAGTAAACTTGAGATGGACAATAGGCCCGAGAGGAACCTTGGGCAGGGATCCCAATGTGATCGCAAGGAGTGCTGCAACTTCCTTGAGGTCATAATAGGGATTGTGCCCAGTGCCTAGTTCCTGTAGCACATAATGAAAGAGTAAGCTTCCTTACAGAAGATCAAAATTGTAGGCACACCAGTGCTGTCATACCGAATGCCCACACATCACTTTTTTCATCAGGCTTTGCATGCTCAACTCTATAGTCAGCAAGTTCCCTGGCCATCCACCGCCAAGTTCCCTTTACTGCGGTAGCACTTGCCAATAACCCAGAGGACAAAAGGATCTTGGATAACCCAAAATCGCTGAGGCAAGGCACTCCATTTGATGTAACCAAAACATTGTCCTGTGGCCATCCTCATGTCAAAATAATAATCAATGAGACTTGACAGAATGCGCACTCCTTTCAAATCACCATGGATCACATTTTCCTGATGCAAGTACCGAAGGCCAGCGGCGATACCAGACAACTACACCATAGTTATAATGTTCAGCTGTGGACTGCAAAAGTGTCATAATACATCTATCTTCTTACCAGCGCAAGGTAGTTTGCTTCTGGGTGCTCCTTCAAGTAATGATTGGCGGTCCCATAATCCATCCAAATGGATACCAAGGCCGGGGCAAATCCGAAATCATAGCAGACACCAGCAAGAGGGAGTACATTATCGTGTTTGAGCCTGGACCATGCCTTTATCTCCTGATTGACTAGCTGGAGCCAGATTTCAAGTGTGAATATTATTATGATCAAGGTTATGTGTTGACCAAACCGACCTTGATCGCTTCGTCACCATCTGATTCAACATATGTTCTAACGACCTTGATAGCCACCCATCGGTTACCCCAAACCCCCTTCCAGACATCTCCATATCCGCCTCCTCCCACTGGATGTTCACCGATTTTTGACACCTTTCCACTAAGATCTGCTAACGAGCTGACGCTAAGTGCTGCCATATGGCAAAAAATGAACGGAGTACAACCACTAAGTAGGCAGCGCAAGTTTGCCAGCTTAGACTGAGAAACTGATGTTGAAACGGACACGTGGTAGTCTGTGCGACCAGTGGACAAGTGCTTCAAATGTACCCAATGGTTGTCTTCCTTCTCGAATCTCGATGGTTTGGTCGGGGTAATGGTCACATTGATGGAGCTGCCAGATTGCTTGGAATCATACACCACGAGACTGTAAGCATATCTTACTGCTGACACGATCTTGTTTGCCTCGCTCTCGAAAACATATATAATACTGACTACACATTCCGTCTTCGTCTGACTTCTCTTAGTTTTCCCCCACCTCGTGGACGGTTTCCAGAAACCTAAAGTTCACTGCAGCGATTTTTGGAGATGCTCCTTGAATTCTCATACTGTTCAAGTATCGCGCCCAATTCATGGTGTTGATTCGCCATTGCTATTTGTCGTGCTGTTTGACTGGCGCTGTTAAGTATCGTTGGATCTGGATTGTACTGCAGGAACAACTGGACCATGGCAATATTCCCACTTGCAGCTGCAAGGTGGAAAGCAGAACCTGGAGGCTGGATCGTGAATGTCCTCATCGTAATGCTCGTTGCGCAAGAAACGAACGTCCCTCCATATCCGCCACGCACTGGGGGTTTCACTTTCACGTCCGCAAGCTTATCAGGATGTACCCCGTATTGAAGAAGTAAGTTCACGGCATCCAAATTTTCGACCATAGTTGCAATATGCAACGCAGGTATCGGATGCCGGCGAGATGCGTTTGGATTGGCTCCGGAATCTAAAAGCAACTTCATCATACCCAGTCGGCCATATGCAACAGCCCAATCCAACGGAGTATATGGGTGTTTTCGCTCCATTGCATTTGGATCAGCGCCATGTTCGAGGAGATAGGTCATGATTTCCTCTGGGCCATCGCTTGCTAGTTCCCAGAGTGGGAGCAATGCAGGAGGGGAAACTTTGGCACCATGCTCAACAAGGAGTTGCACAACCCGCAGATGACCTAAAGATGCCCAATATAAGGCTGTGAATGCCCTCTCCTCCATGTTCGGCCCGGTGGTAAGGAGATATCTTACTGCCTTTTCGTCGCCGATGGCAGCCGCGTGCTCCAATGCGAAAGAGGCATTGGCGCCCGCACTGACGAGTAACGACATTGCAGTGTAGTCGTTTTTGCAAAGTGCGATTGTCATCAGGTCTTTGAAGGAGGCTGAAATTGTCGGCGATACATCTTTGGTAGGGACGAGTAATTCTTCCGGGTTTTTGCCACCAGCTTTAGATCCATCTTCGAGGAGAGATCTCAAGAGGGCGTGGTTTTGGGTGGCGACAGCAATCGTGATGGCAAAAACAAGCCCAAGGAAGTCAAATGCAGACTTGTCGACGTGGTTGACCTGATGTTCGAGAAGAACTTGCAGGACGGAAAGCTGCTTTTCTCCAGGTGCTCTAATCTCCAGGGACTTCGTTGTGTCGACTCCGCATCTACCTGTTAGATGACTGCATCCGATCGAATAGGAAAATCCATCTCCAGCTAGTGCGACCATCATTGGAGAGTACTCCCAAGCATCAGTCAATGTGATGTTTACTCCATATTGGAGTAACGTCCTCGCGAGGTCCTTGTTGCCAAACTGGGCAGCATAATGTAGTGGTGTGACTTTCTGTTTGTCGATTGCATCCACCATGGCCCCTCGGTCAAGAAGCAGCATGGCGATGGAGTTGTGATTGGAGCATACTGCCCAATGGAGTGGGGAGCGTCCTTCATCGTCTTGGCAATTCGGCTCGGCAGCATGCTTCAGGAGCAGTTCGACAATGTTGTGGTGTCCTGCACCCGACGCCCAGTGCAGCGGCGTGGATCCGCCTGCAGCACGAGCATTGACATCCGCCCCCCGACAAATGAGGGATTCGACCGCATCGTGGTTCCACTCGAACACTGCCCAGTGCAGCGCAGCATACCCTTCGACGTTGGAATTGGCAGGTACAATGGGGTGCACAGGAGTAGGTGCGTGCAGACGGTGGTCTGCGGAGCTTGGCGACTGTGTAGTAGAACCTTCTAGAGGCGTTGCCCGGTGAGCGCAGAGCTTCGAGTCGTCCTGTGCTGATTAGGAGTCTCAAACTTATGTTCCAATGTGCAAGATTCCGAGACTACCTTCGGTGGAACAACGTCTTCGCAACGTGGACAACCTGATGTTCTCTTCGCATGTCTTCAGCTCTTGGACGCGTTCCAGAACGTAGTTCATTGATGGTCTCTCTTCTGGTGGAAATTTCCAACACAATTCGCATATCTCGCGTGCGGCTCTTAGGCAACGGAGACGGGTGTAGACGTTATCAGGTACAGAGGGAAGGACTCCATCCAGAATGGCATTCACCACAGCAGGATCTGCCAGAGTGAGGTACGGATAACAACCTGAGTCAAGCTCCTTCAGAAAAAATACATGTCAACCAGGATGAACAGTAACCAAATGCTCTGTATTGCTTACAAGCATTGTCATCCCAAATGCCCAGACGTCACTTTTTTGGGTCGGTGCAGCACACTCGTGATCAAATAGTTCCCTTGCCATCCATCGTAAAGTTCCTTTGCGCGAGGTGTTCGGTGCGGCTGTAGAAGTCTCTTGTGATCGTGATAACCCAAAGTCAGCGATGCAAGGGACTCCGCAGCTGGAAATGAGGATATTGCTCTGTCACAGTTATGATCATGGATTTCTCGTTCATGTTTTCACTGGCAGGCGAAGGAACTCACTCCTTTAATATCACCATGTACTACGTTATTTTCGTGCATATAGACAAGGCCGGCACTGATCCCGCAGAGCTGTATGGGGATTTGTGTCACTTGGGAGTCTGCCTAATTGTTGACTTCACTCACGATATTAGACAGATCTGCGTCTGGCTGTCTGCAAAGGAACTGATTTGCAGTCCCAAGGAACATCCATGGTGACAATAGGTAGTAAAGGTCTTTGGACGATGCAGGATCAGACTCGTGGACCACGCCCAGAAGCGGTAGGACATGAGCATGCTGAAGCCGAGACCACGTTAGGACCTCGCGGATAACCTGATCATTCAGACGGTGTAAGTCGACACAGATTGAACGAGCTAGGGGAGGGGCAAGACTTGTTTCTGTGGCTGCGATCTGAACTGCTTGGCAGCAACGAATCGATTACAGTGAACTGCTCTCCATACGTCCCCAAAACCACCGTGGCAGCGAGGGTGGTCATCGAGTTTGAGTAGTGGGCCACGTAAGAGAAGATCTTCTAGTTTATTCATCGTCCTGGATTGTGAAAACTTACAGGGTGTCGAGGTTTAAAAGAGAGTGCGGACTGAACCAAGCATGGCCAGAAGGTGAGGTAACTGGCTGTGACTACTCGTCCCCACAAACTCAAAGCAGTCGAACTACCTGCCTAGACTACACCTCTACTTCTTTCTCGACACCACCACCAGAGTCTTGTATGGGTACTGGAACACGCCCTCGCTCTCGTTGACCCAGGCCCTGCCGTCACCCTTTTCTACGATAGCTTTGATGTCCTCGGCTACCTTTGTCTTCTCGTCAGGCGGGAGAACTGCAATGTAACTCTTGCTCAATGCGCGTTCAGTACATATTTTCGCTGACGTATCGAGATAATACGCCCATTCCTTCTCTTCGGGCTCCTTGAAGTTCTCGAGGTAGGATTGTGTAGTGAAAGCCTGACGCCAGAGACCCAAACGGAATTGCGGAGTACCTTGTTCATGGCGCTCGATACGATCGCGTAGCTGAGCAACCCACCCAGCGCGATCTCTGTTTCCTGATCAGATCAACTCATCACGAGAACAACCTTATCGAACAACCTATCTTCCAAGTTCCAAATGAAGGCAACCGCTCCACCTGGCTTCAGAATCCGAGCAAACTCGGTGCATGCCTTCCCATAGTCTGGGCACCAGTGGAAAGCCTGGAAAACCCGTTAAAAGTATTGATAAGGAATCTGATAGAATTTGTGATGTGGCATACAGACTTGGGCAATGATGATAAGATCCGCCCACCCATTCTCGACGCTGGAGACGTCATCGAACGTTCCGTCGGCAATAGTGACCAAGTCATAGGTATTCTTCTGTTCAAACACCCCTCTCATGCCGGCACTGGGCTCTATCGCCTTTAAGGAGGCGAGCTTTGTTTCACCATCGTCAGCAGCCAAAAATGCTCGAGTGAATAAGCCCGTTCCGGCGCCGATCCTGGATTGCGTTATAGTTAGTCCGACAATCGACTGTGCATGGTCGGCAAGTCTTACTCGACTATGTTCAACGGAGCTGTGGTCTTTGGGACCTTCTTGATAAAGTGCACAGAGTCCCGTGGATAAGAAGGCCGTGCGCTGGTGATTGTCGTGAGTATGCACGCGGCCGGTGGGTGATACTACGGGCCCACCGGTCATACAACTCGTTCGTTCCCGTACCAAACCCATTCTGGGCGACGGTATGTATGTTCGTGGACATAGTGCAGGATAACCTCGAAAATTTCGCGAGAGATGCACGGCCCCTGCGGACCACTAGACAGGTAATTGGGTGGGTGTATCGTAGTAGGTGAAACATGTAATACATATTTATAGCGCAATGTGAGGTGCGGGTCCGTTGAATGGTAGTCATATCGTGACCAGCAAATGCAAATGGTGCAATATTTAACCACACGCTGATGCTGACAGCTCGTGGGGAAACGTCGAGATACAGTGGTTGTTCCATACAGTAAATCCTCCAGCTTTGCATGGCACTTGCTTTTGTTGGTACTGCGAGTACTCTTCATCCGATATTGCAGCCAAGTCTTGTTCGGATCGACTGTGTCATGAACTTTCATTAGGCGGATCTGATTCGAGATACCGGAAGGTCGGCATTTCCCGATGGAGGTACTGGTAGTCTGCCATCCGGGCCGCCTAAGCGTATTTGGTAAATCATACCGAGCGCTGAAACCCTCCCTGTTTTGGGTACATAACACTCCTTGCGTCAGGGATCAAGTAACCACTCCTTTCGTTATACCAACCAGCCCACGCAAGGACGACGCACCTAGGATATCATGTCCACGCGCAAACTCGCTTTGGAGCAAGACGATGGCACAGTTGCCACGTTAGGGTTTACCGAGACGTCACTCACCCTCGAAACTGAAGTGACCCCCAATGGTGTCCTAACACAAGCGTCATGCTGCAAGAGTCTATTCAAGTTTCGTTCGTGGAGCAAAAGTTTATCTTCCGAAGTTCCTATTCGCAATGTCGTCGCTGCTACCTTCCTCAATGGGGCTGTGAAGGTGTCCTACCTGGCGCGCAAAGGGAAGAAGCAGCGCCTACACATGTCACAAGTCTGGGGTCGTGTTAAAGATACGGACATTGTAGCAGCAAAGGAGTGGTGCCATTCGGTTGTCCAGGTTGCTTACAATGGTACGTGGGTTGCCGATTTAGTCTGGCGCATGCTGTGCTCATCCTTGTTTCCTCGACTAAGGTGGTAATCCACCAAAGGTCTTGAGGGTGCTCATCAATCCTCATGGTGGCCCTGTACGCTTCTTCAATCACCATGCATCATCATGATTCACCCTCAGCTGACAACCGCTTGTAGGGGAAAGCACGGCAAATATTCACAGAGAAAGTAGAGCCGATACTGCTTGCGGCAGGTTGCGTGTGCGACGTAACCTGTTAGTACTGTGAATTGCTTTGTCAAGGCCAACCTCTTGACATTTTATACAGATACAACAAAAGCAGGTCACGCCCTCGAAATCGCACAAAGTTTGGATCTTGGCTATGATGCATTGGTCGTTGTTTCCGGTGATGGCCTTGTACACGAGGTTATCAATGGCCTTGCGAAGCACGCACAGCCTGAGAAAGCTTTTTCTATTCCCATAGCACCTATACCCGCAGGCTCTGGAAACGGACTTTCGTTGAATATTCTTGGTCTTCATGATGGGCTAGATCCATGTGCGGCCACTCTCAATATTTTGAAAGGCGCGTCGTTAAGAGTCTGGGTATGCAACCATCTCTAAGGCATTCCTTCAGGTCAACCGATGAAAATCGATTTGCTTTCGTTCACTCAAGGGAATCAGAAGCGTATATCATTCATGTCACAAACTGTCGGCCTGATGGCCGACGTTGATATTGAAACGGAACATTTACGGTGGATGGGTGATCTCCGCTTCGTTTTGGGTTTTCTCCGTGGAGGTAAGCAAGGTTGAGCGACCCCCATGAAGAGGGAAGTTCTGACCTACTCTTCGTCCAGTTGTGACGCGCAAGACATGCGAGATGGAGTTCACTATGAAAGTAGCCGAACAAGATAAATCAAGGATGGTGGATGCTCTGCATGCCCGACGTTTGAATGCGGCGAACGGAGGTCCCCTCGTCTTGCCGTCGTCCGATCCCATGCCCAGTGACGACAAGCATCTTGATGGTCCTGGCTCTTCCGACGAGGACTGGGTGAAGTTCGATAAACCTGTTTTATGGATGTGCGCTGGAAAGGGCCCGTATGTTAGTCGGTGCGTTTGTTCAGTCCGTCGTCCTATATTGCTTCTCATAGATCTTCAGTTCACTCATGCAGTTTCCCGTGTCTCATCCCGACGATGGATTGATCGATATTTCGATACAAGAAGTTGTAAGTCCCTTTGTTATGCAAGGCGTTGTCCTTTGATTCACTGCGGATACCCATAGGTCGGTCGGAAGTTCTTGCTTGATGCAATGGAAGGGGCTGAAGCTGGCCGTTCCTATTGGTTCAACTCTGTGCGTAATGGAATATTTACATGGTAGACGGCCCCCTTATCCTTGCGTATAGAACCGCTACTTCAAAGCTACTGCATACCGCGCCAAACCCCTCACTGCTCATGGTGTTCTGATGGTTGACGGTGAAGCGTACCCATTCGAGGAGTTCCAGATCGAGGTTCTGCACCGTCTTGGGACTCTGCTCAGCCCTTACCAACACTATGCGGCTGACTTCAAGGTGATAGACGCGAAGGGTACCACGAGGGAAACCGTGTGATTGGGTAATCAGCATGGAGCTAGGTGTTGATCTTGTAGCTGTAGTCATCTTGTAATGTTATATGTCGGCTAACATCTGATCAGCGGCTTATCCATATACCCTTTTCGACATGGGTACTAGCAACGCTTTTGCGCCCCTCGCTCGTATGCTTATAGTGCATTCGTTTATCTGTCATATCTATCAAACCTTCTCTGCTTTCGCGTCACGTGCAAAAAGATGGGGCGTGACAAGTACGTAACGTAACAAACGCGGTATGTATATCGCGTGACAAGCGCGGTCTGTTTAATCACGTGATGACCCTTCGCAAGCGGACCTTGAAATGGAGTTCGTGCCCCTTCATAAGGCTCAGCTCACGCCAGACGCGTCCACGCAAACACTCTTCTCCCTACCACTACCACCTCGCCGCCCTCAAGGCTCGCTCGTACAGATCATACTTCTGGTACGTATACACTTATTTATTGGTCCATCAACGAACCTAATACGGCACTCTACAGTCACATATCTTGTACACTTTGTAAATTCACAAATGGCACCCAAAGTGAGTCCGATTTATTCTTTTCACGCATCTTTTACTGATGATATCTGTAGCCAGCATCCACTGCCGGCAAAGCTCCTGCCTCCACTGCCTCGAAGGCACCTGCAAAGGCGGATGCAGGCGCCAAGGCGGCGAAGAAGACCGCTAGCAAGTCGCAACCTGCTGATGGCGAGAAGAAGAAGCGCCGCAAGGTCCGCAAGGAGACTTACAGCTCTTACATCTACAAAGGTGAGCAAGGATTACGTGTGAAGGGTGCCACTCGACATTGACTTGTCTGTGTGTAGTCTTGAAGCAAGTACACCCTGATACGGGTATCTCCAACAAGGCCATGGCTATCCTCAACTCGTTTGTCAATGATATCTTCGAGCGGATCGCAACCGAAGCATCTAGTACGTGTCTGATATGATCGTCCTGATTCCGAAGGAGCTCTAAGCGAATCATTGCATCACGCAGAGCTTGCTGCTTATTCCAAAAAGTCTACTATCTCGTCGCGTGAGATCCAAACGTCGGTGCGCTTGATCCTTCCTGGTGAGCTCGCCAAGCACGCCATCTCTGAGGGTACCAAGTCTGTGACAAGTGAGTACCGTGCGTTGGTATTATGACTCTAAGTTGACCCATGTCCTGCAGAGTTCTCGACTGGTTCCAAGTAAACTGTATATATCGGCTTGTGTATCGCTATGTTTTATTGTACCTTCCGTATATTTGAGATACCTTTCCTCCCTTGAATTCGCATGGAGACAGAAGTCAACTCGATGAGTCTGGAACGGTGGTCTATATCTTGCTATGTGCCGCTGTATAGGTTTGCAGTCGGGAACATACCCCAAGATTCGAATGGCCATCCACGTGCCTCTAAGAGGTAGACATGGATGATGTCATCAGTGGGTGTGCAACCAACATCACATAACTTTGCTGATCTACCCCTGTAGGCTTCACCCCTTTCCACCATAATGTCTGCCAGTCTGTCCTCTTCACCATCTGACCTCAAACAATGGCTTGCAAGATATGCCATTCCAGCCAATGGTTGGTCTGCCCAGCTGTGGGACCATGCATGGCGCTTCCAGAAAGATGTCTTCACCCTTTGTGACGTGAAGTGTCCCGACACCACAGAGCAGCGGGCCTCTGTGGATGTACCTAAGCAATGCATCGTTGTGCCAGGTTTCGGAGAACAATTGCACGAGTTTGGAACAAGCGTGATCTTCGTTAGACCCGAGTACTTCATTATCCTGGATTGTATGATTGCTCTTCTTCAACGCCGCAATATTGATGACGGCAAGATGAAGGTCAGTATGTTACCTCACTTCAGATCGAGTTAGAGGCTGATCTGACCGTCAGGAAATAGAGCCGCAATTGGCCGTTGTTACGAACATACCAAATAATCCATTCCGGTCACCTGACTTTGTCAATAAACACGAGTCCTTCATCGTCAGCGGCAGCCCAGGAAATGGTAGTTCCAACCTTTCAATTTTTCTGCTTGTAGGCTTATGAGGATTGCTGCTTCAGGCAGATCAATGTGGCTCCACCTACTTGCAGTGCTTCGTCTACAGGCACGACTTCCCACATTCTTTCAAACAGGGTCAAAGCAAGCGTATCTGTTTACCGAACACGGGGTACACGAATTACCCACAGACAGTGATATCAGAGCCCCTTGCCTATCAGCACTCCTCCCAGACGCGTGGTGCTTGGTTGACTCCAACACGGAATTGATCATTCCCCCGCGCTTCTATCTAGCTGGTGCCTGGACTATCGTGCAGGTGGCTTCTCCCCACAATGAGCGAATGCGCTGGTCGAAGAAGACTCATTACGTTCATAAACTATGCATGGCGCCCTTCACACTCCAGGAAACCCTCGTGGCGTGTGTATATGCTTTGCTACTATGAGAAATATATTCAACAGTCTTTCCTGCATTAATCAGGCGCACTTTTCAGGTCAACGTCGGCTCGCAAGATCTACCAAGTGGTCGCGAACTGGAGCAGTGGTACAAGCTATACACTCCATCACTACGTCCTGCACTCTACAATGCAAGGCAAGAGCGATTGCAGGAGTATGAGGGAGATATCAAGAAGATTTGTTCCTCCATTGGTCCCAACAACATGTTGCAATTGGCACTGAACGTTCGGAAGGCTGATTTGAAAGACGAGATTCTCCACGAAATTTTTGTCCACTTTCCCAGCAACAGTCGTCTTCTCAAGGACTCCCGTATTGATGTACCGACCAATCGCCTCTCTGAATTGGTCCTTACTGCCTGGGAGGGAGTTGACCTCCAGGAGCGCCTCGAGACTTACCGGATCTGGAACGATATCCCAGAGCTCGCATCACCCCGGGTCATCCTGTTGAAGGAACTGTACACGTCGACTATACGTACACCCTCGGAGATGTTCTCATGGACTGCAGGGCTCTAACTTCTCAAAGATACTCCAAGATTAACGTCATCACAGCCTGGCTACATGTCATGTATTACTCCAGCTCCGCAAGCTTTTCCGTGGACGTTGTTGTACGATAGTATGCACAGATTATGATGTATTGTAGAGTTCCACAAAGATGTGATGGCTTGCACCTGTACGCTACACAAGAGCCAGTCACAACCAACGATGACTCGGATCACGTGTTAAGACGGTCGTTGTTCTCTCCACGTCCTCGAAATATCTTCCAACTTGAGCTGTCTATCTCGAACGAGTAAGTTGACAAGGGCTTCTTTGCGATACGGGCGGTAATCGAGAAACAGCCACTCGGAGACTGGAGTCTTCAGAATCCCTGCGCAGATATTGGCACGAGATTCAGGATGCTAACGGACCTGACCCTTCCAACGATCGTCAGATGCCAGACCCACTGCATTCAAAGCCTTGCGCAGGTAGGGTCCTAGCAACAGTTTTGATCAAAACACACAACTGGAATCCGAGTAGAACCAAAGAGATAATGCAGATCATGACACATGATGTCTGTAGGCATTGTCAGGACCAGAAACATCCAATAATTAGTAGTACACTATTTGACAAAAGTCCTAGTATAAAGCTCGAGTCGTATCTAGCGAATGTTGATCAGGGTAAAGAGTGCAGAGTGCAGAATTTGCAAGAGTACAGCGTCCGTCGTGTATCACATCAAACCCAAAAAGAAAAACCAGAAAAACGAAAGCGTCCGTGGATATTGTCCGTTATGTTTGGGTCTAAGAATGTGTATTAATAATATGGACTGAGATGCAGGATGTCGATGTCCAACGACGGTAAAGGTCGTGGTTGGTCTGAGTCGATTTATGGGCGAGCTACGAAGATGTAACAAGCGTCAACAAGGAAAGGGGACCATATGTGCTGGAGTTTGACATACCGAGTTGTTCCTTCCGGTAGAACCAGAAGTATCCAAGCACAATGACGATCTGGCACACCAGAGCAATCCAGAACGGCGCCGACGCCATCGGACTTCCTGTTGTTTTTCGCAAACATATCCCATCAATACAAGCACAATAAAAAGACAGTCAAGACCATCCAACTTGCCTTGAATGCCCTGCGAGAAGTCCCAGGTACCAACATTAGGGAAAACACTGCCAGGTCCGATTCGGTTTGGTGCAGTCGCGCGAGCGATCATGACACAAATGGAACCAATGATTTGAGCCAAGGCAAGGGTCGCACACACATGTAACCGTGATAGCGTCTACGGGGTGCGCATGAGCATGTCATTTAGACTTGGCGTGATATCTTTCCCGTACCTGGAGCAGAATCATTCCAAGTCCGACGCCCTGAACGGCATCCAAGACTCCAAGCCAAAGCCACAGGGAGAGGCCAAGATAGGGTCCTGACGAACCTGCCCAAGGAATGTAGAGCGCTAGAGAAGAGGTTCCCCACATGGTCTATAGGTATTGCATCAGAGACGCACGGAGGCTCGGCGTGAGTCCCAACATACCTGACACCATCGTGGGGCGCCCAGACCAACTGCAAAGACAGGAAGAAGCCAAGTGTGGGTTTTGCTGAAGTGCGTCAGAACAAACAACATGAAGGCCCAGACTCCAATAAAGAAT
The DNA here is from genome assembly GCA_014904945.1 of Gyrodon lividus. Lineage (NCBI taxonomy): Eukaryota > Fungi > Basidiomycota > Agaricomycetes > Boletales > Gyrodontaceae > Gyrodon > Gyrodon lividus. Next base: position 27,776 of record MU127497.1, read on the forward strand.
GTGATGATGAGGAGTAAGATCTGCCACTTGGGTACTGGTACGCTCCATAGGAAACTCCAATTTCTGCCGTAAGGCTGTTCAAGGAGGTGAGGACCCAGTCGTGGTGGACAATGAGAAGATACTTACTCCGCTCAGCCAGTAGTCACGAAGGATTTCAGATGCAAGGAACCTGACAGCTCATCAGTAAAGCGGCAGCAACAGTCAGTAGTCAGTCATACCAGAGAACTAGTTTCCTGCGGAAGAGTGTTCTGAAGAAGTTGGGAACTTTAGGGGGCGTTTGGCGATAGTAATCTGAAAGATCGTCAACAGAAAATCTCTCCTGTCTTCAATAAACCTACCTGGGAGGCCGTATAGCATGAGGTATGCGAATACAAAGGACATGAAAGCCAGCGGCCAAAGAACGCAGACTATCCACCAGGGAGTGATAGTGCCAGGCTTCGCACTGTTCAGCGTACTACCCCAGTACCACAAGGCAGCGACCCAGATCTGTTGCGAGCCTTGCACGACACATGCACGCAATGTCCAGACCTCAGTCGCCGCGCCCTATCGAGCAGGTCAGAGGCGCTAAAACGTAACGAGTAGAAACAGGCCATACCGCTTCTTCTCCAAAGTTCAGCCCAAAGAAGAGGAATGCAGCAGCGGAGGCGACAGCATACAACCAAGTAGCGATATCCGAGATGATGGAGTGGGTGCTGGCCAATTTCGGAGATAAAGAAGGGAGGCCGATCATGAAGAAGGCGAGGCCGTAAAACAGCCATGGGGCGGAAAGCACGTAGACGGAGGGTTTCAAGCGGAACAGGGTATACCAAACAAGGGAGGATGCTAAAAATACAGCACCAAGCACGTAAAGTTGAAGGTCATCTTGGTAATTTTGGCCAGTGAGTAACGTCATTTGATAGCTGTTGGCAGCCAGCATCTGCGACGCCAGTCAGGGAGCATATCACCAACAGTGTCAAAGGATAACTTACCTGACCAAGTGCGATAATAATAGTGTACAAAGGCCAACCGCCAATTTGACGTGCCATCGCGATTTGAACTCTGTTCATGATAACAATCTCACCACCATACGGCAGTATCCCGCTCCCATTGCCAAATGGATGAGAGTTAGGCGTGCCCGGTGCTGCACACTTCGTGAGTACAACGGCTGGTACGACTACAGTGGAAACACGTACACGCTGGTCGAGAACGGTCATCCGCCACGGA
>MU127498.1:0-16745 GCA_014904945.1 Gyrodon lividus
GGTTTACGTTCCCTCGGAGGTGCGGCATCTGCTCAAATCTTCTGATTGGAAGCAGACCTACATCGACCGTTTCTTGGCCAAAGCTGAGGGCATCACGGAGGACTGGATGCAGAAGCTTGAGGTCGAGATCAGCAGAAATATGGATTTGATGCTTGATCATGACCCAGAGCACTACCCTGGTTCAGCTACACTGATCGTTCCTGAAGATCGGTCGTGGTATTTGACAGGGCCTGGGGGAGCCACCATGGGTGCCTTCCATCTAGCAGATGACAATGGCTGGCAGAAACGGATTAGGGAAGTTGCGATCAAAGTCACTGCAGGACGGCATGACACGCTCTTATCCGAAGCGAATGCCGGGGAACTCGCGAAGGTCTTGAACGATATCCTTTCCGCGGACCATAGATAGAGATAGACTCTCGACGTTATGACACTGTAGTATTCAGCCTACCACTCGGACTTGTAACATATCCATATCTTGTGCCATCAACCTTGCAATAAATTACTGTGCCATTCCTTGGCCGTTGGTGAATTCAGTTGTGAACCGACTCGTTGGCTGTGGCTGCGAGTTGAGCGTTGTCCTGCAGGTTGATCCTCAATTAGTACATCAGTAAATTTGCATCATGATGTTATGTGCCGATCTGTGACAACGCGAGGCACGAGCATTGTCACAGAACTTAGTCTTTGGACAAGCATAGGAAAGTGGCACTATCCCTCTTCTCTCCGCGCCACCTTCTCCTCGCCCGTCCAACCTCTCTTGGTCTCATCTCCCGTTTCATCGCCTCTGAAGCGATACTCACACTCATTTGCCCAACTCATTATCCTTTCTCTAAGAAACCCACCAATCCCTAATTCCACCCATGGTGAACCCCAACACAGAAATATGCCCCGATTTCACCTCCAGAGCCTTCCGAGCTATTCGTGAAGCTGTTATGGCAGCCGAGAACATTGACCAAGACATGGCCATTGAACACCTTGTGGTGACTTGGCAAGATCACAACTGGTGAGTTGAAGAATGGAACACCCTTCAGCGGGCCGAAGCTGAAGATGCTGAGCACCAAGAGGATGACTGCTGAAGATGATTAGAGGAAGCCCAGCACTGAGCTGAAGAACAAAATGAGAATGACTGCAGAGAGGTGGAAAAGAAGAAGCCCAAGATGAATGACTTCACATCCAGCTTACCACCTCCTAATGTCCTCGAAGAGAGACCCTCTCAATATGCCCTCTCCAAACTCGCCTCATTTGACTTTGTCCCCCTATGGTACTTCACCTTTGAAGGATGCAGAGATGCCGTGGCATTCCTAAGAAGCAAAGCTGATGATGCATATGGGCTAACAAGTGCCAACGATGTCCTCACCCTCAAACTGGTCACATCAGTTAAAGCCTCCAAGAATGTGTGGCCAGATGAACTCCTCAGCTTCAGTGAATTCCTATAAGCTAGAGTTTCCTTCCTCATCCACACCAAAAAGCAGCATGGCCAGACATGCACATTGATGTGCTGGCCATGTTCTTTTGGAACATGGAAAGCCACCCCCAGTAGGCTAACCACAATGGTGACCTTATCATCTTAACTTATGTGGCAGCCATATGCAGGGAATGGCACACCGTCCTTAAAGCCAACACTGGCCACATTTTCAACATCTCCATGACCAATGATGCCCTAATGACCACCATTGCATTCAAAGTCAATAACACGACCCACCAGCATCTGGAAAGTAAGGTTAGTAGCCTGTCTCACCCTGTCAAATGCTATACTCACTCAAATTTCATCCCTGCACCAATTACACATCATCTGCAACCCCTCCCATCATCCACTTCACTCTTACCCTTTATCTCACCCTTGTTATCCACTCTCCCACCATGTCCCCACCATCCCCCACCCCTCCATCATCCTCCTACCCTGATGTCATGGCAAATGCCCCATCAACAAACACCAATATGAATTGGGATGCACCCCCACTCTCCTTCATGCTTCAACCAACACCATGCTCTGGCTCACACCCACCCACCCCACCGTCACCACTTCAGGTACAATCACTCCGAACTGGAAGTGGGCAGCCATCACCCCCCAGAACATGTTGGTCGTGGCACGAGAAGCGATATGAGCATTATGACACTGTGCCCAGCAGGCACCACAACCCCCAGTCACAAACCCACCACAACCCATTTCGCTGGCAAATATTACCCCAGCACATTCACCCCTCGCTATCCCCTACCTAATCAACACACCATTCATTGTCCCCCTCAGCATCCAGCAAATCTGCCTGCCCAGTATGCCTCGGCTGCCACCCCCATTGTGTCCATGAGTGCAACAACCCAACATTATGGGACGGCTCCCTTGCATTTGCCAGATGTACCTCCGAGGATCATCTCATCAGCAGCAAAGGAGCCACCCTATGCAGTGATTGGCAGAAGCCCAACAGTTGCTCCATCCCCCACAAGTTGGCAAAGCATGACTGCTCAGGATGTAGAAAACAATCACAGCGCTCAAAGATGCCATTGCATGCAACTGCATGTCGGTGTCACATCCCAAAACTTTCCCAACCCATCCAACCCAATTCCAGCCCCTTATGATCAAATCAATCCCGAATCCCAAGCCTCAGACTTTACCTTCAAAGATTTCTCCTTCATTGGATATTCTGAACCCCGAATTTCCCATCCAGGACTTTCGCATTCCCATCCTGGACTTTCACATTCCTATCTCGGCTATCTCTTGACATATGTCCCTTTCCTTTGACATTCCTTGACATCTATAGTTCCTATCAACAATTCCCTTTCCCCCTGCTTCACAATTATTGTGCCATTGCCCTCAGTTATTATTCCATCATTCTGATGCCATTCCAATTCATCCCTTACTTTGTTCTGGAAACCCAAAACCCTGATTTGTCTGACATACTTTAACAGTTTTATATCTTCTGGACTCTTCAGTATATAAACCCGCTTGTACTCTCTGATATTTCCTTAGTTCAAATATCAACTAAAACCTGTTCTATCCTGAAAAGTCTCCACTTCACTCTGAAACCCCCTTCAGTCCTTAAGTTGATCTTAGGATTGTCTTCCGACCCTCTGCCCTGAAATTGAGGAACAGAACTCGTACAGGGGTACAGCACATAAGCTGAAGCCAAAGTTCCTTATCCCTCCAACCCCCCTCAGGGATTCCCAACCAACTCTGCCTTTCCACGTGCTCCAGAACTATCCGGGAATTCCGGGATCAAACCCGGATTTGACAAAAGGCACAAATACCTGGATGTGATCACCCACTGGAGCCTTGAATGAATGCACGCACTCAAAGACATACAAAAGCTGCATGGAAAACTCATACATGCCACCCTTGTGATTCCTGATGGCAGACCTTATCTGACATACCTCGAGGCGCTACTGGGCATATTTGGAAATGAACCGTTCAAGTGTCGAACCCCACCACATAGCACTCAAGATGACCTCAAATGGTGGCACACAAAACTCAACTCCCCCCCACTCCCCCTCCCAATACCTTCACCAAAACCCATCATCAACCTCCTAGCATTCTCAGATGCCAGCTCATCATTTGGCATTGGGATACTCCTCCACAGCCATTGGAGAGCATGGCAGCTCCAACCAGATTGGCAGACTAATGAGCACAATATTGGCTGGGCTGAGGCACTCAGACTACTTTACACTTACCATCCTTAGATTGGGCCTCGTGAATGCCCTTTTCAGAATATACGGGTCAACCAAGGGGTTGTCAAAGGTTGGCAAAAAGGATGCAGCTGCAATGCCCCCACCAACGAAGTGTTCAAATGTCTTCACGCTGCCATGGGCACAACCAACTGCTCACTCCATGTCCAATACATCCCCAGTGCCAACAACCCTGCAGTGTCACACCCCAAAACTTTCCCGACCCATCCGACACAATTCTGGCCCCTTATGATCAAACCCCAAACCCTGAGCCCTGGACTTTACCTTCGATTTTCTCCTTCATCTGATATCCCAAATTGCGGACTTTTGCATTCCCATCCTGGACTTTTGCACTCCTATCTCAGCTATCTCTTGACATATGTTCCTTTCCTTTGACATCCCTTGACATTTACAGTTCCTATTGATAATTCCTTTTCCCCCTGCTTCACAATTATTGTGCCATTGTCCTCAGTTATTATTTCATCATTCACCCACCTTTCCTTGAGTGCATCATCTTTGACCTTGCCAACCCCTTCACCCAAGAACACACCACAGCATTGCCTGATCCGCCTAATTGCATCATTGCTGCACCTCAGCACCCTACCCATTCATGCCCCTGCACGCCAACTGAGGGCTCAACCCACGCCAACTGTCAAGTCCAAGTTCAATCCTGGAATTCCCAGATAGTCCGGAGCGTGCAGGATGGCAGAGTCAGTCAGGAATCCCTGAGGGGGGTCAGAGGGGCATGGAACTTTGGCTTCAGCTTATGTGCTGTGCCCCTGTACGAGTTCTGTTCCTTAATTTCAAGGCAGAGGGTCAGAAGACAATCCTAAGGTCAACTTAAGGACTGAAGGGGGTTTCAGAGTGAAGTGGAGACTTCACAGGATCGAACGGGATTTAGTTGATATTCAAACTAAGGAAATATTGGAGAGTATAGGTGGGTTTATATACTGAAGAGTCCAGAACATATAAAACTGTTAAAGTATGTCGGATGAGTCAGGGTGTTGGGTTTCCGGAACAAAGTAAGGGATGAATTGGAATGGCATCAGAATGATGGAACAATAACTGAGGGCAATGCACAATAATTGTGAAGCAGGGGGAAAGGGAATTATCAATAGGAACTGCAGATGTCAAGGAATGTCAAAGGAAAGAGACATATGTCAAGAGATAGCCAAGATAGGAATATGAAAGTCCAGGACAGGAATGCAAAAGTCTGGGATGGGAAATACGGGGTTTGGAATGTCCGATGAAAGAGAAATCTTCTAAGGTAAAATCCGAGGCTTGGGATTCAGGATTTGATCATAGGGGGCTGGAATTGGGCCAGATGGGTTAGGAAAGTTTTGAGATGTGACACCAACCCACCTCCCCAAAACCCATCAGACCTGCACCCCCAGTGTCCAGCCAAGATGCACCTTCTTGCATGGTCTCCAATGAAGCCGTGCACATTGTCACACCCATTCTCACAGCTGGACACCCAGAAAATATATGATGTCATTACATATGCATGCCTGGTCTGAGTCAACCAAAGAGACCTACAGCTTGGGTTTGCTGGCCTTCCACACTTCTGTGATGACAAGGGCATCCCCAAACTTCTCCAGGCCCCTGCATTTGCAGAACTCATCTCAGTGTTTGTGTCAGCAATGGCTGGTCTATACTCCAACACCACCATTGTAAACTACATCAGCAGCATCTGAGCATGGCACATAATACATGGGCTTGCGTGGAATCTGAACGAGATTGAAACAAATGCCTTATTAAAGGCATCCAAAGTCTTATCTCCCCCTACCTCCAAATGCCCATCCTGTGAACCATACACCATCAAATCCATCATTGTAATCAGGGGTTGGCTCAACCTCAATACCACACTCAATGCAGCCATCTTCGTGTGCCTCACCACCACTTTTTGCTGCAGCTCGCACAGGCCAATTCACCGTCCTTAACCTTAACGTGTTCAATCATGTCACCCCAGGGCATGTCTCAATGCAGGAAGACCACCAAGGCCTTGAGATCACCAACTTCCATCTCCCTTGCACCAAATCTGCCCCACAAGGAGATGTCAATTGGGCAAAGCAGGAGGGATTGACAGACCCACAGGAAGCCTTGAACACTCACTTCCAGGTCAACAACCTGATGCCAAATGCCCACCTATTTGCATATCACACCCCGCACAGCCTCTGACCCCCCACCTGGCAAAATTCCTCAAAACTCTCAAATCAGCAAGCAAGAGAGCAGGAATAACCCACTTGAAAGGCCATGGTATACACATTGGAGCAACCCTCAAATACCTTCTCTGGAACATGCCATTCAATGTCATTAAAGTTAAAGGCAGATTGGCAAGCAATGCATTCCTGGTGTATCACTGGCGCCATACATGCAAGCAAACCCTGCACTGCACCATTCCTTCCTATGCTACACCCTACCTCCAACCTGGTGTTAGATGACCAGAAAGTCATGACTCACCTCCTAATTGTTGGGATAGCACCGTTCACTGCTTGCATCGTCACCTTACTCCTAATACCTGGGTTCACAGCTCATGCCTTCTTTAGCAGGATCTTGCTTCTATCTGGGGCCAGAAAGCACTGCATGCTTCCCCCCATGCTTCCACCCACATCCCATATCACCAGCTTGCATCCATTATTAGCCTAGTTACATACCCCTGTAAATACACATCCAAATCCAGACCTTTCGCCTGAATATTCACAGTGATAGTTAAAGATTTACTAACTTTTAATTATTGTCTTTTTCACATGACTTGTCGCCATGGAAAAATGATGTAAAAAAAATGCCCTCCTGCTCTGTCAACCCATAACACCTCAACCACTCACTGGATTGTGCTGGTGACAATACCATTGGACTTGGAAAGGTCCAGAGAACATATCCCAAGGTGACCGGAAGAGAAAACAGCCAATTCTGAAGATTCAAAATTCTGGGGTGCTGGGGTAGTCAATTGGGGTAGGTTTCTATCTTTCTGTGCTTGATCCAACACTCCAAAACTTGTTGTAGATATGCCGCAATACCATATCATCCATTAAATGTAATCTGCCAGCATAAATTTTATGGTGGTGATGTGGGGAGTGGTAAATAGGGGTAGGTGGTAGTAGAGTAGCCCTGCTCAGATTCATCCAACATGTTCCAAACAGAAAGTGCAATGAATTCATGGCGACAATGTAAAGAGTGAGATACATGAGATGTAGACTAAGATGTTCAAACAATCACAAGATTTCCTACCTTCATTGCCTCAAGATCATCATCTGCATAATCCTTCATGTTGACGGCAGTACCAGCTGTAACTCCAAGTCACTGCTGGAGATCAGATGTGGTGACATGCTCAGATGCGAACTGAGATAGGAGAGTGAAACCCTTCTTCTGGAGGATACCTTCAAACTGCAAGTAATTGACCCCATCTTGGCTTTGTTCTGTGTGCTGATTGAGGTAGGAAAGCCATTTGGTGATACTGGGAATAGACGCAGGTGGTAGGGGTGAGGCTGAACATGACCTAGAGTTGGACGATGTCCCAATATGAAGGTGGTTAGCTGACGACATATTGGATAGCACGGGTGAGGGTAACCTTGATGGTTGCTGTGTACCTGGTGGACCATTCCCCCATAGAAAAGGAAGGTGGGCCATACCTGAGTCCATATCTGTACCTGTATCCACTTGGATATTCTAGAGCCTGAGGTCCTGGCATGCATGGTCCCTGTGTGGGCATTCCCATCATTTGCAAGGAGGGCTGGACAGTAGAGCCTTGCATATAAAGCCTAGCAGTCTGCGTTGGCAAGCCAACTGGCTTTGTATCGACCATTGCTTTATCATCCATCTGGTTGTGGCAGTGTAAAAAAAACTTATGATCTGGATTGCCCAGAACAACAGATTATTGATAGTCAATGGGTAGCAATACTTGCTCTTTTCATCTGGAATGTAACAGTACATCAGGCTCTCAGGCCCCTTCACATGTATGTCACACTTCCACCTTTCTTGAAGTTGCTTGATCAATTCCTCACAATGAGATGCTCCCTCAGGCTGACTGCTTGATGATGGGGATGGTTTCTGTTTCATTGCTCCAGATGATAATCCTGAAGCCTTGCTGCCCTGCAATGAACAATGTGAGAGATGATAGAAAAAATGACAATGTCCAACTTACATCTTTTGAATGAGCCAAACTTTCATTGCTGCTATCCATTGCAGCATCTGTAAAATAAATGGTGGGTTTTGGTATGTCCAGGAATGATCATAGCTCGCATTTTCGCTTTGAATAGATTCAGCTCTTCATCATTTTGGATTGACGTAGCTCCCTGCCAAGCCCTATTGAACTCCAAATGATATTGGAGCTGAATCAAATCTGGCAATTGCTCCATCTTCCTGCCAACTTTGCTGTGAAGCTCCTCGAGAGAGATGGTGGATGGGATTTCAAATGGTGCATTTGAGCCATTAGGCTGACAAGCAATACACTGAACTGTAAAGATTGTATAGTATTAGTATTTGATGTCAATCAGTCAGTATATGAAATGATCTGAATGAATGACACTTGTGAAAATTATCTGGATTATAACTTGGCGGCTCCGCTTTGTCAGAGGTGCAACTGGTTTTTGGATGCTGGGCAGTGGCAGCTTTTGGCTTGGTAGTATGGGCCTTGATGTTGGGGCATCTTGCAATGACAATGAGTTGTTGCATCTCGAGATCTGACTCGTCATCTGAACCCTTGCTCCCATCCACATTGTCCCTGTTGCTGGAGACAGCATTCAAGTCACAGGTTTCACTCTTTTTGCTGACATATCCATCTGAATCACAAGGAAGACCAGCGGTGACTGCATCGAAGAAAGCATTTGCATGCTCAAGAGAGTGGGGTTGAGATGTAGAGACATCAGTGTTGTGAATGGATTTGATAGAGTCATAAGTGGGTTCACCAAACACAGGGGGGTTGTAGGGTTCATCAATCTCTGGAATAGCATTCAGGTTGGCTGTAAGGAGGGGAGACATTGCTGCAGGCTTGCATGAACTTGAATGACTCACACATTCAGTGTGTTGTCACTTAGGTGGCAGCAGGTCTGCTATGTTCATGGAGGGAGAGGTTTTCTTCGTTGGAGCATGTTGAGGGGTGGGTCTTTGTGAAGCAGGCTTAGTGGGGTTGGCTGGTGGTGGGTTAACTGGTGGGGCACTGAAACCGTGTGTGCTACCATGATTTTCCATGACATCACACTCCCCAGCAACTTGAGGTCCACTAGCTGTGCATCTGGAACATGCGAAATGCCTGTCAGGGACATTGTATTTCACCTTCTGCAAGCAGCAGTGAGAGCACACCACTGATTTTTTCTTGGCACCTAAATCCAAGTTGGGTCATCAAAAAACATGTTTATTAGTTAGCTACAAGAATACATGGCTTGGGAAACTTACCTGGCAGTTTCTTGGGGGGAAGAGATGCTTTGGAGCCCACTGCCTTGGACCATTTGCACTTTTGAGGAGTCATGAAGGACAACGACTGGTCATCTTTCAAGCGTGAGAGAGGAGGGAGGCTCTGAAGGACAACTCGTCACTGTTCAAGCTTGAAAGGACAGAGAGAGAGGCAAACTGAATCTATAGGGTGTGCTGGCATGAATGTTGTTACATGATTGGGAAATCACCTAGCCAGCCCCAACTTACTGTGTGTCCAGATGTAAGTCACATTTAAAGTTTGTGCCCAGGGATAGAACCTTGTTACTCACCAGGAAGCACCACCATTGCATTTACAATGCAAGCATACCAAAGATTGTTTGAATATTACATAGTCTGGCTGGCAATTTGTCTTAGACATGTTTGAATGAGTTGAGAGTAGTAAGATCATGATAAGAGATGATATAACAGGTAATATGATCCCACCACTTCATGCTCACAAATCCTAATGGACTATTCAAACTTGAGCCTATCACTGGCATATCAATCACATTTGAAGACTCATAGTATTGTAGATACACATTATACATATCTGCAGTGCATGTACCAACCATAAGCATCCTGGGGAGTGATCACATACAGCACCCTGAGCAGTGTTACATATAGTTCCTCATCTGTCATCTCTGTCATCACCATGCAAACATAATCTCCACTCCTACAAAGGTGGTATTTCATTGCTGAGAAGGCGAGCTCAATCTGATTGAAGTCGGGGGAGTAAGGCAGTAGAAATTCGCACCACATCCCCCTATGTAAAGGTCAGTTTGCATTTGTGTTGAAGTTGACTGGATTGGCTTACCTAGACTCAATCATTTCTTGGATGTCAGGATGCTTGTGGATATGGCAGTTATCCATGACAATCACTGAGTTTTGAGCAGGGTATGGCTGCATGTAATCAAGTAGTCCTTGGGTGAATCATGTAAATGTTTCTGTGCAGAAAAAATCTTTGACTACATCACAATGCAGGATGCCATCATGAAGTGAGAGGGCAGAAAGCACTGAGAAACTGTGTGACAATGAGTGATAAGCAACAGATTTATTTTACATTATAAACTTACCACCAACCACATACAAAAAAAGCCTTGCACTGGGCCTCAGTCCCTTGAATCGACCAAGCATGACCACGGGAAGTTGTTTGTCAATCCACAGAGCTTTCGTCCATGAGGACCAGCTGGTCTGCTTGATACATGCCAATTCAAGCCAAGTACTCAAGTTGTTTCTCTGTCAAGTCTGGGTTCAATCCTGGAATTCCTGGATAGTCCAGAGTGCGCGGAATGGCGGGGATGGTCAGGAATCCCTGAGGGGGTTGGAGGTGTAAGGAACTTTGGCTTCAGCTTATGTGCTGCGCCCCTGTACAAGTTCTGTTCCTTGATTTCAGAGCAGAGGGTTGAAGGTCAATCCTAAGGTCAACTTAAGGACTGAAGAAGGTTCAGAGTGAAGCAGATCAGGAGAGAACAGGATTTAGTTGATATTCAAACTAAGGAAATATCAGAGAGTACAAGCAGGTTTATATACTGAAGAGTCCGGAAGATATAAAGATGTTAAAGTATGTTGGACAAATCGGAGTTTCAGGTTTCTGGAAGAAAGTAAGGAATGAATCAGAATGGCATCAGAATGGTGGAATAATGACTGAGGGCAATGGCGCATGTATTGCAAGGCAAGGGGAAAGGGAATTATCAATAGGAACTGTAGATGTCAAGAAGTGTCAAAGGAAAGAGACATATGTCAAGAGATAGCCAAGATAGGAATACAAAAGTCCGGGATGGGAATGCAAAAGTCTGGGATGGGAATGCAAAAGTCCGGGACGGGAAATACGGGGTTCGGAATGTCCAATGAAAGAGAAATCTTACAAGGTAAAGTCCGAGGTTCGGGATTTGGGATTTGATCATAGGGGGCTGGAATTGGGTTGGGAATGTTTCGGGATGTGACATTCTCAGCAGACATCTCTGCCACAATGTGTGTGATCTAGAGAAAATGAGAAGCACATTTTGAAGACGTAAATATGAATATGCCTACCATTTTCATCGTAAACCCAGATCTATGAAGTGTCCTTCAAATGGTAGATCTTGAAATGCAGACATCACATGATGCTGCAAGCATCTCTTGGAGCTCATCCAAGTATAGGTCGGGGGTTTTCTGGACCATGCCCAGAAGAAACTATGGAGATAAACAGGTTAGTTGCCCTATGTGAACGAGAAATCTTAGGGACATACCTCTACATTGACATCTTGAAGATGTCTACTGCCCGGTTTTCCTTTCTCTCTTACCTTCTTGCCTGGGTTAGGAACTGTTCAGTATGCACAAAAATATGTATGGACTCATTTGACTGTTCAAGTAGAGAGATTGAGATACATCACAATTTGCTTACAGTTGAGGAACTGGGTGAGCCATACAATGGCCCATTGGATATTGGGGGATGTTTATTGACCTTGTGGCATATCTACAACGAGTTTTGGAGTGTTGGATTGAACACAGAAAGATAGAAACCTACCCTGATTGACTACCCCGGCACCCCAGAATTTTGAATCTTCAGAATTGGCTGTTTTCTCTTCCGGTCACCTCAGGATATGTTCTCTGGACCTTTCCAAGTCCAATGGTATCATTTCCGGTGCAATCCGGTGAGTGATTGAGGTGTTGTGGGTTGACAGAACAGGAGGGCATTTTTTTACATCATTTTTCTATAGGGACAAGTCACGTGAAAAAGACAATAAGTAATCAAACTTCTACCTACTTTCATTTAGTCTGGTGACCAGCCATTGATAGACAGTTAGTATCCTACGTAAGCTGATGCACAAATGCAGGTGGGTGTGCTGAGGGGGCCCTTCCTGCTCCATGACATTGGGTAGAGGCTTCTACCTCCCAATGGTTATTTCCCAAATATGCAACCAATCTAGCTTTGGGCAATGCTTACATAGTTGTGCTTGCTGACTAAGCATAACTCCCGAAGTAGGATGTTAGATTGGTAGTTGGGATCCTAAACATGGTCGGATAGACAAGTGGTAGGGGCAGTGGTGAAGCCTCCTGATGAGAACTGCTGTCAACCATTTTCTTTACTTGCCCCTATTCATACTTTACATGTGACCACACCATGTCATCAGGAAAACCTTAACTTGTTTAATTTTATTTGACATTGACTTGAATACTCTTAAATGATTATAAACAGTCAAGTTGGCCCAAGACAATTAAGTCTGTGTGACCAACTTACACTGATTTTTATCACTGTCATCTAAGTCATTTTAAGCCATCAAGTCATCACTCCATGTAAATTCATTAAGGTGAGCAGAGAAAATTTTAAAGACAAGTAAAACATCTTATAAACCAAGCCACTAGCATAGTACCAGGGGGGAAATAAGTGTGGGATGTGATTAATGAAGCACATTCTAGTCAAATGTGGGAGTGTTGGCCTTCAATGACACAAGTTTGCCCTGCTAACTGATGAAGATGTCACATCCTGTACCTTTCCCTACCCATTCCCAGCCAGTCACAACAAAATCCTGAACTCCAGACTTTACCTTGGTGTCACATCCCGAAACTTCCTTAACCCATCCGGCCCAATTCCAAACCCCTATGATCAAATCCCGAATCCTGGGCCCCGGACTTTACCTTAGACAATTTCTCTTTCATCGGACATTCCGAACCCTGTACGTCCCGTCCTGGACTTTTGCATTCCCATCCCAGACTTTCCACATTCCCATCCCGGACTTTTATATTCCTATCTCGGTTATCTCTTGACATATGTCTCTTTCCTTTGACACTTCTTGACATCTACAGTTCCTATTGATAATTCCCTTCCCCCTTGCCTCGCAATTATTGCGCCATTGCCTTCAGTCATTATTCTACCATTCTGACGCCATTCTGATTAATTCCTTACCTTCTTCTGGAAACCCGAAACTCCGATTCGTCCAACATATTTTTAACATCTTCATATCTTCCAGACTCTTCAGTATATAAACCCATGTGTACTCTCTGATATTTCCTTAGTTCAAATATCAACTAAATCCCGTTCTTTCCTGATCCACTCTGAACCTCCTCAGTCCTTAAGTTGATCTTAGGATTGATCTCCAACCTTCCGCTCCAAAATCAAGGAACAGAACTCGTACAGGGGTGCAGCACATAAGCTGAAGCCAAAGTTCCTTACAACTCCAACCCCCCTCAGGGATTCCTGCCAATCTCTGCCTTCTCCGCACTCCAGACTATCTGGGAATTCCGGGAATGAACCCAGACTTGACACTTGGGAGGTTTTCACCCTGACCTCATATTCCAATATCTCATATCCTGTATTCCCACCTCAGACTTTTCACTGGTCCTATCTTGCTTATGTTGTTTTATTTTGTTCCTCTCCTTTGACACTTACCGTTCCTTTCCACATGGTCTCTTTCTATCTTTCCATCATTGTGCCATTGATATTAGTCATCCTTTCACCATTTTGATGCCATTCTGATTTACCCCTCATCATACTTTGAAAATCCGAATCACTGATTTACCCAAAAAGTTTAACAGTCTTATATCTTCTGGACTCCTTAGTATACAAACCTGTTGGTACTCTGTCATATTTCCTTAGTTCAAATATCAACAAAATCCTGTTCTATCCTCAAAGTCCTGACTTCACTCTGAATTCCCTCCTCAGTCTTTAAGTTGAACTTAGGATTGCCCTCTGAACCTCTGCCTCAAAATCAAGGGACAGAACTCATATGGGGGCACAGCACATAAGCTGAAGCCAAAGTCCCTCACCCCTCTGACCCCCTTGATGGATTCCCGATCCTTTACGTGCTTCTGCACCTTAGGACTTTCAGGAACTCTGGGATTGAACCCGGACTTGACAGAAGACCTGGGTGCCCTAAGAGGTAGTCCAGGACAGGAATGCGAAAGTCTGGGATGGGACATACGGGGTTTGGAATGTCTGATGAAAGAGAAATCTTCTAAGGTAAAGTCCGAGGCTTGGGATTTGGGATTTGATCATAGGAGGCCGGAATTGGGCCGGATGGGTTAGGAAAGTTTTGGGATGTGAAAAATGGGAGAAAAAGAAGGAGAAAGCTAATGTGACAGAGGACACTCTGGAGATTGCAATCATAGTTACCAAAGGTTGTCACATCCTGTGACTTTTCCTATCCATCCCTACCCATTCCCGGCCAGTTGCAACCAAATCCTAAACTCCAGACTTTACCTTGGGAGAGTTTTACCCTGACCTCATATCCAAATATTCTGATATCCCATATTCCCACATTCCCACATTCCTGTATTCCTGCTGCGGACTTTTCACTGATCCTATCTCACTTATGTTTGTTTTATCTCATTCCTCTCCTTTGACACTTACCATCCCTTTCCACATGGTCTGTTTCTATCTTGCAATCATTGTGCCATTGATCCTTTCACCATTCTGATGCCATTCTGATTTATCCCTAACCATGCTCCAAAAACACGAATACCTGATTCACCCAAATAGTTTAACAGTCTTATATCTTCTGGACTCCTTAGTATATAAACCTGTTCACACTCTGTCATATTTCCTTAGTTCAAATATCAACAAAATCATGTTCTATCCTCAAAGTCCTGACTTCACTCTGAATCCCCTCCTCAGTCCTTAAGTTGAACTTAGGATTGTCTTCTGATATCTCTGCCTTGAAATCGAGGGACAGAACTCATATAGGGGCACAGCACATAAGCTGAAGCCAAAGTCCCTCACCCCTCCAACCCCTCTTGACGGATTCCTAATCCCCTGCACACTTCTGTCCCTTGGGACTTTCAGGAACTCTGGGATTGAAGTCAGACTTGACAGGATATTTGAACTCAAACCTCTCCAAGTTCACCAACATCGCTTCGTTGTTGATGTCTAGAACTATTCAGATTTATGCCCAAAATGTGCAGTATGCAAAGCATTGTTGCAGCTCAGTCGGAATCAGCCTGGGAAGACATTCTGCACTCCCTGATGACCTTGCATTGAGGCTCTCACGTTGCTGAACAATTCTGAAGCTTCTCAGCTCATTGTACATCTATCTCTGTGTCCAGAGCCCCCACTCGGGACACTTCCACTCCTACTCCCACAGGTCATCACTCCTTTGGAGACTAGTTTAGCCCATGGTCCTGTCATCCCATTTATGGGTATGCTATGTGTATTGCATTCATGTTGCTCAGATTACTTTCTATTTTCCCCATCTTAAATATTCAAGTTTCACATTTGGGATTGGTACACCATGAGAGAGGCATATAAAGCTGTCCATGAGAAAATACTGGAGAGATAATGAATGTTCTGAATCAGCCTGGGCTGTTTGACCAGTTTTGTTCCAGTTGTCCCTCACAAATTCAGAAACTGGGCTTGACCCCAGCATGGAGCAGGCAGCAAGGAAAAGAGCTACTGATCTAATGAGCAGTGCACAATTGGTATGTTATGGTTAGGGTTTCCTAAAGTGTAGATACAGGACATGAAAACCCCGTGGTTTTTTCTCATCCATGAAAGGAATGTCACATGAGGTGTGGCAAAATCGCCAAAATATGTGGAATATGCAAAATACATGTCGTCTAGTTTCATCATCCTGCTCGCTTTGCTCACTCCCATGCCTCATCTGTTCATTACATGGATGTCCTGGACACCTCTGACAATGGAAACAGTGGAGACAACAATCCCAACCCCAACCCCAACAATCATGGTGATGACAACCCCTTCGACAATGACCCCGATGATGCAATGCCACTAAACCCCATCATGGTGACAAAATACAGTGGACTCCGGAACCGGAACACTAACTCCGCATTTCCGGAATGTTGGAGTCCATACCTCCACATGTCTAAAATGTCGGAGTTCCTACCTCCGCTTCACTGCCAGGTGAAACTGCTCGGAGTCTCAGTATCTGCTCAGTGTCACATCATACCCATACAACACACTTCCGGCCCCTTATGATCAAACCCCAAACCACAAACCCCAGAGTTTATCTTAGAAGACTTTCACCTTCATCTGATATCCCGAATCCCATATTTCCCATCCCGGACTTTCATATTCCCATCCTGGACTTTCGTACTCCTATCTCGGCTATCTCTTGACATCATATGTTCCTTTCCTTTGACATCCCTTGACATTTACAGTTCCCTTTGATAATTCCCTTTCCCCCTGCTTCACAATTATTGCGCCATCATCCTCAGTTATTATTCCATCATTCTGACACCATTCCAATTCATCCTCTTACTATACTCCAGAAACCCGATGCCCTGATTTGTCCAATATACTTTAACAGTTTTATATCTTCCAGACTCTTCAGTATATAAACCTGCCTTTACTCTGTAATATTTCCTTAGTTTGAATATCGACTAAATCCTGTTCTCTGAAGTCTCTGCTTCACTCTGAAACCTCTCTTAGTCCTTAAGTTGAGCTTAGGATTGTCTTCTGAACGTCTGCCTCAAAATTAAGGGACAGAACTCATACAGGGGCGCAGCACAGAAGCTGAAGCCAAAGTCCCTTGCCCCTCTGATCCCCCTCAGGCATTCCCGACCCCCTTTGCCTTTCCCTGTGCTCCAGACTCTCTGGGAATTCTGGGATTGAACCTGGACTTGACACTCAGAATCAATATGGAACTTGTGCAGACTCTTATTGCATTCCATCATCTTTTGCTTGTCATCATTCCCAAGCCTCCAGGGATGCTCCATCATTTTCTTACATCACTTAATCCCAACTCCTC